>CM062292.1:339375764-339975764 GCA_031216915.1 Pictodentalium vernedei | reverse complement strand
GAATAGCAAAGTCCAAACCCGAAAGTACTCTCTCTCTCTCTCTCTCTCTCTCTCTCTCTCTCTCTTAAGAAATGTCTGCTATTCGCGTTAGGTAAGGAGTTAACCCTTTAACCAACGTAACGGCAAAAACCGTCCAGCGCTATTCACAAAAATCGCCATTCATTATGTTTTTAATTTTTTGTCTCAAAAACATAGGTTATGGCCCCTCTTTGGAACGAGCTCGTCAAGCTCGTTCCAAAGAGGGGTCATAACCAGTGTTTTTGAGACCAAAAAAAAAAATGAATAAAATTAGTTTTTCAAGAATTTTGTTTGGAAGTGTTGTCTGCTTTTCATGTTAGATAAAAGGTTAAACGACAGTTATCAACGACGTGAATATTATAGCATTAGGAAGAATACTTTACTCTCTCTCTCTCTCTCTCTCTCTCTCTCTCTCTCTCTCTCTCTCCCCCCCCCCCCCCCCCCAGGTGGAATTTTGTTCCCAATGTAACCACATACCACTCAGATGGCGGCTCTGATACGGCGTTCACCGTGGTAATGACGCGCCAACGTGGCCTTTCAGGTCGGTTACCATGATAACACATGTGACCCACAAACGATAGGCGTCCAGGCGATCATTCATCCAATCTGTACAGGCCTATTTTTTATAAACAAAAGATTTGATTTCGTATCGTTCATCCAATCTCACTAGGATTATTTTTATAAACAAAAGATTTGATTTCGTATCTTCCCCAATTCGAAATCAGAATTGTAGTTCACTTCAGATTAGTTAGTTATTGGCTAATGGTCATGATTAGCCATTGTGCAGAAATATGTGACCTTAAACACCAATAAGGGGGCACGGTGGCTCAGTAGGTTGAGGTGCAGGCTGCAAGCCGAGAGGTCCTCGGTTCGAATCCCACCTGCGGCAATCGCGTTGTGTCCTTGGGCAAGACACTTCACCCCGCTTGCCTACATGGGGGCACGATGACGCTGTGTACTAAGGCGTACTGCACGTCGATGGTGCACATGTCTTCAACCATTCTAACCCTGCCTGTGCCGCGGTGCAGAGTTCAGAGTTACGATGTTGGGGAGCTGACAGCTGCTCGCCGTTGCTCGGTGGTTCTCTACGGGTACTCCGGCTTCCTCCACCCGTAAAACTGTCACCGACATGATATGATCCTGGCTGTTACTCTGTCGTTAAACCCAAATAATAAAATAAATAAATTAAACACCAATAAATAAATAAATAGTCATAGGCTATTTAGTTGATAAGTCACACTCTGACATCTGATCAATTGTTCATTGTGTCAACACACAGATATATCTCATCGGTGGGTAACTGTGTCAAAATATCACCTCTGTTGCACCATTTTCTTGTATTGCAGATCAACATTCCAGAAAATAAAGCTCCCATCCCCGTCGCAGAAATCGTAAGTACCCGGTTGAATAAGCTTCTTATTTCATTCGAAGGTTGACAATTTAGGTTTTTATATCATTTAACCCTTTACCTAACATGAAAAGCAGACGACACTTGCAAAAAGAATTCTTGAATAACTAATGTTTTGTCTCAAAAACATAGGTTATGACCTAACGAGCCCGTTCCAACGAGGGATCATAACCTATGTTTTTGAGACAAAAAATGAAAAAATAATGAAAATTAATTGGCGATTTTTGAGAACAGCGCTGGTCGGCTTTGGCCGTTACATTGGGTAAAGGGTTAACAAGATCTAAAATGCCGCTCGTCATCAACCGACTAGTATAATTTTATAAACGTTTTTTGTGTGATTTTTTTTTTCGGTTTACGCACATTTACGGACAAAGAATGTGAGAAAAAGATTGCATGGGTGTTTTGGAGAGGTAACGGGGGCGGGACTATCCCCTCCCGAATTCTGAAAATTTTGAAGGCACGGGGCGGGTGACGCACTAAAAATAATCGAGTTGAAATAGAAAAGCACCTGGACATCAAGTGTCAGAACTGGCAACAGATGATGGGAACCCTTTTTGGAGAGTATCCCTGTGCCTCATATGTTCTGTCTCTGTCAATGGGAGCCATTATAATTACCCCCTCCCCCCCCCCCCCCGGGCCCCATCCACTACCCACCACCAGTAGTCCAATGAATGGATGAAATTGAGGAGTCATATAATCTTTTACCCAACACGTCTAGCACACGACTTTTGTCAACAAAAATTATTCGTTTTTGCCCTAAAAACATAGCTTTTGCCATTTCATTGGAATGGGCTGGACGACTGGATGAGCTTATTCCAGTGAAAGACCATAAGCTATGTTTTGGAAATTTGAATGGCTATTTTAAAAAATAACGATGCCTGTTTAACCGTTACCTTGCGTTGAGGGATACCCAAACGCGTCCACAAAAATTATTATTTAAAGGGAGCCTACTTGAAGGAGGGAGTGTTCTTGCGGCCCCTCGTTTTATTCTTTTGCGATGGCATTCGTGCCTACGGCAGCATAGAACCGCCAAACTCACTTTAGTTAGTATCTTGTTTCAACAAGATAGTTATCCTTTTTAAACAGGATAACTATCTTGTTTAAAGAAAGATATCTTGTTTAACCCTTTACCTAACATGAAAAGCAGACGACACTTGCAAAAAAAAATTATTCAATAACTAATTTTTTAAATTTTTTGTCTCAAAAACATAGGTTATGGCCCCTCGTTGGAACGAGCTCGTTCCAACGAGGGGTCATAACCTATGTTTTTGAGACAAAAATGAAAAAATAGTGAAAATTAATATTTTTTTGAGAATAGTGCTGGTCGTTTTTGGCCGTTACGTTGGGTAAAGGGTTAAACAGGATAACTATCTTGTTTAAACAAGATACAAATTCTACGCTGCCGTACGTGCCATATCGATTAACCCAATCGCACGTGTGTGTCGTTCGGTGTATTTATCTATCTGGTAAACGTTACAGAATATTTGAGGAGAACCTTCATGACACTTTTGGAGGTGGCTGCTATTCAAAATGAGGTCGAGGCTATTGGAGCTTGAGGGGAGAGGGTGGTGCCATGATAAGGAGTGCCAAATTTCAAATTTGGTCGTAATTGTTACCCTAGAAGATTTTCTCTTATAATGCACAAAATGTCTTTCTGACAGAACTCAGTGCCGTAGCGCCAATGGGGGCCGGGGGGGGGGGGCACATGCCCCCCCCCCCCAGTTTTTTTCCGTCGGGGGGTTGAAAAGATCAAGACCTATGAGTAGTGAGATCTCCAATGACAAAAATGTCTGTGGAGTACAGTTTTCAGCTTCAGAATCACACCCTACTTTTAAGTTTGAGCGGAACCCAAATGTATTCTCATCATTTTGCAGAAGCTTGAAAAGTTACGAAAAACATTGAATGGTGGCAAGAGTTTCCAGTCAAATTCGTAGTGATTTCGTAGTACATGTATCTCCGATTTTTGACTTACAGCTGACTTGACTTATGCCTCTGGCTCCGCTGGGGTGCAAAGGGACCCAATAAATGATCGTAAATCCACCAGTTTTACTTGTAGATTATCATTCATGCATTAGATTAGTCCATTAATTGGTCAACTATCACCTCATCTTTTGTCTACTTGTTATCCCATAATCTGGTTTCTAAACTGGGCGGGTTGTCCTGATAGGGCTTATTTATAGTGGGGGCAGGTTGTCCGAGGTGGGTTGTCCCAAGGTAGATGGGTTGGGACGGTGGGTTATAGTAAGCGTAAAGGGGGTATTTTCATTTCAAAATTAATGAGCGTACCGGTTAACCTGTGTAGTTGTTTCACCAAACCCAGAACAGTGAGTAATGGCGGACGCCGGTCTAATTTCGTCATTGTGGGTTAGCGTTTTTTGTTACTATGGTGTGCGTCTTAATTAGTTGGCTGATTTTCCAGTTTATACATTACTTATAAACTGGAATGGCAACTAACTATTTCCAAAACCTACACAAACGGGGAAAATTCAAAATTGCCGTTAAGAAAAGTGACACTTTTACAATAATAAAATTCGCCTTATTCCACCCCCAAACCTCACCAGAGAGCTCCATTTCAACGCAAATTTTCAGACCCCAGACCCCCCTTTGAATGCTCGTGCCTTCGGCACTCGCGTCAGATGCCTTCGGCATCTGCATAGGCGGTTCCATTTAGGTCACTGCTGGTGTGCCCCCCCCCCCCCCCCGGTTTGGGGAGGCTTGCTACGGCCCTGGAACTGGAGTATAAAATGAGGGAGTAAGATGGGAGAATGAAGGATATGTGGGTATTGGGCGATACAAAGTAGAGGGTTGGTATGCTTCAGTTCGTTTCGGGGTGCTGAAAGGAGAAAAGGGACAGGGAAGGGAATGGCATTGGTAACACAAGGGTACTCTCGATGCCTTCTCATCTGAGAACCGCGACAAATCAGCGCCTGGTCGAAGTGTTAGTTTATTGCTTGAATTATTTTATTGCTTGAAACCCGACTCAAACAGCTCCGAATAATGGACACATTCAAGAAGGACCTGAAGACACACCTCTACGAAGTGTATATGGCTTTTCACAATTGGTAAATTTTATCCTCTTGATTACAGCAGAACAAACACTATTCGGTATTCATGCACAGTCAAGAGGAATTTATTTTGTGAAATTTGGGCTCATAAATTATCATAATTTTTCACAAGGCCTATGTATATGTAACTATATGGATAATGGAATTTAAATGTTTGCTCTTTTTAGGTGAATCCATGCCAGAACAACGCGACATTCGATGGTGTAAAGTGTATCTGCGAGCCCCACATGTATGGTTATTACTGCGAGAATATACGACAAGGTTTGTACTGTGAAAATAAAAGTATATGGGGGAGGGGGGGGGGGGGGTGTTAGTCTCTCCCAGCTGGCATACTTCTTTGGCACAATATTGTCCATTGTCCATTTATGGAGTGATCTATGTTTTGATGAAGGTAGGTGGGCGCTCGTCCGTCCATGTCGTCGTGTCAGCATGGTAATGTTAATAAACGTTATCCGATTTTTACCAAATTTGGTTTATAAGTTCTATTCGGGAATTTCTTGAGTGCTGCTGTTCCAGAACCAGACCTGTCCGAATTTTCTTTCAGGAGTTATGCCTCTTGTATTGCTTTCTTCTTTGAATTTCCGACATGCGGGAGGTGTCACAGCGACAATTTGAACAAAGGTTATCCGATTTTTACCAAATGTGATCTGTGGGTTCTACTCGAGAATGTCTTCCATGGGTTAAAAAAAGTCCCGCCCGAATTTTTAGGCCACTCGTCAATGATCAAGGGCTCATTTTTAAGAAGCCTTGTAATGAAGACTTCTACAGAGAGGGGGATTTTCAAGCTGTAACATCACTGGAATTGGCGTATTGAATTTCAGGTGGACTATATTGTAAAATAATGTAGGAAGCATTTGATCCAGCACGGCTATCAATGCCAATGGTGTAGCCGGAGGGAGGGTGATAAGAGTACCCCCCCCCCCTCCTAATTAAAAAAGGTTCATTCATTTGGAAAACATTAGTCCAGACTTGGCCCCGCAGCACGTACCGCGCCAAAAAATTATAATACGGCGTTGAGTCAAAGTTTAGACTAGGTAAACATCTGCTAAGGCCCTCTAGTAATGCTGTAGACAACCAGCTGGATTTTATTTCAATCAACAAAATTTTCACTTTTAAATTCGCTGAGAAAAAGATAGATAGTTACGCTCTTATAGACATGGGACTTCAAAACATTTCGTGAGGGAGATCTCCCGGACCTCCACACACGAGAGAGGACATCATCTCCCGTGCTCTCCGAGCTTTTGCTTTTGGCAGTCGTCCATAAAACCCAGATTATTTATAGACACTTCCAATTGTCTGTACCATGTCGTGGAGAACGGTGTTTCGGATGGAGGAAGTCAAAGCACCTAGAGAGAACCACTAAGTAATGACGAATAACTGCCAGACAATCCAGTTTACTATTACAAGTAGGTAAGCATTGGTTTATGACAAATGTAGCTTCCACCTGTTGTTCGTCTATATGGCCAACGTGCCGTATGCCTACGATTTTTAGCCAATGTTAACCACGCTTGTATCGGAATAGTAAATTGTACAACAATAGTTACTCTCCATTGTTCAGTGGTTCTGTTGGGTATTCCGCCTTCCTCTACCCGAAAAATTATCCAGCACGATACGGCATAGACTACTGAAAATATCCTCAAATAAGAAAACAAAAAATGTACACATTTACCTTTTATGTACAAATATGTCGATTAGGAATGGGGTGATTCTTAGCGAAATGTGAGTAGTATATATATATGTATATATCATTGGTCTGCCACACAAAGTAAATGTGTAGGAAGGCATTTAGACTACTTTAACTCTTTGGACACCGGTGGTATCTGCCATGTCATTTCAATGGCAGCAATTAGAAGAATTATTTATATTGGGGGATAGCGCAATTAAAATTTTCAACGTGCAGCCTTAGGGCTGCACGTTGAAAATATTAATTGGTCTACTCCACACATTACACGCTAAAAACTAAAGTGTTAAAAACTACACTTGAAGTGCTGTATTTAACACTTACTAAGTGCTGAACTAGCACTTTGTTCAAGTGTAGATATCCCAAAACTTGACAGGTGTTACAATAATACCACTTGACAAGTGTAATGTCGCGACGCTTAAAAGGAAACAACGCAGATGACGCGGATCAGGCTCGAACTCTCGAGCCTGATCCACGTCATCTGCGTTGTGTCCTTTTAATTATGTACCCACCAAGCGCAAATCAAATTATGGACGATTGGGAAGAACCACCAATGCTAGACACACGGGAAGTGCCATCCATTCAAGTTTCAGAGGTCTGACGATTGTAATGTCTAAGTGCTTAAAGCATTGCACTTTGAGTGTTAAAATCAACCCCTAAGAGTTAGAATGGGTTTAACACCTTGAAAGTGTCAGTTTTAACACTTTAGTCTTTAGTGTGTAACTTAGCAGTGATGCTATTTAATGAAATTATGAAGTATCGTGTTCTTGGAACGGAAAAGCGGCCTCTCTTTTTCAAAGGTTTAAAATCAGAATGCATCAAGCGACATCATACAACTTGTCTCTGGGTCTCGAAGGGTTAAAACCCATTATACCTATACGCACAGTAAATCAGCTTCTGTTCTATTTTGTAGATTGCAGTTATACTCTGAGTTGGCAATCTAAACTAGAAAAGGTCTACATCAAGCCAAAAGATGAAGAGCCCTCGATCGAAGTGTATTGTTGGAGTTCCAAATTGTATATCTTTGCAGCACCACCCACGGGGTTGGCGGAAACCCAACTTTCAAAAACGTGGGATGATTACAGAAATGGATTTGGAACTCTGTCCTTTTTTTCCACAAACCTTGGATATTGGTTAGGTAATGATAACATACATAGAATCACACATGGAAACTATCGATACAATTTGGTGTATACAACTTTCATAATGGAAAGTCACCGACAAAAAGTGAGGTATTCCGGTTCCTATAATAATTTTTGTGTTGACAATGAAACGCGGAATTACACAATTTCCTACGAAGGATACTCGGCTGTATATAGTTTTGGAATGTACTCTGAAACACGCGACATGGACATTTCTCTTGTCAATTTGAGTCCATTTCGTACGTGGGATCATAACAACAATTCATGTACCACCATACACAAAACTGGATTTTGGTTTGACGAGCACTGTACGTCGGCAAACGTGATGAGTGGGTCATTTTATTATAAAGATTTAGAAATAGCATTGGAGAATTCTTTTTTTGCTGCTCTTGTGCGTGCCTGAACCATCCATCACCCACTTGGATTGCCATTTGCTACGCCTCATACAATATCACATGTTGTTTGGTGTTGGACCAAAATGTTCCAAGACTGACAAACATCGAAGACTAACCCCACTGCTTCATTGTGTAACCATTTACCCAAAGTAACATAAAAAGCGATAACAAATATCTCCATTCTGATTTTCTTAACCTTTTGAACCCTAGTGGTACATTCCATATCAGTTAAATGGCAGCAATCGGAAGAGACCATATTCATTATCCGGGGGTAGACCAATTAATATTGTCAACGTGCAGCCGTTGGGCTGCACGTTGAAAATATTGATTGGTGTACCCCAGAGATTCACTTAAAAGGGGCCCATCCACGATCAATAAAATTGACAATAATATTGACTCAATAAAACTGATAATTTTTTTTTTCTCACCAACTGCACAATAATTTAACGCAATATTTTGATTCATTCGCACTTCCGCATCCATTCTATGAGGATGGATCCTGTGCTAGCTTTTAATTACATCTTCTTTTGTGGCGCCCTGGTATCGCTCTCGAAACTTCGAAAGAAGTGTTTCATATGCCAAATACTCAGTGCTTTTCACTTTCCAGAGAGCCGACAGGGCTCAATACACTTCAAGACATTCCAAAATGAAGTTTCGTTCATCTTCCTTGTTATTTTTCGCCATGTTAACGGTACTGTGACTAGAACAGAAATGAAATATTGCGCAATATTATTGACGCGCCGAAAACACCTTCAGTAATATTGACAATTTGTCAATAAATATCTGCGCTCTCTGATTTCGTCAATATATTGATCAATTCTTCAATATTGCCCACTCACGTTCAATATCATCACGCTGGTCATCCGATTACCACCTTTGCGGTGCAGTACCTCGTTTGCGGTTTAAAAAAAGACGGGAACGGTTGAAAAAAGGTGTCAGAAAATATGGTATAACTGCTATTAACTTGCGTATATCACTAAAACAATTTAATCTGGCGATCTATGGAGTGTTATTGCATTCTTGTACATTGTGTCGGTGTGTTTTATGAAGTAATTGAGCTTTGTTATTGAAAATACATTAGCGTTCATCCTCATTCTTTCGGAAATTTTCGACAAAATTTGTTCCCTCCGTGAATATCAAGGACATAGAAGGTCAAACCATCGCTCCATTGTTGCTTCAGACTTTTGTCTTTGAGTTTAGGTCAGCTTTAGCTTACATAAAAAGTACTGCATTCGCCTTATTTGGCAGCTTCGACGAGAGGTGTTGAACTTTTAGAATACCTGATTTGCGGTGTTGTCTAAACCGCAAAAGGTGGAAACTTTACACCGCAAATAAGGTATTAAAAAAATTGTTTTTTATTTCTCTCATGAAAATATTTCTTGGATGAAAGTATTGGTGATTAATACCTACCCTGAAAGAGTTTGCAACACAAGGAGGCTTGTTGAAATGCGTGTGCTTACCAATTTTCCAACTTGTAAGCGTAATCAAACTGAGGTGGGAGACAATATCTAAAATAATTAGTTACATCCAAGTGTCTTCTATAACCACACAAGCCCATGTTGAATTTTGATCGGAAAAACTCATTCTTTACACATTGTATTTTTGTTTTGTCCATATATATATGTGTTTGGTGTAATTTACTGTGAAAACTGTAAATTAAAAAAACAAACTTGTATGCGTAACAATCTACTGTTTTTTAAACCGCAAACGAGGTACTGCACTGCAAAGGTGGTAATCGGATGACCAGAGTGATTATTGTCAATGTCCTTTCTTGACAATATTATTGTCAATTTTATTGATCGTGGATGGGCATCTTTAAGCATCCACCCTACTTTATGAAATTATGACGTATCGTGTTCCTGGACCGGAAAAGCGATCTCTCGGGTTCAAAGGGGTAATATTTTATTTTTGTCTCAATAACACGACTTTCTAAAGATATTTATTCAAGCAATGAACACCCACAGACAGGGGTATGTAGAAGACGACCGTTGGGAGGTGTAAACTTAATTTATTCAATGGGATGGGAGAATGAAGGACATATGGTTGGTAGGTGACACAAAGGAGAGGGTTAGCATGCTTATCCGAGAGATTGGAAAGAATGAGGTGCGGGATGTCATCAAACAGTTCGCCTCAGAATGTTGAGAGGAGGGGAGAGGCGTGGGGATAAGGGGGCATTTGGGAACACAGGGTTAATCAAGACCTTCTCACCCGAGAATCGCGACAGGGGCCGGCCAAAGTGTTATTATATATTTGAGTGCCATGGCTTAAGTCCTGATCGAGTGACATTACAACCACATCACCGAGACATGCCTTCATTTAAGGCATGCCTTGGTGATATGGTTGGAATATTAGTCAGTCGGGTTTATAGTTGAAACACTCAGGACTTCTTGGAAATTTATTCGCGAATAAATAAAACATACATGTAGTAATTGTGACGGAACTTCTTATTTAATTAACACATACTGTATCAGTACGCCATATTGGCCATGCCCCCCCCCCACCCCCCACCCCCCACACACACCCCAACAACGCAAATCGGATACAACAAACCTTCATTTGCATGACCGACTTTGTGCGTGTGACATAACTCCAAGGATCAAATCCAGTCTTTAACCCTGTACCAAACACGAAAGGCAGACGACACTTGGAAACAAAATTATTCATCAACTATTTTTTTTTCATGTTTGCATCAAAAATATAGCTTATGATCCCTCGTTGGAACGAGATCAATAAGCTCGTTCCAAAGAAGGGTCATAAGCTATGTTTTGAGACACAAAAAAAAAAATGGAATAATATTGAAAAATGAACGGTAAATTTTTTTGTGAATAACACCGCCGGTTTTACCGTAACTTTGGGTAACGAGTTAAGAAGTACATGATTACAAGCAATAGAGAATTGATATCTTAAACTCCAAAAATGTTCCGACTGGAAAATATATTGGGGGGGGGGGGGGGGGGGGCATCCTAAACCCATTTAGCAACGCCCCTGCACACATAGAGGCAGACTGCGAAACAAACTCCAAATCAATAGCGATAATAGAATGGTACATTCAAACGAAAAGTTATTACCCCTCAATGGAACGAGCTCGAAAGCCTGAAGGTAGAGATAAGTGTCGGAGTGTATGATACGTGATAGGGCGTACAGACTGAACGCTATGTTGGGTAAAGGATTAATCCATCACTTCTGCGATCCGTGGTTTAATTTTGCACTGCCAACAGTATAAGTCGAAATTCTGGATGCTCTTTTAGAATGTGAAATCATTTCTCCTGTATGACCAAATGGTAAATGAGTCGATTATTTCTGTTCCAGAAGCCTTCGAATCTTGATGACGTCGCGTGGGAAATTAGACGTTTGAGAATAATTAAACTTGATTGGCATCTTCAGAGCAAGATATTTGATAAACACTCGACGGCCTTTGCACATGGCACAAATATCTTATTCCTTGAGCGGGATCACCTCCATCCCACATCCATCGAGAGTTACGCTAATCTCGCCTCTCAGTGGCGTAACCGGGGCAAACATTCCACAATCCCCACAACGTATCCTATTATACCTGAACTGCACTATCTGCATGAGATGTCAACTTTGGAAATTACAGGTGACGTACTACGTTGGGCGCTCTTTCGAGCCATCTCGGGCATATTTTCAAACTTTCTCCTGGGAAGGCCCAGCCCTGGGCCTCCATCGGAGAAATGTTTAAAACAATATATACTACCCGGCCCCACTAATGCGAGAGGAACCCCACCTTGATACCCTTCCCCGACTCTTCGTTCTATGCCAAGTGCATCGAAATGCTTGGATCCCGAAAAACATCCACGTGCCACCCCTCCCATACACAATATGGATACCTGGCTACGAGCCTGTCGCCTCTTTTTGCTTTTTTGCCACACATATCCCTAAAATCTCAGTTCTCAACACATGTTGCCAATACATTATGAGGAAGTATCCTGCAGAAGCCACAACTAATTGGATGGGAGATCAAGGGTATTTAAGTTGTGTGACATTATTATGTGTTTTATTCACACCTTCTCAAGATTTTATACCTGCAAAGGGAGCTGATTAAGCTTTAAAAGACTGGACATTTTTTCAGAAATTCTTCCATATTACACCCGATAAGTCTAGATGCTTGACAGCAGCTTTTGGACATAACCAGAACAATGGCCAGGGTGCTTTAACTTCATGAGTGTTTGTTGGGGCAACTTTTCGAAGGCATGAAAAGTTAACAGAATTCAGTCTCTCGGGGTTATGTTAAATATTCACACGTTTCAAGGTATTGTGTTGGCAGATAGTGATGTCAGTATCGAATTAACTCTTAACCCTTTACCCAACGTAACGGAAAAAAATGGCCAACGCTATTCTCAAAAATCTCCAATTAATTTCCATTATTTTTTCATTTTTTGTCTCAAAAACATAGGTTATGACCCCTCGTTGGAACAAGCTCGACGAGCTCGTTCCAACGAGGTGTCATAACCTATGTTTTTGAGACAAAAAAATGAAAAAATTAGTTTTTCAAGAAGTTTTTTGGCAAGTGTCGTCTGCTTTCCACGTTAGGTAAAGGGTAAACCCGCCGAGTAATTATGAATTTTTTTTCATCAAATCTAGTCATGGCTGCTGTGAAGCAGCCATGACTAAATGTGATAAAAAACTCATGAAAAGTTGACACAAGAAATCTTTGGTTAAAATATCTATAGAACTTACTGGGGGAAGTCTGGTTAACCCTTTACCCAACGTAACGGCCAAAACCGGCCAGCGATATTCTCAAAAATCGTCAATTAATTTTCATTATTTTTTTCATTTTTTGTCTCAAAAACATAGTTTATGACCCCTCGTTGGAACGAGCTCGACGAGCTCGTTCCAACGAGGGGTCATAACCTATGTTTTTGAGACTAAAAATGAAAAAAAAATAGTCATTCAAGAATTTTTTTGGCAAGTGTCGTCTGCTTTTCATGTTAGGTAAAGGGTTAAATATCCTCAAATTTGACTTATTTTAGAGATTTCCAGTCCAAGGTAGGAATATATGTCAGCAGCATGCAAGGAGCTAAAGGGGTTGAGTGAGTTGTTTGTCAGTTTTGTTTTTTTCTGTACAGTTTCGTATCTTTTTAGGTCATTGTGTATATAGAATGTTGTAGACCAAATTGTGAGCTTACAAATCACTGGCTTTTGTATTATATTAAATTCATACTAGCTTATCACAGTTGTTGCTCTTATATTTTTCCACCCTACGAATGCCATTCTGACAATTTTCGTTATTATAAGAGATTTACAGGAAAGTTAACTCCCCTTAATTTTCTAAATTTGTCAGTAATTTATCACTCACTCAGTGTATAGGAATTTCATATAAAAACTGAAATTTCGAAATGTTAGCGAAGTTGTATCATCGATGTGCGCATCATTTCGCAAACTTAAGGCATTCTCTGTAGAATAGTATAAAAATACAGAAGCTGGCTTTTTTTTTGCAATATTTTTCTGAATCAGTTTGAACCTTTGACTATTATTCTTGGTGTAAAACCCAATTAAAAAATAAGATAAAAGTGCTTTCACACAGGGCCGTATTATTCATAAAGCTGACTGGGCTGAAGCATAGGGGCCCACATGGACAGGCAGGGACGTCGCGACTGGGGGGGGGGGGGGGGTCTCACCCCCCCCCCCCCCCCCAATATTTGTCAAAACCTCAATAGTTGGAAATTCGGAGGGCAAAAATATCAACAGTTAGAAATTTTAAAAACTACTGAATATACGGTATAATTCACTAACAAACCTATTTTTCCGACTGGAGGACCATAATAAGGAAATATTCCGACTACCGAGACTTTCGGGTGAAAATCGGGTCAAAGAATTCCGACTCCACGCGGCCTGCAGTCTGAATGACATCAATTAGAAGAGTTCATAATCACCACTTGGGATAGACCAATCCATATTCTCAACGTGCAGCCCAAAGGCTGCACGTTGAAAATATAAATTGGTCTACCCTACAAATTCACTGAGCAGCCATTCTACTTTTTAAATGTATGGTGTGTCATGATCCTGGACCGGAAAAGCGGTCTTACGGGTTCAAAGGGTTAATACAAAAGTACTTGTTGTCATGTCAAGTGCCTGTGAAATGCTCTAGAAACACAAAACTCCCACTTTCCCAAAGGCGATGTTTCAAATTTGTCCTTCAGACAGTAGGTGTATGAGCCACTGGGGACAATTCGGGCAAAGCAAGATATTGAAAATTTGTATCCAACTCGAATTAAAAATGTTTCCCTACAAAAAAAATCACTGAATTTGGAACTGAAAATTAGCCTTATAACTATTACCAGAACCCATGAAAACGCAACTGAGCACATCAATTTTTCAAAATTTTCTAGGGGAGGACTCCAGACTCCCTGCTAAAGAGTCACGCCTTTGGCGCTCGCAGTTTCGCGCCTACCATCCTACGGTGCTCACGTGTCGGGATTCCCAGTTAGAATTTTAAAGGGTCTACCCCCCCCCCCCCCCATTAAAAGGCCTCTAGCTACGTCCCTGTGGACAGGGGGGGGGGGCGCAGGAACAGGGGGGCGCCATTTTTTTGTTGTTGCTGAGGCACTCTTACCAGCGCCTTATGGCTCTAATGGTTAAAGACACTTTGCACTCCGCGCCGTAGCGTTACATGTACATATGTATTTATCCATATATATACTCCCATTAGTGTACTATATATATATTTATATACAGTACATTATTTTAATGCTTATTTAAATGATATGTCAAGTTCAAAGTAGAATTCTTCAGGAGACCCGCAAAATGGATATAGGCCTATGTATTGCGGCATAGTGCCTACCGTACCAGGGCCAGGCTGTCAGCTGTACTGGGGCGAAAGATTGAAGTGCCGCAGGGGCCCCCATCCCGAATTACCCAAAAGCCTAGGGAACTGACCACGGATTAATACGGCACTGCTTTCACCATCTCTTTATGTTGTGTAACTTGTGTAATGATATTGGTAGTAGTAGTAGCAACCACTCAGTGCAACGTCTGGACGACCCTCGGCATGAAAAATCAAATTGACAGAGACAGACGAAAGGTGCAGAAAGGACATCAATCAAACAATCACTTTTTTTCTCTCTCTCTCACTCTTTTTTATTGCGAAGTTAGATTTTCTTGTTTATATTTTGTTACATTTCTCTCATTTGTTTGTTTCGCTATTGTATTGATTTTTTGTATCATGTTAAGGGAGCGGAGGGTATACTAAGTGGAAAGCACTTGTCCTCCTATTCCAGTTTGTAACTTATTTGTTTGGCCAATAAAAATATGTTTAACCTAACTTTTTTTTCTGTTCATTATATCAACGGCGTACGCATCGTAACATGTAATATAGGCGCTATCCTTCCCATTAAAAAACGTCTAGACGGTTATATTTCCTACTTTGTTCTTGGGAAGAATGAAAACTGCAAATTCGCTAAACAAAGAGCCAAAGTGGACAGTTACTTGGTTGCTTCTAATTAGCTTGCCATAAAAACATAAAAAGCCAAGTTTCCTTTAATCAGTAACTTTTACTAAACGAAAACAACAGACAGCTCCAAGAGCTGTCTGTTGTTTTCGTTTATTAACAGTAATAAAGGGAAACTTGGCTTCGTTTTCTACTAATGTCATAGGTGTTTTCTCAATAATTACAGACCCATATTCATCAGACTCCAATTCTGTAACCAAAACTTCAAATTCTCTTGTCCAACAAATAGCCACATGTAATCATATATCTGACATTAAAAATACATCTCCAATTTACATGACATTAATTTCAACATATGCCCTTAGTCCAGAATTTTACGATGGACACTGTATAGAGTACAGTATACTGCTATATACAGTATACTGTATATAGCAGTATACTGTACTATATACAGTGTCCATCGATCGATTAATGCACGCGCCCAACTGACGTCATCGGAATGTGTCAATATTCATTTCACTACAAATCTTTAACCCCTGTCTTGCCGACGTTGGAATTTAATTTCGTGGTAAATGCATAACTTTTGTGCGCTCTTTTCGATAAGCAAATCAGTTTTTTTTCAGAAATGGTGCAGCTCTTTCGAACAATTTTGTTGTCCATTTCTGAAAAAAAACCTGATTTGCTTATCGTAAAGAGCGCACAAAAGTTCTGTATATACCACAGGTATATACGCCACAATTAAAAGCGAACGCTGACAAGACAGGGGTTAAAAAATTGTAGCAAAATGAACATTGATACATTCAGATGACGTCATATTATGAATTCTGCAATGTATTCGCATATCTTTTCGACGGGAATCTCGTGCAACTCGCTCCATTCATAAAGGCGTTCATCCAAAAATTCATATAAAAGAGTCAGTTGTCACTGGTTTTGCCGCCTGTGGTAAAATTTCTATTTTCTTCGTCAAACATTCGTCTGCTAATATTTCCAAAACCTGACACCATGTTGTTTGTTTACAGAAGAACGTGCGATAATTGAATAGTCCTGCGCTCATTATCACAATGATCGAAGTCAGGCTTAGTGTACCTTTGTTTTTTGCCGAAGAACTGAGGTTTTGTGACACACTATTGGAAAATACATTCTTGTACTTTGCACGGGATCTATTGTCTTAAGATTGAGGTTAAGCCTTGGGTTCTCAGTTTTGTGGGTCCGTGAAGTTAGCAAGCAGTTAGCAGTTAGCAATCCGAAATGTGAAGTCAGCAAGCAGTTAGCAATTCGAAATGTGAAGTCAGCAAGCAGATAGCAGTTAGCAGTTAGCAATTCGAAATGTGAAGTCAGAAAGCAGTTAGCAATTCAAAATGTCAAGTCGCGGATATTAGATGTGTCTTGACGATTCGCCCAGAGGACGTTAGTACCTAGACAGTTCGTACCAACAATACTTTTTGTAAACCTGAGAAGGACTGTGAGACATAAGGATTTGCCTTCCCCGCTTGTTCTTTCGGTACTCAGAAAACAGTCAGTTAGCAGTTAGCAATTCAGAATGTCAAGTCAGAAAGCAGTTAGCAATTCGAAATGTGAACTCAGAAAGCAGTTAGCAATTCGAAGTGTGAAGTCAGAAAGCAGTTAGCAGTTAGCAATTCAAAATGTCAAGTCACGAATATTAGATGTTGTCAAGTCGAGGATATTAGATGTGCCTTGACGATACGCCCAGAGGACGTTTCGTACCTAGGCAGTTCATACCAACATTACTTTTTGTAAACCTGAGAAGGACTGTGAGACAGAGGGATTTGCCTTCCCCGCTTGTTCTTTCGGTACACAGAAAAAAAGTCAGTAAGCAGTTAGCAATTCGAAATGTGAACTCAGAAACCAGTCAGCAGTTAGCAATTCGAAGTGTGAAGTCAAAAAGCAGTTAGCAGTTAACAATTCAAAATGTCAAGTCACGGGTATTAGATGTTGTCAAGTCGCGTATATTAGATGTGTCTTGACGATTCGTCCAGAGGACGTTTCGTACCTAGACATTTCGAACCAACAATACTTTTTGTAAACCTGAGAAGGACTGTGAGACAGAGGGATTTGCCTTCCCCGCTTGTTCATTCGGTACTCAGAAAAAAGCCAGTAAGCAGTTAGCAATTCAGAATGTCAAGTCAGAAAGCAGTTAGCAATTCGAAATGTAAACTCGGAAAGCAGTTAGCAATTTGAAGTGTGAAGTCAGAAAGCAGTTAGCAGTTAGCAATTCAAAATGTCAAGTCGTGGATGAGAGATTTTCTTGACGTTTCGTCCAAAGGACATTTTTTTACCAAGACTTTCTGTACCAACACTACTTTTTGTCAACCCGAGTCGGACTGTGAGTCAGAGATATTTCCCTTCCCCGCTTGTTCTGTCGGTACACAGAAAAACTCAGTAAACAGTTAGCAGTTAGCAATTCAAAATGTCAAGTCGCGGATATTAGATGTGTCTTGACGATTCGCCCAGAGGACGTTTCGTACCTAGACATTTCGTACCAACAAAACTTTTTGTAAACCCGAGAAGGACTGTGAGACAGAGGGATTTGCCTTCCCCGCTTGTTCTTTCGGTACTCAGAAAACAGTCAATAAGCAGTTAGCAATTCAGAATGTGAAGTCAGAAAGCAGTTAGCAATTTAAAATGTGAAGTCAGAAAGCAGTTAGCAGATCGAATTGTGGAGTCAGCAAACAGTAAACAATTCAGAATGTTCAGTCAGAAAGCAGTTACCAATTCGAAATGTGAAGTCAGAAAGCAGTTAGAAATTCGAAGTGTGCAGTCAGAAAGCAGTTAGCAATTCAAAATGTCAAGTCGCGGATATTATATGTTTCTTGACGTTTCGTCCAGAGGACGTTTCGTACCAAGACATTTCGTACCAGCAATACTTTTTGTCAAACCGAGAAGGATTTTGAGGCAGAGGGATTTGCCTTCCCCACTTGTTCTGTCGATACTCAGAAAAAGTCAGTAAACGGTTGGCAATTCAGAATGTCAAGTCAGAAAGCAGTTAGCGATTCAAAAAGAGAAGTCAGAAAGCAGTTAGCAGTTAGCAATTCGAAGTATGAAGTCAGAAAGCAGTTAGCAATTCAAAATGTGAAGACACGTATAGTAGATATTTCTAGACGTTTCGTCGACGAGACGTGTCGTATGAAGACATTTGTATCGAAATATTTCTGTGAACTTAAAAGGGACTTTGGGCGGGGGGGGGGGGATTTCCTTCCCTCGGGCCGCCTGTTCTGTTGGTACTCAGAAAAAGTCAGTAAGCAGTTAGCAATTCAGAATGTCAAGCCAGAAAGCAGGCTAGCAATTCAAAATGTTATGTCAGAAAGCAGTTATCAGTTAGCAATTCAAACTGTGAAGTCAGCAAGCAGTTTACAGTTAGCAATTCAAAATGTCAAGTCGTGGATTTTAGATGTTTCTAGACTTTCGTCCACGGCACGTGTTGTACAAAGACATTTCGTACCAACAATTTTTCTTCTGAACCTGAAGGGGACTGTGGGTCGGAGGATTTTGTAAAGGAGATATGCCTTTCTCATTGATTATATCATTTTCATGTCTTTGAAATTTACGTAACAACCTCGGTTTATTTAGTTACCTCGTGATGGTTCAGACTGAAGGCGAGTCTGCTAATAAACCAAGACGACGGAACAAATACCCAGTGGGAATCAATTTTTTCTGAACATGTTTGGGTAATCATACCCTTTTTGATATTTCTCTTTTTAGTGGCGTTTTTACGAAGACAGACTCCACTTATAGTTTGATGAAGTGGCGGGTGGGCGGCGAGAGGGAGCCGGAATAAACAAGTGGTTTTCGAGAAATAACTTTAATTCTATTCGACGCACCTCAGTCAAATTTACACCAAATGTTCGCCTATGATTAAGGAAGACACCTTTTGATTTAGGGGTCTGGTGACTCGAGGACAGGTCCGTGTTATTATAAATAGATTTTTTGACGAATTGTATTCCGGGAAATGACTTGAGCTCCATTTCATATACATCTAACAAACTTAAACTAGATTTAGGACGGTAAAACAACTATGGATTTGGGGATTCAAAGCCTTAAGGTCAAAACCACTGTTAATATATATAAAATAATTTCGACGAACAGGATATGATTCCGTGTAATAACGCTTTATGAATCTTCGGCAAACTTACGCCAAAGGTAACCCCACAGAAGAGGAAGACACTTTATGATTTTGTATCTTACCCCAGACGGAAGACACCTATTGTTTTGGGGATCTGGCACCAATGCCAAGGCCACTGTTACTATTAATATCTTTTGATGAATTGGTTTCCCCGTGGGGATCCCAGGAAGTGAAGCAGTTCTTGTTTACTATGGTAAACAAGCCCTGTTTTGCTGGACCCAGTAACCAATGCTTGGGCTAGAAGTCCCCTAAAATGGGCAACATCGATGTAAATGATTGGCTTAATTTGAGTTTATACTTGTGTTGCGGGCATGATTAGCCATTGTGCAGAAATATATGACTTTAAACACCAATAAATAAATAAATGATGACGAATTGGTTTCTGGGCCATAGCTTTAGTTCTATTTCAAGTATCTTCAAAAGACTATGACCACATGTTACCCTGTGTGAAGGGGAGACACTTAATGATTTTAGGATTTAGTGGCCATGGCCAAGATCCCTGCATCCTTGCGGCAATGAAAAATATTTTTACCGAATTGGTTTCTGGGCAATGAAAGTTTCATTTCATGCATCTTCGAAAACTTACACCCTAGGCCATCCGATAAGATGGGGGCTGTGTTCCAAGGTCAAAGTCACTCTTACTATAATCGCAATGATTTTGGCGAATTGGTTTCCGTGCAATAACTTTGCTCCCGTTTCACGTATCTTTTCCAAACTTACACCAAGATGGTACTGTGTAGGATGGCAAGACTCCTATTGATTTTGGAGGCGGGGGTCTGATTACCTTAGACCAAGGTCATTGTTACTATAAGTGAATTGATGAATTGATTCCTGGGCAATAACTTTATTTAGTTCTATTTTGTGTATCTTTACAAAAGTTACATCGGGGGTTACCAGAGATACACTATAGGATTGGAAGACACTGTTGCGACAGATAATTTGCTTTTTTATTTCAATGTCGAAACTCGACTTGTTGATTTGTGGTCCTCTAGTCATGTTTTTATAATAATTTCTACCTTCCCTTAACAACTTCAAATCCTCACAGCTTGACCACAGCAACTCATATCCGATGAACATGTGTAATGCAGTTGTTTCAACATGGCAGTGTTACTGGAATAGAACGTTACTTGGTCTGATCATTTCTGTAGGCGTTATGTACATGTAATTATAGCCTTTTGAATAATATGTTATATCTTTGACCTCTTGTGTAACAGCCATTACTCATGATATCGAGGTGAAAGGTGATGGGATGGTGAACCAACGGAGAGGGAAAAATACACAGGAGTAAACAGTTTTGCCCTAACGCACTAAGAGAAAAATGTTCAAATCCCCTTTCTCATTCAGCCACTTTCTGTAGTTTTCAAGTGTCAGTGACCACTTTATAGTTTCATGGAATAGGAACCTTCATTGTGACAAAACTCTGACCCAGTGCGCTAAACCTCATGCTGGAATGGGCATGGGCGTTCACCGTTGGGCCTTAGCGAGTCAGTACACACACTTGCTCAGACCTATAGTATCAAACAGTGGGGGTGTAAGGCTATGCCGATTTTTAAAGCAAATACGAGGACCAACAGTGAACCGCACAGACCAACCCTTACAACTCATGCCCAAGCCAACAATTGGTGCCCCCTTATATATTTACTGTTTTGAGATTTGTAGGCCTACGCTCATATGGTAAGTGGTTCATAGTCTCCAGAAATATGTAAGCTGTTACCACAGGCTGTTATGCGTAATATAAACATGGTATTCCAAAGCGTACGATCTCCTTCAGCCAATGCGCCACATTGGAAAAAGTACTGGTGATTGGTCGTGCGTTTTGGTTGGGTGCCCAATAGGCACTGTCTCGTTGAGACTGTCAATTTATCAGTGTTCAGAGAAAACCTGGGCATCGATGGTGCAAGACTGCGAGTGTTTTTTTTCTCGGACTGAACGTATGACGCAGTGTCCACGTTATTTTTTTTAGATCACGGCCCAGACTGAAAGTCACCTTTTCGAAGTGACTGTCAACCCACAAAAAATAATTGAAGCAGGTGGGGTCAGATAAGCTGGAGCTGGAGACACTGCAAATCGGCATGTGGTGCACCTCAGCTCACAGCATCATCGTGCCTCCATGCGGGTAACTGGGTGAAGTGCCTTGTCCAAGGACCGAACTCTGAAGTCCGAATCGTTCAATCAAGGTTTGGGCGGGCGAGTGGTTGGTTATGAGAAACTTTTGAATTTCAGACCCCAAAAGACGCAGTTTCTTCGAACCTAGAAGCTGCACCTCCACACCGGGAACGTCATGATATACGTACATGATGAGCAAAAACCTTATGTGGCAAAACCACCAAAATAATTGATTATTTCGGTAAACCAAAAAATAACTCTCGATCATTTCAAGGAAAACTACATTTTGTGAGTCCGAGTGGTCTCTCATAAAACTACAACCGAGTCACGGAACAGGCCACATTATTCAAGCATATTCAAACTGAAATAAATGAAAAAAAAACTAACGGGATGACACCCGTCTAGATTCATTCGTTTTTTCACTACATTGAGTCTTACGTTGAAGATGGGACAGATATCGAACACAATCCCCGGGGACCGAATGAATCCGGTGAAAAGGTAAATGTTTGTAGATTTTTTTTTCATTTCCCTTGGTGTAAGCTGCTAAAGTAGTGCTGTAGGATCATTCATGGGAATTTCCCACTCAGATATAAGTTGGATTTTAGTATTCGATTACCGAAAGAATAATGAATGTTTTGCTGGGGGGGGGTGGGGGGTGGGGGCGAAGATGCAGTTGGAAATTTTTTTAAATTTCCCCATATATATTTCCCTAATTCCACGCTTTTTGCAGGCAAAATAAGGTAAAAGTTAGGTCGGTAATGATACAAAGTGCCTTGATGTGCTGATTTGACTGTTCTAATACAGAATAGTGGGGCACAATAACGTGTGCTGAGACGTACCGCACGCCGAGGCGCACATGTGTTCAACCAATCTAACCCCGCCTGTGCTGGGTAGTGCGTAGTGCTGCTATGTGGTGCATAGTATGGTCTGGGTTATGACGTTGGAGAGCTGGCGGGTGCTCGTCGCTGCTCGGTGGTTCTCTCCAGGTACTCCGACTTACTCCACCAATGAAAAACAAATTGTCACCGACATAACCCTGGCTGTTGAAAGCGTCGTTAAACACCAATAAATAAATAAATTATAGTTATTGACATTCTTTTTCCCCCCAATCTCATGTCGTTGAGTGGAAAGTCCGCCATGACGTTTTTAAAATTTTATTTCCATACGAATTGGACGCCCGGTTTATCATTGGCCCTATAGTAGGTTTCGGACGGGCCATTATCGTGGGTACGGGCCTATGACGAAGGGATGGGCGTCGACACATTAATTACTATTTTCAATAGTCATTAACATCTAAATGTTAAACAACGTAGGCATATAGGTTTTTGCTTCCCATGGTGTTGCGTGGGCGATATGGTGCCCCAACACACTTTTTGGGTTGTTTCCGGGGAAAATGGGACAATAAAACAATGATTGAGCAAAAACAAAGTGTGTTTATGGGTGTGTATATGTGCGTGTTGTTGTTGTGTGTGTGTGTGGGAGGGGGGGGGGGGGGGGGGGGGGGGCTTCCAGATGCGAGAATATTGCATCTATTTGGGTTTTAAAATCAAAATGTTTTATCACCGGTTCAGGCCATGGCCTCTCTCTCACATTATTCCATTTCCTGGCAGGTGTAAAGCTACAAACCTGCCCCCTCCAAAACCGACAGAAACGTTCTACCAAGGCGTTCCAAGTGTGGAAGTATAATTTTCAGAGATAAAAAAATCTTTCATAAACAGCCAACAGAGCGACTTACCACCGTGGGGATCTCGGGAAGTGAAGCAGTGCTTGTTCATTGTGCTAAACATGCCCTGCCTTGCTGGTAGAATAGAACCCAGTAACCACTGCCTTGGGTAAACGTCCTCTACAATGGGCAACATGGTTATAAATGATTTGCTAAACTTGAGTTTATATCTATGTTGCGGTCGTGATTAGCCTTTTTTGTGTAGGCATATATGACCTTTACTGACTGGCTAATCTTGAGTTTATATTTGTTTATATTTTTTGTACTGGAATATATGACCATGAACACCAATAAACAAATACATAGATAACAGTGTGACCTAAAAATTTGTGCCCCCTCCACACACACACACTTTTAGGGAGCTTCTGCCACCCTGTATCCCACACCAAATATATATATTAATAACGCTTAACCCATCTATAGTTTGTACCACTTGACTAACGCTAACTCTAAGGATACTGAGGTGTGACTTCTCTATCCAAAGTCGATTAATTGGGAATAGGTGTGCCAAAATTATCAGCTGTCCGAATTCAATGAACTTATTCTTGAGTTGAAAAAAAGGCCTGATTCTAAGCCTTCAACACGCCTAAGACATGAAAGTATCAGATCACAAACAGTCACTGAGGGTCGAAAGGGGCTTGGCCTATAGCGTCTCTGCGAGCGTTCGGCGCGCGAAACCAATCCGTCCCCCAGTCTAAATTTCATCTGTCTGCGTTTTCAAAGCAAGGCTGTTATCCAGAAGCGAAGCTAGGATTTCTTATTATGGGGGCGGGGGGATTGTTTTTCTTCCGGGGGTGGGGGGTGTAGCCAGGTCGATATATGTCACATCCATATCCGATGGCCATAGGCCTGAGGTGGGTGTGGCCTTCCCGCTGGTAGAGCTTCGATGGAATTGTAGATCAGTCCTACTTCACTATTTTTGAAAGTACAAATTAAGTCTCTGACGGAACTTTTATTTATTTAACTGCAGGGGATGTAAATATACCAGGTGCACAGTCAGGGGATGGGGCGGGTTAGGGGTCTTGCATAGAGTCAATGTTTTTTGGTAGGTGAACAACAACACTGAATTTTACTGGTTATCCCCCCCCCCCCCCACCCCACTCCACCGGTCTTCGATCTACACATGATATTGTAGACTATAGGCTACGTGCTTGAAAAAGACTTCGGATTTGGACCAGGACCGTGACGCGAACCACCAACATTAGCATTGTTGATGCAGTGCTCGACTGTGCATGTTCATGATTCATAATTGCCATAATTTGCACACAGTACACACTGAGTGGCTGGGATTAGAAGGTGGGTGAGTATTGGTTGATTACGACAAAAACACTCATGTAGTGGAGCTTCCACTCACACAGTGTGCTCAGGTTCTGTGAAAAAAGCTTACAGCACACTAGAGACATACTTCAACTTGAACGACTCCAGAATTCGTTTCAAAGCCTCTAGACCAACATACTAAGTTATGTTATTTTACTTTAACCCAGCGGGGCGAACTGTGCGGAGCGAAAAGCATTCAAATGATAAAATGGCTGACTCCTCATGCGCGTGTTGTTTGAAAGTTATGAAAAAAACAATGCCCTCGTATTTAAAAAAAACACACTTTCAGGGGTGTTCTTTCATATGATATTGATGAATAAATAGTCAAAATGTACGATCACTGTTTTTCTTTCATTCGAATGCGCTTTTCTTTAAGGGGTCGTCCAACATAACTTTGGTCAGTTTTTTGACATTTTTCCCAATGCCTCAGAAACAGATAAGAGAAGTAAGGAAAGGCAAATTATATATCAAAATAATGAGTAAAGTGCATAGAAAAAGGTACATATAATTTTTTTCAGGAAAAAAAATGGAATTTTATGATTTTGAAGAAGATTAATTTGAAAATGGCATAAGTAACGAACCGGTAAAACCACAAAATAATCGGTAATTCGAAAGCTTTGTCCTCAATATAATGATAACATACTACAGACTCGGAGAAAGCATTTTTTTGACACACACTCTGGTGGGTTTTGACGTTTGAATGTAATAACATCAACACAAATTTTTGATGTTCCGGATGTGGCCATGTTTCAACGATGTTTTACCGGTCATGTGATTACGATGTGGTTCTTGCAGAAATACTCAATTTGGGCAATCGTAAGAATGCAAGGACGTGATCACGCCCTTTATTTGTTCAAGACAATGTATGAGCGGATTTGCAAACAGGTGACAGCAAGTACTTGAGCTGTTAATGTCATAACTGCAAAATATGGTTCGAAATTCCCTCTCGCGTTTACAGGCCGTCTGAACCTTTTTGTTGTCAAAAAATCTGAATTATTGCTCACTAGAAAGACAACAGAAAGACAACATGAACCACTTGTAAAAAAAATAACCGAGTGTATAAAATCGGGACGATACACACAAAATAAGGCAATATTCATAACAAAGTAAGCAGAATGCTTCAGAAATCACTTTTTCACGAAGTATATTCCAAGTGACCTGGAACTATATTGAGCGTGTTAATTTCCCCCTGTCGCTGCGAAGTTATTTACTTCCTAGTAACCATGGAATTTGAAGGCGGGTATGTTTGATGTCTGCAAAGGACCGATTGAAGATGGGTTGAAAATGATGCATTCGTGCTTTTAAATAAGGTGCGCTTGGACGATGCTGAGAATTTAGTTTTTTCTTGCAATCAACCATAGTAATACAAGCGTCGATCAGTGTCTTTTATGATCGTTTTACACTGACAAATGTGACAAATCTCCTTCACCGGAAACCATCCCCCAATTTGCATATCACAATAAACATAACCGCTGTCACGGAGTGTCAGCGTGGCCGTGTGGTCAAAACCGAAACGAATTATCGAATGCACGATCAATATTAGCTGCAATTGGCTTTTAAATAAATGAAATACACGAAATATTCGCAATTTCTTCATTATTCATGCCGAGTTACTTTTTAACCAAACCACATGCGTTCAGTTTCGTTTGTCGGCATCCAACTGATATTGTTTGTGGTAATTAAATAGTACGAGAAGGCGCAGGAAGCCAAATATTTTCCATCATCTATTATTTAATTCAAATTGATAATTTCTTTTATTTTACTGAAATTATGAACTGATAAGGTGGGTGTGTTGCGATTATTATGCCCCAGACCTGGAAGTTGGAAAATCAAAGGTGCATCTAGGGCCGTGCAGTGGTGACCCCTGTCCTCTTAATCTTAGTCTTACCCATTCATCATTACATGTACGAACATTCCCCCTTGTATCTCAACCATTGCTACTCCAATTTGAAGGATATTTGGTTTTGTGATCAAGCATCATGGGGAAACAATGCCTGTGTAGCTGCTGTAGCATGTGTTTCTTCCCACATTTTTTCAGAGTTGTGGTACTTTTTCACTCTTTTGAGTTAGAAATTTTTTTTTATAACTAGTTGATTTGTTACAATTTGTTGCAAAGTGCCTGCTAATACCCTCAATTGTATTGCTACAGAATTTTCTTGTGAAGATTTTGTTCCTATTACTTATCAAGCAACAACCTAATGAATATTCTGTATAAAGCCACCAATCTGATGTTTGACACTTTTATCGGAGCTGTTTCGAAGGCTTATGGAACTCGAAATGTTGATTATGGCAGGACTTTTTTATTCACCCATTAATTGATAAATTAAGTGTTATAGTTGGAAGTAAGAAGCATGAAAGGTCCAGAACTAAAACTCTAAAAAGTATGTTTTGCAATGTAACATGATTTTTGCAGATACACTTATTTGGAGGTTTACCTGTCTGATAGTGTTTGGAACATGTGTGGCCAGGATCTTCAAAAAGAAAAAAGAGTTAAACTTTGAGAAAAAGGCATATGCCTTGAGTGCCGGAGGTAGAGTCATACAAGGAAGAGAGCCCCCCCCCCCCCCCCCCCCCCCAAATTTTTTGTGTCAAATGGAGCTCACTTGTCATCTTTTGGGGATTGCTTTGTGTACTGCGTTCTTGAAAAAAATATGTGAGGCCCTCTGGATGTGCCCTTCTGATCTCAATATGTCAGTAAGCCTCCTTGGGGAAAGTACATGTAATAATGGTTATGTAAGGTTGATTTGATGTGTTTTGAATAACAATGTACTTTTAAGTACATTAGATGGTTTATTGCAGTGACAGGTTACAGATACCCTTATTTCTTCTCCAACAGATATCATGAGTGTATTGGTGTCCAAGAGTTAAACAAAGCTAATATACTTATTGATAAACCAGACAAATTTAACAATTTAATCACTATCAAATTGATGCATGGGATAAAAGGGGTTACAGTGCAAGGGGTTTGTATATATATTTATTCAACTACAATGTATGACTTTGCAGTGCATTCTACATAGGAGAATATCATATTTTCTTTCCAAACCATCACAGTAACACATAATCTTGATATTGGGAGACACTCTTTTGTCCTTCCATACTTCTTCTGCTGGACTCCTTCAAGTTGACCTTTGTTGAACTCCCCAAATCAAAACATAAACAAAAGAAAATGTCTGCCTTCAATCAGTGAGCACTCCACTTATAAAATTTGGTCTCAATCTTCATTACTTTCATGAATTAGGAAAAGATTTCTTCGAGTATGTACTTAAATGTTTATAGAATACAGCTGTTATTTTATTTTGAGGTATTTTATTGTAAAAATTTTGTTCTCTTACTTATGCCATAGCAGACTTTCAGGGGGTGCTATTTACACATGGCAGCAGTTCCATGGCAAATTTGATTAGCAGATTCCATCTTGGTTTCAAAAAGTGATGATAAATAGTGAATATAAAAAAAGTTTTCGTCTCAACTACGGAAAGAAAAATATAAAGAGTGTGAATTTAAGTATTATTATTTGAACAGGTTTATCTACACTTCAAATTCACGATGAAATAATTGGGATAAATATTGGGCATATAGTTATTCTGTTTCAACAGTGAGACGAGTTGTCAATACCCGGTAGCTGTCAGACATGCGCTGTAAAACCTATTGAAACACTGCTCAAGTTGATCTATTTTTATAAAATTAACACAAAACTACTGTATTTGATCCATTTCATTTTCACTTCTTTCCACTGTAAAAGTATGACCAGTGTGGTGAAATTAATTCAGAGAAGACAAAGACATTTTGTGTCCAATAAATACATATAAAGTGAGAAAATAGATCAGCAGTGGATGCCAAAGAGGGTGATTTTTTATAGACACAAGTGATCCGTTACTGACTAAATTACGACAGTCAAACGATCTAATTTTATAAAATAAACAGAAGCTTTATCTGAACAATTCCGTTGCAATAATGAATGTCAGATACCCGTCTGTCAATAACAAAAAACAAAATTTGGATAACTTATTTTATTTGAGAGAAATAAACGAAAATATGAAAGGTGACCAGTTATACCCCGAAGGGCTGCATTTGTTATATATTTTGTAATTATGTTTTGGTTTTAATAAATAAAAATTATGTGTTTAACCAGACCAGTCTTACGTTATTATTAAGTCCTTCCAGTCCAATACTTTTTGGGGTTGCAAACTGACCCAATAATATGGGACGACTTGACCTGTTCACATAACAATTACCATGAAAATAAATGTTGGGACAAATCGTTCTATTATTCTAAAAAAAAAATATTTGGGAGGAATATTCTCGATACACTGAAAAAAAATTGTTGGGAAGTATCGTCCCGATATTTGGGACGAATCGTCCTGGTTGTCATTTTGAGACGAAACGTACCCAGACGAACTGGTTTTGGAACGAAACGTTCCGTAACCAAAGTCCAACCGGTAAATCGAAGACGGTCGAAAATCGACATGAAACAAAAACGTCGAAATACTCGAATGCTGCGGTTTACACGTGTCATGCACTAATTTTTATTTAAGGCGACTGTACAATCATTCTGAATGAAAATGCGACAATTAAACGACAAGATTTTTGCCTTTGTAATCACGCAGCGGGAAAAAAATCTTCTCCTTACAAAAATCGTCTTTTTCTTGCTACATGGGCGCAGCCATTTTGCCAAGGTAGATAACTGTTCGTTCATCCACCCGGAGGACGAGGGTAGTATAGCAGGGATGAAGAAACCCTATCAGATGCCAAGCCAGTTATCAATATTAGGGCGGGAGGGGGCAATATGGATTCAGTTTATGGGAGGGGACATCCAAGCATTTTTATGACACAGTCACACCAAGAAGATCGAACTCATCATGTGCCAATAAAGATCTGAGTAGTCCTGATTACATCAGCTTTTAGCTCTTCTTGTAGTTTCGTCCAATAAACATGGAAAATGATGTTTGCGACACATTATTAGAAAGGACAAAGAGAACTAATTCCACCAAAAGTCACCCAGGCACATTTCACCTGTAAATAAACGAACATCCCAAGCTTAAATAAATAAGTTTGGGCCAAAATGTCGGATGCCGGTTTGGGCATATTCATACGTTTACTGACGTTTCGTACACAAGACGTTTCGTACACGCGACGATTCGTACACAAATAAGACGTTTCGTACACAAAAATTGGACGTTTCGTACACGAAGTGAGCGTTTCGTACACGTGTTTAATTATCTGTTTTAGACCTTGTATTATAAAATTATTTTATTATTTTTGTTACATTAAATTAATATTTTGACATTTATGAATGAATGAAAGGTTTTAGCGCGCCGAAGGCGCGCAGGGACGATGTGGGATTTACAAATCCCTTGCGACCCGGTTAACCTTATTTTTTTTTTCCTTGGATCACACAGGCCTAGCTTTCCTATTGCCCAAAATGGAGTCTGAGGGGGTTATGCACGCGGTTAGAATACCCGGCAGTTTAAGCTGGAGTGTTAGATGGTCAATACTCAATCCCCCAACGCCTTTAAAACTATTAGAGAGCGAGCTCTGTTCGGTTCCAGTTCGGCGATGGTAGAGGTTTGAGTCCCACCATGGTGGCGAGCCAGAATGTAATGTTGTGCGATGGCAAGTTTAAGGGAAGAAGAGAAAAGAAAACCAAACAGCAACGCCGGTTTGGTAGCGGCCCCGGTATATGACCATGGCGGTTACAAAAAAGAAGTGGAGAAAGCTCCAACAGTTTAGTTTTGAAAAACCGGGAGTCATCCATCAAGCCTTCTGGGAGATAGGATGCCGTCTGTGATTTTGAGGTATCTGGTTATCCTTCAGGAATTCCAAATGACCTCCTCCACCCCCCCCCCACCCAAAAAAAAAAAAAAAAAAAAAAAAAAAAAAAAAAAAAAAAAAAAAAAAAAAAAAAAAAACTCTCACTGACACACACCCTCAAGCCCTTAAAAGGGCTGTTAAATCTTTATTCAAATGTTTATTTATATCAAATGTACACTCGTTCCCAGCCAGACAAGCTTGTTTCAATCCTTGCCTAGCGTTTGGTGGTTTCTTGTATATGTTGCAGAAAGGTAGGTTGCACCAATTCCTCCTACGCTTTGTCTACCATTTCCATGCGTCTTCTTGATAAGAGTGTTGCAAGAAAATTTGAGAATGTTCAGTTAGAAAAGTAAAAGGTAGAGAGAAAGATAGGTATCCGCTATTGTATATTGTGCCTGCTGTGTGATTGTTGCTATGGATGGGGTAAGGGGTGTGTTTCTTCGGAGTCCACTCCCAACACGCAGAGTTGCGAGGCAATCCTCACAGACTCAATCCTAAAGACCTCAATGAGTAGCGAGGCAATCCTCACTGACTCCACGCAGTTTAATTCTATTGAGTAATTTTAATTTACTGTGGATTATTTTGTTTTTCTGTTTAGGGTTCGGTGTTCGTTCAGCTTCACCATCGATTCACTATCCTGGAGTATGTGGAGGGTTTTGTTATATAGATCTTATTAAACGCGTTTCAATCGCGCTTCAGCAGAGTTGCGAGGCAGTCCTCACAGACTCTATCCTAAAGTTCCCAATGAGTAGCGAGGCAATCCTCACTGACTCCACGCGATTTAGTTATATTGTATAATTTTTATTTTATTTTATTTTATTATTTTTTTTTTTTTTTTTTTATTTTCTGGAAACTTATTTTGTTTTTCTGTTAAGGGATCGGTGTTCGTTCAACTCAACCATTAATTCACTATCTTGGAGTCTGTTGAGGGTTTTGGTTTGTAGGTCTTTTAATCGCGTATCAATAGTTTCTATTTTTGCTAGCTCGTGAAGTTCCTTTATCGGTGTCCATTTCGGTTTGCATAGTGCCACTCGCAGGGCATAATTTTGAACCTTCTGTAGCTTCTGAATGTTGGTTTTGCTTAGGTCGCTTGTTATTATGGCACCGTATTCTAGTACCGGACGTATAAATGTTTTGTAGAGCTTGAGAAGCACATCTTTGTTTGCTCCCCAATTTCTACCTCTGATCATCTTCAGAAAATTGATACGTTTAGTAGCTCTAACCGTAATGGAGTTTACGTGACTGTTTAGACTGAGATTTCTATCTAGGATAAATCCCAAAAATTTGGCCTCTTTGTTTGCTTCTAGTTTGTGATCGTATAACTGGAGATCGATACTTGGGACTGGTTTTTTCCTTTGCTTTTTGAAGAACGTAACTTTTTGAGTTTTGGCGGCATTGAGTTTGATGCGCCACAGGGCACACCAGCTTTCAAGATCGCGAATGGTATCCTGCAGACGATTTTTAATTATGTTTCTGGACTTGCTGGCTGTCCAAATGCCTTTGTCATCTGAGAACTGCGATAGTTCAACAAAGTTTTTCCCTACTTTTTCTATATCATTCACATATATTATGAAAAGAAGCGGACTTAGACATTTATGAATATCTCATGTGAATATTTATGTAAAATTATTCCTGTTTTTATAGATACTGTTGGTGTTTAATTGCATGTTGAATAGGTTAATTTTCCTTGATTACTTTGATTTATTGTTTGATTTACTGTTTGATTTTATCGATGAGTGACTTGTTTGAATATTGCCGGGATGTTTTTAGGTTATTTTGTTTGTACATGCGATGGCTAATCTAGTCAGCGGTAAATTGCAAAGAGTCTGACCGTCGCCGACGATGAAAATACTGAAGGCCGGTTTGGGTAAAAATGTGGAGGCCGGTTTGGGTTAAGTGGAGGCTGGTTTGGGCCAAAATGTCGGAGGCCGGTTTGGGCGTATTCGTACACGATGAGGAGGAGCTCAGAATCTACAACATACTGGTGGTGTTAAATGACACCAAATACTGTTGCTATCAATAAAGGGCAAATAGCGATAAAATAAAATCAGTTTAGCATAATGCAATGAGGTGATTCGCCGAAAATGTACAGTATCACTGGAGATAAATTGTCATAAAAACGGAATAAAATTTTATCACTATCAAAGATAGCAATATATTTTATATTGATGTAATACAATAAAATCACATGCAGAATACAACAAACACATAAAAACAAAACATGTTATTTTTGTTTAATGAATTTATTTTAATTTAGTATGTATGAGATTTCAACTAAAGTCACCACGTATTTATTGGAAAATAAAATTATTTCACACAAGAAAATAGTCTTCTTTCTTTCTTTTAAACCCAAAATCTGAAATTAGAAGGAAAAAAAGTGAGATATAAAGAGAAAATGCGAAATTAAAATCTGTGTACGAAACGTCCAGGCGTTTTGTGTACGAAACGTCATAACTTGGCCGTGTACGAAACGCCCGTGTACGAAACGCCCGTGCACGAAACGTCCAGCACCCAGTTACCCAAAGCCGCTTGTGTCCTCACCCAGACACTAAAGGATCATAATCCATTGCACCCCTGTCTCCGAGGCAAGTGGACTTCAGCACCCCATTTTGAGGGATAGGCGAGAAATTCCTCAATGGCAATGGGGTTTAATCACGAGTCCCTTATGTCCTAATACGAGTTTGAAGGAGCACAGTAGTGTTTCAACTTGCAAGGGTCTCTTTTGGTGAGGGATCAATATAGGAGAATACCGCGACACAAGCAAACAATCGTGTTTAGCCAGTCATACCACTGCTGCTACTTTATAGGACTTCCACCCCAGGCGTTTGTTACCAGATTTTATTTCATCAGCAGAGCAGAAGTTTTTGCCACAGTAAACAAGCACTGATCGACTTTCAGAGAACACCCTCGAAAATTATACGCGTTCAGTCATTGCAGGGTTCTCTGCAATCTTGTGGGTAATTCCATTTTAATGATAAGAATGTGGTTGACTGAGCGTGTTTGGCGTCCAAGCTGGGAATGTTTATCTGAATATGCTTCCGAATATTATTAATAATCAGCGTTGGGGCCGAAGGCATGATGGAAATGATTTGCGCGCGTTGAAGGCGCGCAAGGACCGTACTGGTACAGGTTATCCCATTGAGACTTTAAGTTACAAAATTTGGAGGAAAACCCAAAGACGTCCGACCGAGGCGCAGGAGGAAAAATAGCGGGAATAGCTGATCTTCAGTTGTTAATTCTTCTGGTTAGCTCTCTTTTTATTTTTGATTTTGAACGGCCCTGATGGGGTTGCACAATCCGAACATCGCCGCTTCCGCTATAACAGCCCTGCTTTGTGTTCCACATCGGATCGGTTACTACTACTGGATCCGCAAGTATACAGAAAGAAGTCTCCTTGGCTACGAATCGAAATTAAGTATTTTTATTGTTTACTAATCATATATATTTCATTTTCAGGTTATTTTATTCAACTTTGTGGGGAGGTAGTTTAGTATAGTAACTGGGACAAAGTTAGGAGGTCTTAAATAAAACTGTGAGCGCTAAGTTGTCGAACGGTTCGTCGTGTTGCCTTTTGTCGCGTGTTTACAGTTTTCCCTGTCCGATCGCGTAATTTTGTTTTGATGATGGCGAGCAAGTCTGTTCAGACGGAGGTAAGTATGGAGGTAAATACGTGTAATATCGCGGTCCAGGTCAACGGTGCCAACGGGGTAAGTATTGGTGTGCAGACAGAGGTCACTGGGGGTGTCGGTCAGAGCCGGGTTGGTGGGGCCACCGATGGCGATATTGGGCTTGAAGTTTGTAAACAGTGTTCTATGATGTATGGGGACTGTCGTTCGATGGGATATGGAGAGGTATGTGCAAACTGTCAGGAAATCCTCCGCCTACTTGAGACAATTGTTAAGTTTGAGGGGGAGATTGCTGAGCTGAAGGGAAAACTTGGTAGGGCGGGGCTGTCTGGAGTTACGCCTGTGAAAGTAGCTTTCCGAGAAGGATGGATGGTTGTCGGTGGTTCCAAGAGGAAACATGGGGGTAGAACCTTTGATGTGAATGAGGTGGGGGCTGCTAGAAAAGTACGTAAGACAGATGAGGGGGGGCCCAGGCCGGAGCAATGCTGTAAAGCGTTTGGCGTGGACTATCAAAAGTGGTAGGAAAGGGGGGGTGGGGGGCAGAGAAGCAGGTAGATAGGGGTGTAAAGCCCAAAAGCAGTGGGGAGTGCAGCACCAGAAACAGATTTGATGTGCTCGATTCGGAAGAGTCAGAGGAGGGGATGGAGGTAGTTACAACAGATAGTAGCTTGGGGTCTAGACCAGGAAAAAGGAGGAGGGATCCGGGAGAAGACCAGGGGAGTAGTCCAGGTAGTTCAGGGCCTGGAAAGAGACGGAGGGACAAGGATAGGAGTAATTTGAGGGGCACAAATGCTGGGAACATAGGAAGAACAACAAACATGCACAACACAGGGACATACCAGGGTTATAATAATGTGCCAGTGATGACAAAAAAACAAAGATTCATTAAGTTTGGGTACTGCAACATCCAGGGTCTGCACAAGAAAGTAAGCGAAATATCAACAATGATGGACGAAGGAGACTTCGATTTAATGGGTCTAAGTGAGACGTGGATACGACGGGATGAGCGGGTTGATCAGATGAAGGGTTGCGTGTGGATAGGAGCTGGGCGAACTGAGGGTCAGAAACGGGGTGGGGGTGTTGGCATCTACGCTAAAGAGGAATTACAGCCCTCATTGATTACAGATCTCACAGAAGCAAGGACTCAGATTCCAGTATCCAACGAAATAGTCTGGGCAAAAATCAAGTTAGGAAGCAGGAGTGTTGCCGTTGGTGTTGTATACTTGGCAGTGGAGGGAAGTAAGCCCGAGTGGAATGATTCAATATATACAACTCTTAGATCGAATATCACAGAGCTTGAAAGCAGGGGGTTCAGTATTGTCCTAATGGGGACTTCAATGGGCACATCAGGGATAAGGAGGAGGGCATACAGGGAGGTGATAGGAAAATTAACACGAATGGGAGGAAGATGTTGGACCTATCAAAAGAGCTTGGTTTAAAGATCCTGAACAGGGATGCGAAATGTAAGGGTAAATGGACCTGGGAGAGGAACGATAAGAAAACAATAATTGATTATATACTCACTGACGTTAGCGTATGGAGGGAGGTTATAGGTGTAGAAATAGATGACGAGGGAAAAAATGACTTGGGTAGTGATCACAACCTGATAACAGTTAAGATTATGGGCAAAAAGACGAATAGAGACAGAAATACCTACAAGGAAGTTTGGGGACTAAAACAAGGAGCCGACTGGAAGCAGTTTCAGGAAAAACTAAAACCAAGTCTTGAATGTATACCTAGGGATGCAAATGTCCAGAGTATTTCAGATGGCATAGTAAATAGCCTAACAGAGGCAGGGAAGGATTGTATAGGAAGGGTGAGGGTCCCAACGAGAGAGCTCGGATACAGGGTTAACGAGGGACTGAAAAAGGCTATAAAAGAAAGGAAGGTAAAATGCGCTGCTTACAGAAGAAGTAGGAAGCTTAAAGGGGTGGATAACAATGACACGAGACTAATGAAAGGAGAATATGAACTGGCACGGAAAAAGGTGAATGAGATAAAGAATAATAATAGGAAGGAGCGCAATTGCAGTCTTGCCAGAACAATAAAGAAAACGGGGGGTTCGAGCTCAAACGTATTTTGGAACTGGGTAAATAAACGGGGGAAAAGTAGTGTGCAGAGTACCAAAGTGGATGGGGAAAGTACAGAAGATAAAGGCCGTATCGCTTCAGAGTTAGTCAAGCACTGGGAAAAGATAAACGATAGGCGATGGGGCAGTGGGTCCCCACCAAAACGAAATACACTGGTGGAGGAGAACCTATCCAATCGTGTATGTAGCGAAATAACGGCAGAAGAAGTGCGGAACGTGGTCTCGAAATTAAAAAATGGTAAAGCGGGAGGGACTGATGAAATTCCGAACGAATTCCTCAAAAATGGAGGGGAGGCACTTATTGAAGTCCTGACAAACCTTTTCAACCTGGCTCTGCGAAAGCAAAAGGTCCCCAGAGAGTGGAGGGAAAGTAAGGTGTCGTTCATACACAAAAAGGGGGATAAGGAAGTTCTAGATAACTATAGGGGGATATCAGTTAGTAGTAACATCGGAAAAGTATTCTGTAAGGTCATATACGGTAGACTTGAGGAAGTTATTGAAGAGAAAGGTTTTTTAGGAGAAATTCAAAATGGTTTCAGGAAAGGTCGAAGAGTCACTGATCACCTATTTACACTCACCCAACTGATAGAATCAACAAAGTCTGAAAAGAAAAAGATGTTTCTGGCATTTCTAGATGTGAAAAAAGCGTACGACCGAGTGTGGAGGGAAGGTATGTGGCGAAAGCTCGAGGGCATCGGACTGGGGGTGACTTTGTGGGAATCAGGAAAGCACTGTATACAGATGTGCAAAGCCAACTCAGTCTAGGGAGTATCACTACAAAACGAGTCCCTATGGATATAGGCCTCAAGCAGGGGTGTATCTTTTCACCGATTTTGTTTGCATTGTATGTTAAAGATTTAGGGGACGAACTAATTCAGAGTGCGGAGGGGGTAAATGTTGGAGACATAAAGGTACCAGGCTTATTCTTTGCGGACGACATGGTGTTAATGTCTAGAACTGAACAGGGGCTAGAGAAATTGCTGGAAATTGTTGGTAGATATGGGAACACTTGGCGGCTCGAACTAAATGAAAATAAAAGCAAGGTAATACCCGTTGGACGCAAGGTAGATATGACGAAGAGATGGAGAGTGGGGGAGTTCTCAATCCCCGAAGGGGAAAGCAAACAAATCACTGTAGGAGAAACGGGAGAGTATGAGTATCTAGGGGTAAGCATAAATATAACGGGAAGAGGGGTGTACAGAAATTACCCAGCCAAACTGATTCTGAAGGGGAAAAGAATTCTGAACCAACTAAAACTTTTAGGGAAAAATAGTTTCAACAAGGTCTTTGTGGGGAAAACACTGTGGGAGAGGGTGGGTTTACCAAGTATAACGTATGGCACGGACGTGATTCCATTAAACCAAACCGTTATTAAGAAGTTGGAAAGTACTCAGAATGATGCCGGCAGATGGATAACAGGGTCGAGTAATGCTGCAGCTTTGGAAGCAGTAAGGGGGGAGCTTGGGTGGATGAAAATCAAGGACAGGGTAGATTTGGGAAAACTGTGTTACTTTAACTACTTGAGAAACCTGCCTGACAACCGGTGGTGCAAATTGATGCTCGATACCATTTGGAATTCTAATATAGATACGGGGTGGTCAAAACATGTGAGGGAACTAATGGACAATTACTCTATAGAGGTCACAAACATAGAAGTAGGAATGAAAGAAGGCAAAAGGTTTGTCAAAGAGAGAGTCATGGAAGATTGCAATCGAAACTGGCGAGCAGGGGTTAGCGTGAAAAGATCACTGCAGGGGTTACAATATAAAGAAAAGCCAGCTTTTGAGAAGTACCTAGATGGCACCTTTGGAGGGTCACTGCTGTTCAAACTGAGATCAAGATCACTGGAGCTTCGGGGAAAAATTGGGAGAGATGGAGAAAAGGGATGCCAAATGTGCCACTCTGGAGTAGTGGAGACCCTGGAACATTTTCTCTTGGAATGCCCACAGTATATACCTCATAGAATAAAATTTACTGGAAGAATAATGCAGAAGTGGGGTGAAGAAACAAAGGATAGATGGCTGAAGGGGGACACGAGGGAGAGGGTAGGAATGCTTATTGAAGAAATTGAAAAAGAGGAAGTGAGGGACACTATTAAGCAGTTTATATCTGAATGCTGGGAGGAGAGGAGGGGAAGAGGGGGTGGGGTGCAGGGGGAATGATGGCCTTCTCTTATGAGGACCGCGACAAATCAGCGGCTGGCCAAAGAGTTATTATTATTATTACTAGCCGGGGTTACGGGTCGTTTCGTACCTTTTCCCTTTCGTACTGGGTCGTTTCGTACTGAGTCGTTTCGTACCTAAAAAGGAACGAAACGACTCAGGTAATTTTCACCTCTATTTTTCTAAATTTTTATTCGAAAATTTTAGGCATAGTTTTTAACTTTAAAAAAATCAATACAGCGTATAGATTTTTTAAAGAACATTATTCCTAAAACGGCAATTTCAGCGAAAACTTTAAATAATCAAAACTGTTCGCGGCGATCTGTTCATTCCATAACTTATTCGGCGAATATATATTGAAATTATATTGAAATTATTAGGTGTGTACTTAAAAATTTCGATAGGTCTATATTTTAGGGTAATTTTTAATTATATATTTCTAAACTTCATTTATGTACTTACTTGTAAGAAGAATAGGGTGAATGTACGAACTGTCCTGTGAATAACTCCAGCTCGTTCCACTGAATGAATAATTTGAATTTAGTGTTTAACATGAGACACCTCCTAGCCCTGAATAAAGCCACACTCACTTGTAAAACGTAATGAAACGTCTTTTCACTGTAATGTTTGGTTTTGGTTTGGGCGGCACAGCAAAGTGTCTTTTGAACTGTCTTTTCTAGTATCCGGGTTTGTTTATACAATACACACAAGTTCCTAGCCCAAAGAGAGCGGTGCATCAAAGTGCTTTTTGAAATCACGATTTCACTACAAGCGCACCGATTGAATATAGTGTTAGAAGGCGGTTCACAAAAAGCTTGTTTTTTTTTTTTTTGTTTTTTTTATTTCTTTGTTTTGGGGAGGGGTGTTGTTGGTTTTTTGGGTTTGTTTGTTTTTTTCTTGTTTCTTTTTTATCAAAGCCGTTAAAAATATTGTACAACACAAAGATTTTGACATGGCTTGAATTTGGCTTGTGTTTTTTTAATGTTGGATATAAATATACCTTATATCTGCCTTAAGATATGATCATTTTTCCCAGCATCGTGAACGTTTAAACATGCCTGGGAAATATCCCTGTCTAAACTGTTCTAGAGGAGTTCGTTCAAACAGCTTAGAGCAGTTAATCTCTTTGATAATAAAATAAACAATTAATCGTAAAATGTTTTTATTTCAGTGTAGTTGATTAATTAGTAGAACCCGTTGTATCATATTTTTGTAACAACACTTCAGATGTGAATAACATAAATACAGAACGTATTTGACACTTATATGGGTTACAATGGAGCTGCGCCACCGCGCCCCCTATTCCTTTTTAGTTGTCATTTAGGTCCGCTCGCTTCTTCCCTCAAAAACTGAGTCGTTTCGTCCCCCTTTTTATGTGAGTCGAATCGTTCCTTTTTATTTAGGTGAGTCGTTTCGTACCTAAAGGGATACGAAACGACCCAGTACGAAAAGGTAAAGGTACGAAACGACCCGGGGGACGAAAGGGAAAAGGAACGAAACGACCCGTCACCCTAGCCGGGCGTTAAGATATAACAAAAAGGCGAGAGAGAGTCGAAGGACCAACGCTCGTATCTCTAGGAGTGACAGACCATATTTTGGGGTGGTGCGGAGGGTGAAGAGAAGATTTCTTTAACAATTCTACGACAGTGCAACAATTAGAGAGTCTTCACGCAAGTTGGCGTGCACAGCGAGAAAGGAACTGTGATCCAGGAGAGATTTTATGACCGGGGTATCCTTTCTTCCACAAGTAGCCTATTTATAGATTGGGGACTTTTTTGATTAGCCAGCCACGAGGTAATCACGTGATTTTTAACATCAAAATATTATGAGTTTGGTTTGCTTCCTTGTATGAAAAACGGAGATGCCGCTTGGTGTTTTCTGGAAGAGAATGATATAACGGCTCGTTTCACTCGATAGGAACCTTAGGAGTGTGTTCATACTGCATTAGCACACCAGAACTGATTAATAACTTAAGCATTTAGTAGAACCATTTTAGATGAGATTTTAACTCCCCTAATTTCGATGTTAAAAAAGGTGTGCGATTAACTCCCCTAATTTCGATGTTAAAAAAAGGTGTGCGACGATACACTACAACAACAGATGATTCATGAAGCATAAAGTACTAAAAAGAAAACACCAAGAACGAAAAAGATAGCACAAATATACATCTTGATGAACCGTGACCTATGTGACTGAAAAAACTTATATGCCTTTATTGGCTTTAAGGGCCTATATAAGTAATGAAATTTTGTTTATTTTGAAAATTCTCACCTCAGATATTCCTTCAATTCAAATTAAATATACACAAAATACACATCAAAATGAAGGTTGGGATGTATAGAACACGAAACACGTGTAATCAACTCATAGAGTCGAATGTAGGCACCACTGCCACTGGTTCCTGGAAGTCTGCTGCCGCATTCGCACCAGAACTGATAATTTAATAATATTTCACGAAAACAACTTGTGGCCAAATCTACTTTACATATCCAAGAACAAAGCTAGGGGATAAACATTCTTCAAAACACGGCGACAGAGCAGCATTGGGGAAAATTCCAAAGCCTTTGCTTTTGTTTACGTATGAATATACTTTCGATATCCGGTCGACGTCAGCGGACAGAAAAAACATGTAAAAACAACGCTGTCTGAAATCAAATAATGAAAAAGATCGCCTTCATACAGTATACTGTTATTTGATAGGGATTGCACAGTTGCCATATTCAATGCAAGGTATCATGATACCTGTTGAAATTTCTTAGAATTACGATTTTGTTTTTCGATGGAAATTTGTGGTAACGAGTGATTTGCGCATGCCTGTCGAGCATGGAAACCATCTTCAATAAAAAATGCAGACAGTGTTGTCCTTTTCAAAAATGCCGTCCTATCGCTGTATTCGAAAGCGTTTTGAATGCCTAGCTTTGTTCTTGGATATATGAAGCACATTTGACCACAAGTTGTTCTGATGAAATATTATTTTATTATCAGTTCTGATGCGAATACGGTAGCAGACTTCCAGGAGCCAGTGGTGCCTACAGTCGACTCTATGAGCTGATTACATATGCGTTTGGTATTCTATACATCACAACCTTCATTTTGATGTATAATTTGTGTATATTTAATCTGAATTTAAGGAATATGAGAGGTGAGAATTTCAAAATAAACAAAATTCCATTACTTATATAGGCCCTTAAGGTGTTATATAAGTAATGTGAAAATAATTCAAACACAATTTACTAGGAAATAAAATACAAAGTCAGAATTCCGCCAAATTAAAATAAACATAGTCTACACATATTACACACCCAATTGACGGTCTCCCTATATACCAAATCTGACTTCAAATACTGAATCTGACCTCAAATAAATTAATTATACGTTTTTCCTAATGGAATTATCGGATTTGAGTGGGCCTAGTGGGTATATAATTATTTTAAAATAAAACTGTCACAGTAAATGTCCATGAATTTCATGTAACGGTAGTTATTGGTGAAATGGCGCAAGTTCAGTTTTCGAACATTACCTAATTTTCTCAGGAACAGGATGTGGAACAGGAACGGGTACCTAATCTCAGGAATGCAAGAACCGAGAGACAGCGAATTAATGATTAGTGTGTTGTTATGATGGGCAAACATTTGAATAAATTTTATTCACTTGCGTGGATTAATGCGCTTTCTCTCTGTTCCTACATTTCTTAGATTAGGTACCATTCCTGCTCCTTAGAATAGGTAGCCCTGCGTCATACATAAAATTAGGTGATGCTCGAAAACTGAACTTTCACCAATAACTACCGTTACATGAAATTCATGGACATTTACTGTGACAGTTTTATTTTAAAATAATTATATACCCACTAGGCCCACTCAAAACAATTCCGACAATTCCATTAGGAAAAACGTATAATTAATTTATTTGAGGTCAGATTCGGTATTTGAAGTCAGATTCGGTATATAAGGAGACCCCCAATTGAAGGTTATGAGGTGTACAACCTGAGTAAACATGTACTAACATACTTTACCAATAGATGTGAAGCATGAATGGTTCCTGAAAGTCTGCTACTGTATTTGTACAGGAACGGAAAAGAAAACTGTATTTCATGAAAATTTCTACCTAAACCACAGGTACTCTGCACAAGCTGTGAAATCGAAAGAAAAATGATACCTGATAACATTTTTGAATCGATGCTATCTTCCCCAATTCCAACCACCACCCCTTCATACCCCTATCCCACCACTGTTTCCAACAGTTCTGCCAATATATTTTGAAGTGCTCTAATATCCTAGCTTTGTTCTTGGATATCATAAGCAGGTTTAGGCCACAGGTACTCAGCACAAGCTGAGAAATGAAAAAAAAATATATCTAATGGCATTTTTGGATCGTGCCTCCACAGTGGTATCTTAATATTAACGAGGTACACAACTCGCTTTTCGAAAAACAATAGCACTCATCTTCATTATACCCCCTCAACTTTGATTCACCGAACATATCCAGAAGTACCCAGTGTCAGAGGAAAGGGTGAAGAATAAGATTCACAATGGTGTATTACACAACCATTGGGTGTTCTTGGGTTGTTCATAATAACTGGGAGAAGTCACAGAAAAGGCTGAATAACATTTAGTCAGACAAGATGCTGTTCAGTGGAAAGTGGGTTATGAGCGACAGTTCTCCGGTTTATTATCTTAGATCCATATTCATTCATTTCTGGTGTTCACATTTATCTTTATACATTTTTTTACCCTTATTTTGAAAACTCTTCAAGCTGTAGAGCGACAAGATGCTCACAAAAACATCCCCATTCTCCCATTGGCTACTATTTATGCCGTGAAAATCATACATGAAAAGAAGTCAATGGGAGACTTGGGATGTCTTTGTGTGAGTCTCGCTGTTTCATGAGTTTTCAAGTGACGACTAAAAAGTGTATAAATGGTAAATGTGGACTCCAGAAATGAATAAATGTCAACCCAAGATTGAAAATTGATAAAGGTATATGGTTAATATTTGAATCTGCCCTCCATAAACATTGGCACCTCAAATTTTCATATTAAATCAGAGAATCGTCACTCGTAACCCACTTTCCACTGAGCAGCATCTTGTCCGACTAAATGTTTTTTTGCCTTTTTCCTGTGACTTCTCCCAGTTATTATGAACAACCGAAGGAATTTTTCATCAAATCTAGTCATGGCTGTTTCAAAGATAAATGACCCCTCATCCGAATGCTGACGTTTTGGATACGAAATCTGCTGATTATTGATGCCGATGTCAGATGGTTGGTGTTTTAAGTTTAATTGATGGTAATCGCCAGGTAATTCACTATGTAAACCTCCAATCCCGACAATGGTTCAAGTGGTGTTTGTTGTCAATATTGAGGGCTTCAATTAACAATTTAATTATTGATGAGGACCACATTTTTTTCACTAATGGGTGCTGCCATCTTGTATACATAATATTTGATAACCTGGAATCACAGTAGAATAAAACAACACAAACAAACAGAAACTTGAACACTACAGCCATCTCCGAAGAGTGTCAAAGGTGATATATACAATGTCACAAGCAAGTTCCTGCAATTTTTTTCAGTCGTTTTCAGGATTTCTTTGATAGCAAGCTGACACTCATCACTGAACATGGTTGTCTCTCAATTTCCACCAGTGGTCAGCGAAATTGTCAAGATCAAATGGAACTATGAAACCCTCGAGCCATTTCAATAAAAGAGCCTTAAATATATGTATGATGAATTGAGGAAATCTTGATAATTTTTTTTACTTGTGACCATCGGCGAGGGCCAATCCCACACCCCGATTACAGATAGGTACTTATTGGCCGATTGTATACCACTTAATTATTTATTTATTTATTAGGGTTTAACAACATTTTAACAGGGTCATATCATGTTGGTGACAGTTTTACGGGTGGATGAAGCCAGAGTACCCATAGAGAACCACTGAGCAATGATGAGCAGCTGCCAGTTCTACAACATCGTAACTCAGAACTCTGCATCACAGCACAGGCATGGTTAGATTGGTTGAAGACATGCGCACCATCAGCATGAAGTATGTCTTAGTACAAAGCGTCATCGTGCCCCCATGTAGGCAATCAGGGTTAAGTGCCTTGCCCAAGGGCACAACACGGGAGCATGAATACCACTTAATTGCCTCATCACTAATAAATAAATAATGATGTTGCTGATTATTTCCATCTAACATAAGTAGTGTATGAATCCATCTTTTTGCTTAACCCTTTACACAACGTAATGGTCAAACCTGGCCAGCGCTATTCACAAATATTTGGAACAAGCTTGTGAAGCTCATTTCACTGAGGGGTTACAACCTATGTTTTTGAGACAAAAAATGAAAAAAACATTAGTTACAGTAAAACCTGTCTTGAGAGACCACTTTTGCAATGCACCGATTGGTTTCACTCTATAATGGACCTGTCACGAGAGGCCACAAAACTGCAAAACTGTGGCAAAAACTTGGTTTTTCACCTGTTTTGAGAGACCGGAGATCATTTTTTGCAATTTCAGAGTATTAAAATCAGTTAAGGTCAATGCAATGTGACCAAAATCAATAGTTCAAAAATGTAACCAGGACATCTGCCCAACAGTAAAATTGTAAGGACAATTGTCCCCTGAAACTGTAATGTCTGAAATCATACACAAACATGACAAATGTCTTTCACTGTAGATTGTCTGAAAACCACATTAATTGGTTTTCAGTTAAATTGTTATTCATTTGTATAACTCTTCAAGTCTTCAAACTTTTAGCAAGATCCCTTTTAAAATATAAAGATTATTGTTTAAAAAACAAACTTAGTTTATGTCCATTGTTTCCTCAAGTGTGACAAAATAAAAGAGGATTAAGCAAACAAAAACACCCTGGTAAGCTTATTTTTACTTAAAGTGTGACTAAAATTATTTTCTGTTAAGGCTGGGGGGGGGGGGCAGGAGGCCCTGAGAAGGATAAAAAGAAAAAAAAAGAGCCTGTCGACCAAGCACAGGGATGCCCAATGATTGGAGGCTTTCCTGGATATGAAAGAAAGGAGTGAGGGGGGTGGAGGTTTCAGAGGCAGCCGCCAGTTCCCCTCCTAGTCTCACAGGCACACCCAACCAACTACTGGCTCCCCAGCTGATACAGTTGGATGAGGAATGTCCTGTGGAGATTGAGGAGGAACTGGAAGTTACATTCTCGCCACCTCCCATCCCTCACTCCTCTCTTCCTTCGCTTTTGGACAGCCCGGGCAAGGGTCACACCCCAAATCAGCCACCACAGCCTCAGACACACGCAAAGTGAACATTATGAAGGAATACAATAAAAAATCACGGCCGAGTCCCAAGAATTTAAACAACATTCAGATGAAATCACCTGAATGGCTAGGGAATTCTTAGACAAGAAAAATCAACAAACAACCATATCTTCATCACAGCCACCTCCTAAAAAGAAGACCCACAGGAAACACAAACGTGGATAAGCTGCTTCCTTCTCCTTTCCTCCTCTACCATGCTCAGACATGGCACAAAATATTATACAGCTAAAGAGGGTCAAAACGAGCTTGCTTCACAGTGTCCCTGCATGCCTTTGGCATGCAAAAACCATTTCATCTTCTCTTTCTATTAAAACAAAACATGACATACACAAAAACAGCCTTATCAACATATAACTGTAAATTATTATGAAAATAACTCATTTCAAAATATTGATAGAAAGAGAAGAACACTTTGCATGAAGTAAGAAATTACTATTTTGGATGGAACAGCAGCCCCTTCACATCATAATCTCAAAAAGTTTTTCAATTTATGAACTTTTAACTGTAACTTCTCAAATAATGCCTCTGTACTTTGTATTCAAACTGAATTAAAATAAAACAATAATAAAAAAGTTACAAAATCAATTCTTCTCCATTTCTGCAAAAAATATTCACTGGTTGGTCATTCACTGACTATCAGAAACCTCAAACCTCTAATGAGAGACCACCTGTCTTGAGAGACCACTTTTGCTTGGCCAAAGGGGTAGTAACTGTATTCAAGAATTTTGTTTGCAAGTGTCATCTGCTTTTCATGTTAAGTAAAGAGTTAATCTTTCAAGAGCTTTTTGCCGTCTGTAAGTCAGATAATATGATCAGATCCATTCATACCCCGATGTAATAAGATACCAGTTCCCAGGTTTCATTGAGGTGGAGTTTGGGAAAAAAATTCAAATGTAAACTTTGGCAATTCGTTAAAGGCAATTTTGATGGACTTAATAGTGCCTTGCAAAGCACTGAGTGGAACGCTTTTTTCGCACAAGCAGATTTGGATGCTGTATTTGTGAATTTTTGTGTTGAGGTCCTTGATTTGGCATCTCTGTATATTTCTAATAAAGTGATCACTATCAGGAGAATTACACCAAAATGGCTGCACAACATAATTAGATGACTAATACAACAACAGAAATGCCTTTATCCTTTGGCTAAATATATTTGTCAGCCTGTGTCTAGGGTAAAATATCTATCAAAGAGAAATGAAGTTGTTTCTGTGATACGACAATGGAAAACTAAACCTCACAACAAAATCCAGTTGCTATTGAATTGTAATGCTACAATATCAAAAATATCTTTCAAAATGCAGACAAGACCGAAGCTTTTAATGACTGTTTTTGTAGAATTGCAACACCAGGGCTTTTCTTTTGACGAGAATCGATTCACGCAAAGATTCGCACAACACATCCAGCAAGAATCCATGTAGATTCGGGCTGCATCCCTGCTAGGCCTCTGCTAGAATGCGCATGAAAAGAATTCAGTCAATTTAACCCTATATCTATCATAGTGGCAGCAAAATAGCCAATATATGTGACTAATGTGTGACTAAAATTATTTTCTGTTAAGGCTGGGGGGGGGGGGGGCAGGAGGCCCTGAGAAGGATAAAAAGAAAAAAGAAGAGCCTGTCGACCAAGCACAGGGATGCCCAATGCTTGGAGGCTTTCCTGGATATGAAGAAAGAAAGGAGTGAGGGCGGTGGAGGTTTCAGAGGCAGCCGCCAGTTCCCCTCCTAGTCTCACAGGCACACCCAACCAACTACTGGCTCCCCAGCTGATACAGTTGGATGAGGAACATCCTGTGGAGATTGAGAAGGAACTGGAAGTTACATTCTCGCCACCTCCCATCCTTCACTCCTCTCTTCCTTCGCTTTCGGACAGCCCGGGCAAGGGTCACACCCCCAAATCAGCCACCACAGCCTCAGGCACACGCAAAGTGAACATTATGAAGGAATACATTAAAAAATCACGGCCGAGTCCCAAGAATTTAAACAACATTCAGATGAAATCACCTGAATGGCTAGGGAATTCTTAGACAAGAAAAATCAACAAACAACCATATCTTCATCACAGCCACCTCCTAAAAAGAAGACCCACAGGAAACACAAAGTGGATAAGCTGCTTCCTTCTCCTTTCCTCCTTTACCATGCTCAGACATGGCACAAAATATTATAAAGCTAAAGAGGGTCAAAACGAGCTTGCTTCACAGTGTCCCTGCACGCCTTTGGCGTGCAAAAACCATTTCATCTTCTCTTTCTATTAAAACAAAACATGACATACACAAAAACAGCCTTATCAACATATAACTGTAAATTATTATGAAAATAACTCATTTCAAAATATTGATAGAAAGAGGAGAACACTTTATATAAAGTAAGAAATTACTATTTTGGATGGAACAGCAGCCCCTTCACATCATAATCTCAAAAAGTTTTTCAATTTATGAACTTTCAACTGTAACTTCTCAAATAATGCCTCTGTACTTTGTATTCAAACTGAATTAAAATAAAACAATAATAAACTAGATCGAGTTATTTGTGTGCAAAGCACACAATGGTGTATCCCCACATTTCCTTAGCAACACCTTAGCATAGTCTTAACGTTTTGAATTAATACCCAAGGAGCATTTCGATGAAAACTGATTTTCTGATGATAAAAGTGGTTCCACTGGAACCACCTGGGGCAAAATCAAAATTCCAAAACCTTTATGCAGATCTAGAAATGTTACCTGAGCACATTAGCATAGTTTAAACGCTTCAAATTAAATACCCTAAGACCCTTTTGATGAAAACTGATTTTCTAGCAATAAAAGTGGTTCCACTGGAACCACCGGGGGCCGAATCAAAATTCTGAAACCTTCATGCACATCTAGAGTTGCTACCTGAACACATTAGCATAGTTGAAGCATTTCGAAATTTATTTACCGTAGGAGCCTTTTGATGAAAATTGATTTTCTAATGCTAAAAGTGGTTCCACTGGAGCCACCGGGCGCAAAATCAGAATTCCGAAACATTCATGCACATCTAGAGATGTTACCTGAACACATTAGCATAGTTTAAACGTTTCGAATTAAATACCCTAGGAGCCTTTCGATGAAAACTGATTTTCTAATGATAAAAGTGGTTCCACTGGAACCACCGGGAGCCGAATCAAAATTCCGAAACTTTCATGGACATCTAGAGATGTTACCTGAACACATTAGCATAGTTTAAGCATTTCGAATTAAATACCCTAGGAGCCTTTCGATGAAAACTGATTTTCTAATGATAAAAGTGGTTCCACTGGAACCACCGGGGGCAAAATCAAAATTCCGAAACCATCATGCACATCTAGAGATGTTACCTGAACACATTAGCATAGTTTAAACGTTTCAAATTGAATACCCTAGGAGCCTTTCGATGAAAACTGATTTTCTAATGATAAAAGTGGTTCCACTGGAACCACTGGGAGCCGAATCAAAATTCCGAAACCTTCATGCACATCTAGAGATGTTACCTGAACACATTAGCATAGTTTAAGCATTTCAAATTAAATACCCTAGGAGCCTTTCGATGAAAACTGATTTTCTAATGATAATAGTCGTTCCACTGGAACCACCGGGTCCAAAATCAAAATTCCGAAACCTTCATGCACATCTAGAGATGTTACCTGAACACATTAGCATAGTTTAAACATTTCGAATTAAATACCCTAGGAGTCTTTCGATGAAAACTGATTTTCTAACGATAAAAGTGGTTCCACTGGAACCACCGGGGGCAAAATCAAAATTCCGAAACCTTCATGCACATCTAGAGATGTTACCTGAACACATTAGCATAGTTTAAGTGTTTCGAATTAAATACCCTAGGAGTCTTTCGATAAAAACTGATTTTCTAACGATAAAAGTGGTTCCACTGGAACCACCGGGGGCAAAATCAAAATTCCGAAACCTTCATGCACATCTAGAGATGTTACCTGAACACATTAGCATAGTTTAAACGTTTCGAATTGAATACCCTAGGAGCCCCTCGATGAAAACTGATTTTCTACTGATAAAAGTGGTTCCATTGGAACCACCGGGGGCCAAATCAAAATTCCGAAACCTTCATGCACATCTAGAGATGTTACCTGAACACATTAGCGTAGTTTAAACATTTCGAATTAAATACCCTAGGAGCCTTTCGATGAAAACTGATTTTCTAACGATAAAAGTGGTTCCACTGGAACCACCGGGGGCAAAATCAAAATTCCGAAACCTTCATGCACATCTAGAGATGTTACCTGAACACAGTAGCATAGTTTTAATGTTTCGAATTGAATACCCTAGGAGCCTTTCGATAAAAACTGATTTTCTAACGATAAAAGTGGTTCCACTGGAACCATCGGGGCAAAATCAAAATTCCGAAACCTTCATGCACATCTGGAGATGTTACCTGAACACATTAGCATAGTTTAAGTGTTTTGAATTAAATACCCTAGGAGCCTTTCATTGAAAACTGACTTTCTAACAATAAAAGTGGTTCCACTGGAACCACCGGGGGCAAAATCAAAATTCCGAAACCTTCATGCACATCTAGAGATGTTACCTGAACACATTAGCATAGTTTAAACATTTCGAATTAAATACCCTAGGAGCCTTTCGATGAAAACTGATTTTCTAACGATAAAAGTGGTTCCACTTGAACCACCGGGGGCCAAAATCAAAATTCCATCTCTAGATGTGCATGAAGGTTTCGGAATTTTGATTTTGCTGGGGGCAAAATCAAAATTCCGAAACCTTCATGCACATCTAGAGATGTTACCTGAACACATTAGCATAGTTTAAACATTTCGAATTAAATACCCTAGGAGCCTTTCGATGAAAACTGATTTTCTAACGATAAAAGTGGTTCCACTGGAACCACCGGGGGCAAAATCAAAATTCCGAAACCTTCTTGTACATCTAGAGATGTTACCTAAACACATTAGCATAGTTTAAGCATTTCGAATTAAATACCCTAGGAGCCTTTCGATGAAAACTGATTTTCTAACGATAAAAGTGGTTCCACTGGAACCACCGGGGGCAAAATCAAAATTCCAAAACCTTCATGCACATCTAGAGATGTTACCTGAACACATTAGCATAGTTTAAACATTTCGAATTAAATACCCTAGGAGCCTTTCGATGAAAACTGATTTTCTAACGATAAAAGTGGTTCCACTGGAACCACCGGGGGCAAAATCAAAATTCCGAAACCTTCTTGTACATCTAGAGATGTTACCTAAACACATTAGCATAGTTTAAGCATTTCGAATTAAATACCCTAGGAGCCTTTCGATGAAAACTGATTTTCTAACGATAAAAGTGGTTCCACTGGAACCATCGGGGCAAAATCAAAATTCCGAAACCTTCATGCACATCTGGAGATGTTACCTGAACACATTAGCATAGTTTAAGTGTTTTGAATTAAATACCCTAGGAGCCTTTCATTGAAAACTGACTTTCTAACAATAAAAGTGGTTCCACTGGAACCACCGGGGGCAAAATCAAAATTCCGAAACCTTCATGCACATCTAGAGATGTTACCTGAACACATTAGCATAGTTTAAACATTTCGAATTAAATACCCTAGGAGCCTTTCGATGAAAACTGATTTTCTAACGATAAAAGTGGTTCCACTTGAACCACCGGGGGCCAAAATCAAAATTCCATCTCTAGATGTGCATGAAGGTTTCGGAATTTTGATTTTGCTGGGGGCAAAATCAAAATTCCGAAACCTTCATGCACATCTAGAGATGTTACCTGAACACATTAGCATAGTTTAAACATTTCGAATTAAATACCCTAGGAGCCTTTCGATGAAAACTGATTTTCTAACGATAAAAGTGGTTCCACTGGAACCACCGGGGGCAAAATCAAAATTCCGAAACCTTCTTGTACATCTAGAGATGTTACCTAAACACATTAGCATAGTTTAAGCATTTCGAATTAAATACCCTAGGAGCCTTTCGATGAAAACTGATTTTCTAACGATAAAAGTGGTTCCACTGGAACCACCGGGGGCAAAATCAAAATTCCAAAACCTTCATGCACATCTAGAGATGTTACCTGAACACATTAGCATAGTTTAAATGTTTCGAATTGAATGCCCTATGAGCCTTTCGATGAAAACTGATTTTCTAACGATAAAAGTGGTTCCACTGGAACCACCAGGGGCAAAATCAAAATTCCGAAACCTTCATGCACATCTAGAGATGTTACCTGAACATATTAGCATAGTTTAAGCGTTTCGAATTAAATACCCTAGGAGCCTTTCGATGAAAACTGATTTTCTAACGATAAAAGTGGTTCCACTGGAACCACCGGGGGCCAAATCAAAATTCCGAAACCTTCATGCACATCTAGAGATGTTACCTGAACACATTAGCATAGTTTAAGCGTTTCGAATTAAATACCCTAGGAGCCTTTCGATGAAAACTGATTTTCTAACGATAAAAGTGGTTCCACTGGAACCACCGGGGTCAAAATCAAAATTCCGAAACCTTCATGCACATCTAGAGATGTTACCTGAACACATTAGCATAGTTTAAACGTTTCGAATTAAATACCCTAGGAGCCTTTCTGGGTGTGACGTACGGACGAACCGTCGGACGGACGTACGGACGGAGATCACGACAATATCCCCGCATTTTTGAAAATGCGGGGATAAAAAGTTACAAAATCAATTCTTCTCCATTTCTGCAAAAAATATTCACTGGTTGGTCATTCAATGACTATCAGAAACCTCAAACCTCTAATGAGAGACCACCTGTCTTGAGAGACCACTTTTGCTTGGCCAAAGGGGTGGTAACTGTATTCAAGAATTTTGTTTGCAAGTGTCATCTGCTTTTCATGTTAAGTAAAGAGTTAATCTTTCAAGACCTTTTTGCCGTCTGTAAGTCGGATAATATGATCAGATCCATTCATACCCGATGTAATAAGATACCAGTTTCCAGGTTTCATTGAGGTGGAGTTTGGGAAAAAAATTCAAATGTGAACTTTGGCAATTCGTTAAAGGCTATTTTGATGGACTTAATAGTGCCCTGCAAAGCACTGAGTGGAATGCTTTTTTCGCACAAGCAGATTTGGATGCTGTATTTGTGAATTTTTGTGTTGAGGTCCTTGATTTGGCATCTCTGTATATTTCTAATAAAGTGATCACTATCAGGAGAATTACACCAAAATGGCTGCACAACATAATTAGATGACTAATACAACAACAGAAATGCCTTTATCCTTTGGCTAAATATATTTGTCAGCCTGTGTCTAGGGTAAAATATCTATCAAAGAGAAATGAAGTTGTTTCTGTGATACGACAATGGAAAACTAAACCTCACAACAAAATCCAGTTGCTATTGAATTGTAATGCTGCAATAACAAAAATATCTTTCAAAATGCAGACAAGACCAAAGCTTTTAATGACTGTTTTTGTAGAATTGCAACACCACGGCTTTTCTTTTGACGAGAATCGATTCACGCAAAGATTCGCACAACACATCCAGCAAGAATCCATGTAGATTCGGGCTGCATCCCTGCTAGGCCTCTGCTAGAATGCGCATGAAAAGAATTCAGTCAATTTAACCCTGTATCTATCATAGTGGCAGCAAAATAGCCAATATATGACTAACATGGCAAAATATCCAGACACTTTTAAATAAAATTGTACAAATATTTCTGTCATTGGAACCGGCTCAATGAGCCGGTTCCAATGACAGCCATATTTGTGAGATTTCATTGGTAAATAGTGCTTGTGTTTCAAAACATTATCAAAATCAGTTTATGTTTTAAAAATTAAAAGCTGTGCTGGTAGAGGGTTAACATGTGTTATCAGTATACAACCAAGATTCAACCATGGAGGCCTTGTGGGATCCTGGGACACTCGTAGCAGGTATGGATTCTCTCAACCATTTTCTGGAGAATCCAAATGGATTCACCCAAATCTAGATGAAATATTTTCCCTGAACACTCAATGATGCACACACATTTCTTCCCTTTCTGTCCCTTCATGATGTTCCAACCATGAGTGAAATAATAATAAGTCAAGACAATGTTTGTGGCTCACTCAGGTCTCTGAAAGCATCGAAATGGATTCTGAGCCTGATCTGAGTCCACGACTTCTAAAGGAGTGTACTTCCTCCCTTCCTGATGAGACCTCTGACATGGTTATTCAATGTGACGCTTATACACTCTTTCTTTAAAATTCAATGGAAGGGACTTAACATAATTCCAATCCAGAAAAAAAATCTTTCTAATCAGATATCTAACTATCATCCAACAAGGGTGCACAGTGGGTGCGGCATTGGACCTCAAACCAAAAGGTCCATGGTTTGAAACTTAACATTGGCAACTGCGTTGTGTCTTCTAGCAAGGCACTTAATCCAGATTGCCACGTGGAGACACTGTGGCTCTGTGAATGTACTAAGGCGTCCGGCACATCAATGGTGCACTTGTCTTCAACCAATGCCAACCCTGCTTGTTTGGAGCTAGTATGTTGCGGAGTCTGATAGTTGCTTGCCCTTGCTCAGTGGTTCTCTCTGGGTACTCCGGCTTCCTCCACCCCTAAAACTGTCCAACACGATGTGACCCTGGCTGTCAAAAATGTCATTAGACCCAAATAAAAAATAAATAAATAAATCATCCAACACCTTGACTCAGGTGTCTAAGTAAAGTCTTCAAAAATGCATATTCAAACAAATGTGGGATTGTTTAGACGAGGACAACAATTGCAACATACTCAGTATTTTCCAGTCTGGTTTTACTCCACTAGATTGCAGGGTTTAAAATCCATGCATGAATCAGAATCGATTTGCACAAATGATTCTCTCAAAGAAAATGATGAGCTTCAACTTTGATTGTCACAAAATATTCATTAGATTCTTGTCCTAAATTCTAAACATGCCCTTTACCCAAAGTAACGAAACGACCAAAACCGGTCAACGCTATTCTAAAATATCGCCAATTAATTTTCATTATTTTTTCATTTTTTGTCTCAAAAACATAGGTTATGACCCCTCGTTGGAATGAGCTCATCGAGCTCATTCCAACGAGGAGTCATAACCTATGTTTTTGAGACAAAAAATGGAAAAAATTAGTTATTCAATAATTTTTTTTGCAAGTGTCGTCTGAGCAGTTTTTATGTTAGATAAAGGGTTAACGGCTGGAGAAGTCTACCTATTTTTTGCTCCCTCATAAAACCCTTAGGGAGTGAGTTGGCTCAGTGGTTAGGGCATCAGACTTCAAACTGAAAGGTCCATGGTTCGATCCCTGACAGGGGTTATCGCATTGCATCCTTGGGCCAGGCACTTCATCCCAATTGGCCGCTTGGGGGCACTGTGTACTAAGGTGTTCTGTATGTCGATGATGCACTTGTTATCAACCAGTGCTAACCCTGCTTGTGCAGAGTTAGTACGTTGAGGAGTCTGGCAATTGTTTGTAATTTCCCAGTGGTTCCCTCCAGGTACTCAGGCTTCCCTAAAACTATCCAACACGAGGTGACCCTGCTGTTGAGAGTGTCATTAAACTCCAATAAATAAATAGATATACTTTGCAGTTTCTAGGGAGTCTTGGCTGTCAATAGGGGCAGCCAAAACTTTACCAGAAACCACTGCTATGGTACTGTAAATTCCATTAGCATGACCTCCAAAAGTCTGTATGTTGGGATTTGTGTTCCACATGTACATGAAATACCAGAACCTCACCAAAATTAGAACTTGGTCCTCGTGGTTTAAATTCAAGAAATATATGGATATGAGGTTTGAGTTTCACTGTAGAATATACGGTGGGTACACTCACAAGGATGATATAACTGTCACCCGAATTTAAGAATTGAAAACTCACGGCTTGTCTGCCGCTAGCAACCACCATCTCTGCTTTTGTCGAACTAAAAATTATCAAATGTCATTCATACCTTCAACTATCAAATCAGGGAATGACCTACCCCTTAATATCAGAGACAGTTGTTCTTTGCATGGGTGTAAAGACTATCTCTAGGAACCGCAATGTTAGTTGCCCTCCCTCCCTCCCTCCCTCCCTCCCTCCCTCCCCCCTCCACACACAATGTTTCTTGCACTCACCATCTCGCAAGGCACAAATCTATCATTGTAGATTTAATATGTCTTCAGTTCAGCAATCTTAACAAACATCTTTTTGAAAACCATCTTGCTGATAGGCCTTACTGCCCCTGTGGCAAGTGGGAAACAACTGAACATTTCTTATTAAAATGCTGCATATACAATAACATATGGAGTTGGAGACTAGGACGACTCCAATACACATTCAATATCAATATACTGTTACGTGGTTGTGAATTTTATAAATGTAGTTCCCCTTTTCAAAAAGTCTCTTCAAACTCCAAGAATTAAAAATTTTGTAATGCAGTTTATACATTACATAGCCTATTGTTGCATCATTAACCCTTTACCCAATGTAACCGGCCAGCGCTATTCTAAAAAATCACCAATTAATTTTCGTTATGTTTTCATTTTTTGTTTCACAAACATAGGTTATGACTCCTCATTGGAACGAGCTCATATCAAGCTCGTTCCAATGAGGGGTCACAACCTATGTTTGTGAGACAAAAAATGGAAAAAATTAGTTATTCAAGAATTTTGTTTGCAAGTGTCATGTTCTTTTCATGTTAGGTAAAGGGTTAAGGAAAAGTTAATCACTTCTTCTCTATGAGTGCAAAGAGTTTTTGTTGAATCTTTTCTTCTTTGCACCCTGGATAGTTCAATTTAAAATACATTCCCATACATAACTGTGTTGGCAAACATGAAGAACATTTATAACATGAATTTCAGGGCTTATAATTCAACGAGAATCCAGAATCTGATTTTTATAAAGATTCTGACAAACTGTTTGACATCCTATTGTAATGGATAGGAGGATTCTCATTTAGATTCCCACAAAATTAAATAGAATTTAATGCCCCAAATTTGTTGGCATCTTTGTTGCACATGTTGTCATGTTTACTTCCTGCTTGCAGTTTTATTGTAGCTTGATGTATTGAGCACAGCAAAGGGAGACATCATGTCTTTGGAATTTGAGTCAAACCTTTACCACCAAGTTTTTCCTTCAGATACTTGATCTCCCAAAGACTCCCCCATTCACCTCCCATTGTCACTATAACCTCCAAGAGGCAATTACATTATCAGAGACCCTCTCACTTCCCAAAATGAAGAATTGCAACCATAAAACTGAAATAGATTTGTTATTTCCACAAGAAGAGATCCACAAATGAAACCAGCAGGGGCACAGGAAGCACTATTGGGGGGTGGGGGGGGGGGGGAGATGCCGCAGATCCTGGGAAAGGGCATTTACTTGCACTAGCTGCCCCGCCACGATTTGCCGAAGCATGTATGTCTTAAAGGCTGAAGGCACGAGATGGGGGAGTTTGAGAGGAGGTGTCCACTTCCCATCAGGAGGGGGACCTTTTTCTAGACTCCCGTAACTCCCCTATCGAATTTTGAAGCTCCCAGAATGGATTTGGGGTGTATTTTAGCTTTATTTTGAGAATAAATAATTGAAAAAAATTGAGTGACGAACCTCAGAAGGGCATTATCTTTATCTACCCCTTCTTGCCCCCTTGCTGAGAATGCAGGGCAGGCAGCTGCTTCTGGCATCCCTGGAAACCAAGCTATGGATCCTGTGAAAAGCCTCATTGGTCAAAAGAGGCTTAATGACCAGAAGCAAACTTGCTAGTTGGATTATGCATGTTTCTGTCATCCCTTTTGTTACTTGAGGACCACCATCTTTGATTTCTAAGGTGGTACTTGGTTACTATGGAGTATGTGTAGTGCGGTAGATCTGAATATATGTTCTGACAGGAATGTTTGATCTATCTTAAGTACTCTGGTAGTATAGTTGAGACAATCATTCAACTTGGACTAAAGTTCACTTTTTATACCTGTTTTTATTAATGTGTCATATTGGAATGTTGAATTCAGTGCCGGTTTCAACATTTTTAGAGGGTATACCATGGAATCGGTTTAGTACTCATTATCTAACTTGACAGAGATCTGCAAATAGTACAAAAGGAAATTCACACCAGGAAAATACAAACTAAGTTGTTCTTGTATCACTGTATCCCAGCTCCAGAAATTTCATTGCCAATGAGCTCAACATTGGCATTCTTTTGCCAACACAAATCGAATCTATAGTAATTGTTGTTACTCTAGATAACACAAACATTTAAAGGTTTATTTCAGGCTTGTGATCTCAGAGCATGTGTACTTAACATTCCATCATCAGGAGGAATGGATTGAAAATGGACAAATCACATGAGCAGTGATTTCTTGTCAGGGCTGCCGAGAACGAGGAAGGACCCCAGGGCAATGTGTATAAAGGGCTGTGCTCTGTGAGTGCCAAAAGCAATGAGTGGGGGTCTAGGGTTTGTCACCAAGAAAATGTTTTAGCTCACCTTGGCGATGTCAAGCTGAGCTTATCTAATCGCTCCGTCCATCGTCCATCAACACCATATTTTGGTCTTTTCCTCCAAAACCAATGGGCCAATTCAAATGAAAGTGTGTGTGAGTGATAATCCCGAAGGGGCATTGCATTTTTGTTCAACTCAACATTCCCAGTCTCATAGAGATGAGGTGGGGAAAAATGTTCCAAAATATTTTAAGAAGCTTTCTCTCATGATCCGGTGGGTACAATGACTTGATATTTGGTATGGAGCTTCCTTTTGAGGTGCAGAATCAAATTTGTTCAAACAAAGTTCGTGAAGCAACAGTTGCCTTTGTAATGGGAGGGTCAGGATTTTTGGCCCCTCCCAAAATTTCTGTTTTCTGAACTGATGGTCTGAATTGAACCAGATTTGGTATGTGGTATTATTGGGTCATAGATACTTGACTCAACGAACAAAAAATTTTCCTGTATCTGCATGGGAACTACAGGAGCTGAAAATAGAAATATTTTCAATGCCCATATTTCCCAAACCACACAGAACAGAGAACTGTTATTTGGTAAGAACTGTAGATATGACCAGTAGAATTGAATGGTAAAAATTCACGTTCGTGCAAATTGGGTCCCTAGGTTAATATTTGGGCTCTCTATGGTTGCCCAATTTTTAACTTAGTGTAATATGAGGAAATTTCTTAAAAAAACTTAGTGTAATATGAGGAAATTTCTTTAAAAATTTCTTCTTCAGATCCACCAGTCAGAATGCTTTCATATTTGGAATACAACATCTCTAGGGCAGTCAGATTCAACTTTGTCCAAATCGAGTCCCTAGGTTAATTTTTGGGCTCGATATGGCAGCCTGCATTTGAACTTAACCAAATTTTTAACTTAGGGAAATATGGGGAATAATCTTTAAAGACCTTCTTCAGAACCACCCGTCAGACTCTTTTAATGTTTGGTATTCATCATTGTTTTGAGGGTCAGATTCAAGATTGTTCAAGCCAAGGCCCTAGGTTGATATTTTTAAATTAGTGCAATAGGAGGAAATTTCTTTAAAAATTGTCTTCTTCAGATCCACCAGTCAGAATGCTTTCATATTTGGAATACAACATCTCTAGGGCAGTCAGATTCAACTTTGCCCAAATCATGTCCCTAGGTTAATTTTTGGGCTCGATATGTTAGCCTGCATATGAACTTAACCAAATTTTTAACTTAGGGCAATATGTAGAATAATCTTTAAAAACCTTCTTCAGAACCACCCATCAGACTCTTTTAATGTTTGGTATTCATCATTGTTTTGAGGGTCAGCTTCAAGATTGTTCAAGCCAAGGCCCTAGGTTAATATTTTTAACTTAGTGCAATATGAGAAAATTTCTTTAAAAATCTTCTTCTTCAGATCCACCTGTCAGAATGCTTTCATATTTGGTATACAACATCTTTAGGGGGTCAGATTCAACATTGTTCAAATCAAGTCCCCGGGTTAATATTTGGGTTCCCTGTGGGAGCCTGAATTTTAACTTAGTGCAATATGAGGAAATTTCTTTAAAAATCTTCTTCTAAAGATCCACCAGTCAGAATTCTTTCATATTTGGTATAGAATATCTCTGGTGGGTTGAGATTCATGTTTGTTCAAATCGAGTGCCTGGGTTAAAATTTGGGCACTCTATGGGAGCCAGAATTGGCCATGTAGCTGAAGAATTAGAAATTTATTATTAAGTACCCTGTAGAGGTGTGTAACAGATTAATCCCCATAGGTTGTATCAAAGGCTCCATAGAGGAGCTCCACTTTTTACATTATGATCAATTGCAGAAAAGGCATGGTGCTTGGACTATCTTAGTCACTCCTGAAGGGTTCAAGGATTGACAATATATCCTATGGAGATTGCTTAATGTAAATTCATTCTTGGACTCCGTTTATATCGGGTTCTGTTCAAGGTGAGTGCTTCAGGCCCTGTGTGGCCTCTTGTTTACATTAGTGCTAGGAGAGGCATTCTACTGTATTTTCTTGACAATATCTACTCAATTATTTCCTTACAATTTGGGTAATTTAATACCTGTATTTTTGTGGGGATGGTGCATTCTTTCTCCAAAGATAATTGTGACCATCACGATGCAGAAAAGACCAGTGGAAAACCAACAAACTGGAGCAAGTGTTTTTTTTTTATATGCACGGAACTGAACTGGGTCAGTAATGTAACTGCATGGGGGCACGATGACACAGTAGGTAGAGGTGCAGGCTGCAAGCCGAGAGGTCCTCGGTTTGAATCCCAACTGCGTGTCCTTGGTCAAGACACTTCACCCCCATTGCCAACGAGGGAGCATGGTGGTATTGTGTACTAAGGCATACTGCAGGTCAATGGTGCACGGTCTTCGACCTGTGCTAACCCTGCTTGTGTGGAATTGGTATGTTGTGGAGCTGACAGTTGTTCGCCATCGCTCAGTGGTTCTCTTCGGGTACTCCGGCTTCCTCCACCTATAAATCTGTCATGGTCATGATTAGCCATTGAGCAGAAATATGTGACCTTAAACACCAATAAGTAAGTAAATAAATAATGCAACTACACATACTTTTGCCACCTCCACCAGCATTGGGGGACCTCACCCAAGGCCTTCCCATGACTTTCAGCTCAGACATATCGATAGGTCAACCTACACTTTTTTAAAACACCAAAAATACTGGGGCTCCCTCCCTTACCTTTCCTCTTACCCCCCCCCTCCCCCCCCCCCCCCCCCACACACACACACTCTCTCTAGTGCTAGTGTTTCTAGTCTATTTTTGGCTGCAGAACTTGATCAGAAATCACTGCTGAGCAACGGGATATACAGGTTGTAGTCCAGTGGGAATTCAGGACAATTGCTCAGGCCCTTATGGGTTAACAAAAGTGAAAAGAAAAGTAGTCACTTCTTTCATAAAAAAGAACGCTTAACCCCTAGCACTCTGGTAGTGTAACAGAATTTTCTCCAATCCCTCTCTTTTTCTCTTGTTTAACTGTGAATTTAATCAATTATACCTTGTTTGACAGAGCTCACTGAGCTCTGTCAAAGAAGGTATATTTGGTTAAATATCAAACTGCATTATGGGAAATATTTGCTGCTGAAATTTATTTATTTATTTATTTATTGGGGTTTAAGGTCATATATTTCTGCACTGTGGCTAATCATGACCATGACAGTTTTACGGGTGGAGGAAGCCGGAGTACCCGGAGAGAACCACCGAGCAACGGCGAGCAACTGTCAGCTCCCCAACAAACCAACTCCACACAAGCAGGGTTAGCATTGGTTGAAGACAGGTGCACCATCGACGTGCAGTACGCCTTAGTACACAACGTCACCGTGCCCCCGCGTGGGCAATGGGAGTGAAGTGTCTTGCCCAAGGACACAACGCGATTGCCGCAGGTGGGATTCGAACCGAGGACCCCTCGGCTTGCATCCTGCACCTCTACCAACTGAGCCACCGCGCCCCCTTGCTGCTGAAAACTTTGCCATTTTGACATCAGAGTGCAGAGGGTTAAACTATCAATTAAGCTTCAACAAGGCCTTATAAATAACAAATGCAAAGAAAAATTTGATAATGTAGATGGTTTCAATATTCAGTTATTGGTTCAGTTGGGTTTTTAGCTTATCTTGACAAAGTCAAGATAAGCTATTGCCATCACGCATGCGGAAGTCTGTTAGTCTGTGAGTCTGTTCACATTTTCCTTTAGCACAGGCTACACCCGTAGTTCTTGTCTGATCGTCACACAATTTCATATGCAGGTTTGGGGTCATGTCTAGATGAGAATGTCCCCTTTTTGTCGCGATCGGTCTACCCTGATGGCTGCTGGAGCCCAAAAACCTTTAACACAGTCTACAAGTCGTATTTATGAAGGGATTTCATTGTAACTTGGTAGGATGCCTATGTAAAATATCTAGATGAGAACCTCCCCTTTTGGTCATGATGTGTCAACCGTGATGGCCGCCCAAGCCCAAAACCCACAAACTTTTAGCACAGTCGGCAGTTCATATTTAATATGGAGGGATTTCATTGTAGCTTGGTAGGATGACTCCGTATGATGTCTAGATGAGAACTTCCCCATTTGGTCGTGATCTGTCAACCATGACAAATGCCCGAGCCCAAAACACGAAAACCTTTAGCACAGTCTACAGGCCATATTTATGAAGGGATTTCATTGTAACTTGATAGGATGACTCATTTTGGAATAATTTCACTGTAACTTGGCAACTTTGGTTGACATACATTAACTGTGAAGACCACATGCATTAACCTTTGAGGGCCACATTAACCCACCCCTCAATTCTTTAGTACAGTCAACACCTCATATTATTTTTATTGAGAACATAGCATACAGGGAACAGAAATTAACATATTCTCAATTATCACAATTCTTGTCTTATTTCATAATCCTTTCATAAACATTGAACATTATCCTTTTCATCAAACACAACACACAGACCAGTTAAGCTACAGTGTCATTGGCACTTTCATTTAGTATCCCCATGATATCAGTTCAATTTAGAGAGATGGGCAGTATTGGAATTTTGAGTTTGGTATCGGTTTCGCTATTTTTAAGGGAGTATACCATGGTATCAGTTTGAGAATTCCCATCAGGAAAATACAGAATAAGTTGTTCTTGTATTATTCTACCATAGCTTCAAAAATGCCACTCCCAATGAGCTCAACAGTGGCATTCTTTTATGAATACAAATCATATCTACAGTAATTTTGTGACGCCTTCTAAACACACCGCAACCTTTAAAGCCCTATTTGAGGCATTTGCAATCTCAGAGCATGTGCCCTGACCATGCCATCCTCAGGAGGTCCTGCTGATAATAAACAAATCCCCTGGGTTGTGATTTCTAGTCAACAGGCAGCCAAGACTTGGCTAGAAATCACTGTTAAGCAGCAGGACATGTACAAGTTGTAGTCTTGTGAGAATTCAGGACAATTGGCGAGGCTCCTAAGGGTTAACAAAGCTGAAAACAAAATCAGCTATTTCTTTCATGAAAATGAACCCTTCAACTGCTATGAAGCCTCAACAAGGCCTTATGTAGGAAAATTTGAAAATTCAGATGGTTTTGGTATTCAATGATTGGTTTAGGGCTGCACGGTATTTCGATAAACCGATATATACTGGCATTCAAACCAATATCGATTGAATAACGGTGTAATTACAAAAATATCGGTTTATCGACATTATTTATTTACCGACAGTTTAATTTTCAAGATGTCTAAAGTTTTTTATCTGTAGCTCCGAATGAATAATAATAATCCCTTTATCAAAGGAATCGTTTGCTTGTGCCCTCGTAATATACAAAATCAGCAGTTGAAAAAATAAATTTCAAAAACTTCAACAAAACTATATCATGTGACCTCCTCATTGGAACAAGCTCATTGAGCTCGTTCCAATGAGGGGTCACATGATATAGTTTTGTTGAAATCTTTGGGGAAAATCTGATAAACTAATTTTGAAAATAATAAATTTTGAAATCGCCTGCGTTGGGTAAAGGTTTTTCGAACCGCATCATCAACTCAGGCTAATTCGTTCTGACTGTGATGCCTCGATTCTCGAGTGTGGTACTTGTGTTCATATATCTGAACAGTTTTCGATATAGTGGTATACCGCGGTATTTTTTTAAATACCGATACCGGTATTCAGTTTTGAATATCATGCAGCCCTAGATATTTATTTATTTATTGGTGTTTAAGGTCACATATTTATGCACAATGGCTTATCATGACAGCGACAGTTTTACGGGTGGAGGAAGCCGGAGTACCCGGAGAGAACCACTGAGCAACGACGAGCAGCTGCTAGCTCCCCAACATCGTAACTCCACACTGCAGCACAGGCAGGGTTAGATTGGTTGAAGACATGCGCACCATCAATGGGCAGTTCGCCTTAGTACGCAGCGTCATCGTGCCCCCATGCTGGCAATGGAGATGAACTGTCTTGCCCAAGGACACAACACGGTTGCCGCAGGTGGGATTCGAACCGAGGACCTCTCGGCTTGCAGCCTGCACCTCTATCTACTGAGCCACCACAGTCCCGCAGCCCTAGATTAGTTCAGTTCATTTTTTTGACATCCTCATCATAACAGTATCGGTTTAGTTTTTTGGTATATTGCCCATCTGTAGTTCAGCTTTTCGGTATATTGCACATCTCTAACTATTTATAATTTTTGCTTATTTGCCAGTTATGCCAGTTATGCCTGTTATTACTCTATTCCATTCACTCCCATTCCTGTTTTAATACTCTAAATATCTTCTAGCCATGGACTAATTTGATAAATCAGATCAAGGAAAGCTACTCTCTCAGCCAGAATTGGATTGCGTTTTTGTTTTGGCCTCATCAGTACATACAGAATTTTCTCTCTTGTCCAATCCTAAAGTGAGGCTGCAAGTTTTCCTTATGAGGCCAAGAGGCCTTAAGGAAATCCCTTCTTGGTATTGGAGAGGTTTTTAGCTTTTACATTATTATACCCCCACTTTTTTTTTCAAAAAGTGGCGTATACTGGATTGTGCCTGTCCATGAGTCTGTGCATGTGTCCATCTGTATGTCTGTCTGTCTGTCTGCACTCAGATGTCTGTTCGTGTTATAACTTGAACATTACGGCTCAGATTCCTATGAAATTTCACACAGATGTTCACTATCATAAGATCTTTAAGGACCACCAACCGTTTTGCTTCTGGAATATTTTTTCTGTGAGTTATGGCCCTTTGAATATACAAAAATAGTCTATTTTTTGTCTGTTCGCCTCATATCTCAGGTTTGGTTTATCAGATCTCATTGAAATTTGGAATGAAGATTGTTTATGGGAAAAGCTTTCAAATGAGTCTAATCCCTTTCTTACTTTTCACTTTTCAGACTTATCCCCCCTTTTAACTTTGAAAATTCGGTGTTTGGGTCGTAAAATAGCCCATATTTTGCCTGTTTGCCTCATATTTCAGGTTTGGGTTATCAGATTTCAATAAAATTTGGAATGAAGATTGCTTGTGGGAAACGCTATCAAATGAGTCATGTTCCTGCAGTAAAACAATGGAAATACATGCAAATCACATGTGGCATTATGTCTTTGTTCTCTATCTCTTATGTGGATGATCCAATCATCAGAGGACTTCAGTAACAGGTGTTTCTGGCCTTTACAGTTACTATACTATTCAGAAAAAGTAGGGATATCCAAACTGATGTTGATATTTTTGGAAACTTATGATCGGACACATCAATATGTCACCAAGTTTAGTGTGGATCGTGAATGTCACCAGCGCATGAAAACTTCATGCAGGTCTTTCGCACGAGTGCTGCGTTAATGTCTGTGGGGTATGTTTTGAAATTTTCATTTGAACTGGACAGGCTTTTTTGGAGATCACATTGTTCTTTTCTTGGTATAAACTCGTTCATCAATAGTTTCTGGTCGAAACGCAACTTTTGAGTTATGCAAAGACTGACATGTGACAAAAGATTGCAATGGACAGACTACAGTGGCTCAAATTCTCAACGTTACTCAATCAGTGATTAGCAGGTTGTGGTCACGTTACCGTCAGACAGGCAATGTTGATGACAGATGCCGGACAGGGCATCCAAGGGCAGCAACTGCTCACCAGGATCATTTAATCTGAACCACAGCATTACGTAACCGCCATCAAAGTGCCTCAGAAATTGGACAGCAGCTGCACCGAGCGACAGATATGCGAGTCGGTGGTCAGACTATCCGAAATCGTCTACACCGGTGGAATTTGTACGCTCAATGACCTCGAAAAATTCAACTTTTGACTGAACGTCTCAAGGAGGAAGGCGTAATTGGTGTGGAGCGCTGGGGCAACTATCGATGGAGCAACATCATGTTTTACGATGAATCGAGGTTGCCTCTCAACTTCCACGTCAGGTGAAACAGAGTGTGGCGGCAGAATGAACAATACCATGAAGTAGCCATTAGCCAGCATAATCGTTTTAGTGGTGGATCGGTGGTGGTGTGGAGAGGCATAACCATGACAAGCAGAACAGCATCAGCATTACATGTCATCCAACGCCGTCTCACAGGGCAGTACTTCCGTGACAACATGTTGGCAGCTCATGTGGTGACATTTGCACAGCGTCACAGCCGTTGATTCATTTCCAAGATGAGAATACAAGAGCACACAGGAACCATGTCGCTACAGAGTTCACTACACTGCCTTGGCCAGCACTAATTCCAGACCTTTCACCAATCGAGCACGTCTGGGATATGCTTGGCAGGTGCCTACGACAATGCCAACAGCCCCTTACCAATGTCCAGGAACTCGCCGCTGCACTGCACTGCAGAAGGAATGGAATAACATCAGTCAAGTTGATATTGGACGTTTGGTGAGAAGTATGCCATGTCGGATCCGTGCTTGTCTCGCAAACCAAGGAGGATTTACATGGTATTGAGGTCTTTGACTGAATGTGGATAATTCTCTGACTGACTGTCCATGTCTTCTACAGCTCAGTGCGTGGAAAGTGTGCTTGTCAGACACCCAACTATTTCTGAAATCATTCACCGTATGTCACAGTGCAATGCTTCAACTGTCTTTTTGATGAAAATATAAATATATTCTTCATATTTCTCACTTTTATCAAATATGCCTTACTTTTTTTTGGAATAGCATACTTGGTGGGGTAGGGGAGGGCGGGGTAATTTTTTATGTAAAACAAAAACAATAATTTCACATCTTGCATGTTGATGATCCGATAGACAAACTATTGGTAACAGGTGTACATGGACCTCACAGTTTCTACTGGGTTGGATTTCTCTCTGCTGTAAAACAAAGACAATAAACCCCCCTCATGTGTGTATATGCCTAGTGTTGAAAATATGTCCATTTTAGCATTTTCAGAGAGGGAGGGGGGGGTGCATATGCCATGCTTAGCATGCTTTTCTTAAAATTACATGACTATGTAGTGTTACTTTGGTGTTTTGAGTTTTAAAATGGGTTTGTGAACACTTCAAGGATTTTACACAAAAAATCATTTTTACCTTGAGATTTGTTGCTGGGTCAGCCATTGGGTGAGAGATATTGTCCGATTGAATGTGCCCAAATTATGCTTTTTTCATTGGCAAGAGAAATTCTGTCCTTGGCAGAATATCTGCCAGCTGCTACAAGGAGTTAGTCTGCCGAAAGACTCTGATGGTGCTATGGATGGTGGCTATTTGATACAAAGGTGAGGACATGAGGGAGGCAAGATTGGACCTCAGTGAGGGATTTCCCCAAAGGACTCATACAATGAAAACAAGGTGCTGTTGCCATTGATTGAGTCTAGATAATGGGTGCTGCAAGCAGGGTGATGAAAGTGAGGTGTAGCAAGGAGGGTGCTGAAAGTTGGATTTCCAGCCAGCTGCATCTCAATAATCCTTTAGTGTATTCCCATCCCAAAACTTGAGATTATAAAATATTACTTAGACAATTGATTTCATTGACTGTATAAAAGTTCCTTTATATTTTAACAGGCCTTGAAACAAAGATCTCACATTGTATGCCGTTAGCTGGTTATGATACATAACATGGTGGTAATCAATTGGAAAAAAAGTGTTGTGATTCTTTTCTGCTTTCTATGTTTTTACTATGCCAGTCAAGCTGTTTACGTCTTAACAGTATCTTTGCTAAAATAAATACCAACAACTGATGTGTGATCTTGCTTCAGTGAGATCGAGCATTAGCTTTTCTATTTGATTTGCAGGGCTCATATTTCATCTAAATTTGAGAGAATCAATTCGGATTCCCACGAAAATGGTTGCGAGAATGCATACCTGCGATATGAGTGTCCCAGAATGAAGCCACCATGGGTGAACCCCTGTTGTATATGGATAACACACATTAACCCTTAAACCAATACTGCTTTTTAATTTTTAAAACAATCAATTGAATTTTTTTAAAATAAACAGTATTTACCAGTAAAACTTTACAAATATGGATGTCATTGGAACAAGCTCATGGAGCCAGTTCCAATGACAGCCATATCTGTACACTTTTTATTGACAGAGTGTCATTATATTTCATGTCATGTTACCCTTGTATTGGTTAATTTGCTACTCCTATTTTAGTTAAAGGATTGAATTGACTCCAAACAGAGGTGCATCCAGAATGTATATGGCTTCTTGCCGGTTTTGTTGCACAAATTTTTGAGTGTATAGATTTATGCATTTCCATTGAAATATAAGCCCTCGATTTGGGAAAAATTCCATTAAAATGTAAATAGCATGCCACCCTCTTCATATGTGGATGCAATGCGCAACCTTTCGTGAGTCGAGTTAGTTGTAAAGTCTAGCAAACGTGTGATTAAGTTTTAACCCTTAACCCAACATAATGACCCAAACCAGCCAGCGCTATTCACAAAAAATCACCATTCAATTTTCATTATTTTTTCATTGAGCTCATTCCAGTGAGGGGTCATAAGCTATGTTTTTGATGCAAAAATTGAAACATTTAGTTATTCAAGAATATTCTTTGCAAGTGTCATCTTCCTTTTGTGGTAGGTAAAGGGTTAATTTAAGTTGTATTATCTGGTCATAACCTGTACTGTGGTCGTGTATTTTTAGAATTGTAACCTCCACGTAAACTGAATGATCATTCATGGGTTATTTAACCCTTTACCTAACATGAAAAGCAGACGACACTTGCAAAAATAATTCTTGAATAACTAATTTTTTTCATTTCTTGTCTCAAAAACATAGATTATGACCCCTCATTGGAACGAGCTCGATGAGCTCGCTCCAATGAGGGGTCATAACCTATGTTTTTGAGACAAAAAAACTTAAAAATTAATGAAAATTAATTGGCGATTTTTGAGATTTTTGAGAATAGCGCAGGCCGGTTTTGGCCGTTACATTGGGTAAAGGGTTACTTATTTCCAGGTCTGGTATGTTCTAATCAACCTTTGTTCTCTTCTGCATTTGCATCTATCAGTCATTGTTCTTTTTGCCCTTCATTCTCTTCAGTCAAAGGTTTTCTGTTTTTGTGTTTTTTCCTCAAGTCCTCTTTCTTGGCCATTCTTGGGTGTGGTGCTGTAATATAGAATTATCTGTGTCTCTGTGAGACCTGGATAGAGTAAAGCAGCCTGTCATGTTCAATAATTGTTCTGAATTCTGTGATTTCAATCATGTCACATTCCCTGTGGGAACCCCGGGAAGTAAGCAGCACTTGTTTACTGTGGTAAACCAGTTCCGCTTTACTAGTAAAATAGGACCCAGTCACCAATGCTTGGGGTGAAAGTCCTCTAAAATGGGCAACATGTAGATCAACGATTGACTAAACTTGACTTCATCTCCATGTTGTGTCACGATTAGCCATTGTGCATAAATATGTGACATTAACCACCAACAAACAAACAAACAATCATGTCACAGTCCCAATTATGTGGCCTATATGTTTGGATTCCTGTGATATTAAGAGGAGGGGCACAGGAACCTTTTGGTGGGTCCAAGCATTTTATGCTGCAGGCATATCCCGAAAATCAAAATCTTGAGATGGAGAAAGTACCAGGTATATGAAACATAGGGGTAATTTTGCATTATGGAGATTGTGGTTTCAACCAATGATCAACCTTTTCCAGATTAGTAGTCTTCAACATAGAAATTGTTGGCATTCGGGTGACCAACAATGATTTTGATAGACAACAAAAATTTCTAAAAGATCTAACTTCCAACCCTGGCCACCACACTTTGGGCCTGCATTGAGGTCTAATTTAGGGTATCTTTACCTGACTATTGAACAGCTGTGTTTTGTAGTCAGAGCAATCAAAAGTGTGTGTGGTGGTTGGAGCGTGGTCATGGAAAGTGCATAACCTGGGGCATAGCTAAAGTTAGGGGACCATTCCACTCCCAGACATGCTTGTACATGTATATGGTCATCACGTTGTTCTCTCTTAATATGCTCTCAGTTGGCCTGAAAAGCATTTTGGTGGTCTTGGTAAAATGCCATGTGTTGCGTATCTTACTTTTATTCACATACAAGGAACACTATAATAATATATAATAATAATCAATAACTTTATATAGACTTCTGTTTTTTTGGACTGGGAAATCCAGTAAACAATTTAAGAAGATCCCTCCAAAAGAAAATAAAAACATCAAGAGCATGACACATTTCCCATGTTCTCCAATATCTCATCACTTTTACATCACACCTGAGTAAGCTGATAACAAGACTACCCCAGGGCTGGATAAACCTCTCGACAGCCCTGTCTGTATCACCACTCTCTCAGCAATCCTTTCTTAGATTTGATAGACAATAGCATCTCTTATCCATTGAATGTTTTTAACCCATTTACTGCCATGCCCCTTTCAACCATATATGGAGGACCTCTATGTACACCTGTGTGGGAGGAAGTTGAATTAAATGTATGACATGCTCGAAACTCTATCATCTGATTAATTGTTGGAAAGGGCTCTCTGAGCCCTTTCCAACGATTAATCAGATGGTAGGTTTGAGCTGCGCATACCAGAACGTACAGATGATCATGATAAAATAGGTGACAATAGTCGCTTTCATTATCTTGAATGTTAAACTCTCAATAACTTTCCAAATACTGGGTGGAATGTCATCATATTTGATAAACAAGAACATCTTATTAATATCCAGCACCATGTTCAATGCAGGTGTTATTTGGAGAATTTTGACAGAGTTATTATACCCCCTCTTTCGAAGAAAATGGGGGTATACTGGATTACATGCGTCCGTGCATCCATCTGTCTGTCTGTCTCCGGGCAGACATATGGGGTTTAGGTGGCTATTTCTTGGTAGAAATGGGGTTAGGTGACTACCGTAATTTATGTGACTAGTCACATAGTTAAATGTCATTATTCTAGGGTGGGGTTTTAGAGTTGGGGTGGGGTGGAGTTAGGGTCAGTAAAGGGTAGGGTTTGCTACCACCCCAAAAATTTTTCACCCAAAAAGTTGTTTTAATACAATGGACATGCATTTTAGTTACTGTAAAATAGACTAGGAATATATTGAATTTTCATTAGTCTAGGGTGGGGTTTAGAATTGGGGGTGGGGAGTAGAGTTAGGGTCAGTAAAGGGTAGGGTCAGGGTTTGCTAACACCCCAAAAATTTTCCCCCAAATCACTTGTTTTAATATAATGGACATGCATTTTATTGCAGTCCCATAAAAATAGCCACATACCTACCAATTGTTAGAATGGCTGTCTGTGAGTCCGTCCGAGAATATTCATAACTTAAGTAAATTATTATTTTTTATAATATTTGTTGGTCATAGGTATGCCCACACTTGTTATTTTTTTTTTTTTATTACTTGTTCACTTAGAAATTGTGTCCGTCCGAGCCAAATTTTATCTGTTCAGCCTGTATCTCAGGTATCGAATGTTCTATTGCAATGAAATTTGCCTTGAACACTGCTTATGGTATAGGCTTTAAAGAAAGGATTCAACGATATTTCTCACATTCTCCTTTTTAGAGTTATCCCCCTTTTTTGACTTAGAAATTTTAGGAAATAGACATTATTTGTCTGTTCAGCCTGTATCGCAGGTATGGGTTATCGGATTTCAGTGAAATATGGCATGCAGTTTGCCTATGACAAAGGCTTCTGCCACATTGCATAAAACTTCCAAACACCAAACAATTTACCATACCTTTTGACTTAGAAATTGTTGAAAACTTTCGAAAATGGGAAGGAGGGGGATACTGGATTGCTTCTGTCCATTGTGCATCCGTCCGTCAGTTCGTACGAGAATATTCATAAATAATATTTGTTGGTCATAGGTATCCCCACACTAGGCGGTACACCATGTGGGGGTATGCACGAGACAAAAGTCCAGCTCTTGTTGCCCTTGATGCTGAACTCGTTCCAGTGAGGGGTCACATGATATGGCAGGCCTTTAAATTCATTTATTTTGTGCACACTGTTTTGCCCTAATTTGGGCACATTAAAACTAGAAATAACAGTCTTATCCTGTTATCTTTTATTGCCAAGCCTTTCATTGTGTTTCTATTGTCATATTATGATGGAAGTTATTCTCAAATGTCGAAGAGGCTCAGAGAATTTATATATTTTTCTTGATGTTGTCACACCTTCTCTAACTTGGGTAGACCAGTAAACGGTGTGAAATTGGGATAATCTAAAGGTTTGGATATGGTTTTGTTTAATTTGTTTGAAATATTGGGAAAAAAACAATAACTAAAATGATAAATTTTTATATCCTGTGTATTGGGTAAATGATTAATTGGTAATCAGTGTTTCTGCTAGGTTAAAAAATGATGAGTCTGTGTTGGAGATGAAATTTGCAAGAGCTTCTGCATTACCTTGCCTTGCAAAAGAGAGTACGATTATGGAATGTGCCCAGGATATCTCAATTCTCTCACAGATTTTTAAACTGTGTATCAACAGATAGACAAGATTTATCAGTTACCTGCTCTCACAGAATAAAATCATCTCTCAAGTGTACTTCAGTGGCTACCATATCAGAAAATCTTGAGCTTTCTCTTGCAGAACCACTGGGTATTAATACATCTTCCCACAGGCAATGTTTTTCAGTATCAAAACATTGCCCTCGGGAAGACATTTTAATACTTCTACAATTTCTCTGTGCATCCCCAGTACTAAATTAAAGACCAGCCTTGTTATAAGAGGTTACTACGTAATAGTGAAATAGTTGGTTGAGGTAATGAGGTCGCCAAGCGGACCTTCTGCCTCCCTAGTGGAAACCCTGTGGTAATGGATCAGTTATAGCTAAATAGTTAACTAGTAACATAATTTCCAAACCGATTAACCCTTTACCTAACATGAAAAGCAGACAACACTTGCAACAACAATTCCTGAATAACTCATTTTTTTCATTTTTCGTCTCAAATGCATAGGTTATGACCCCTCATTGAAACGAGCCTGTTCCAACAAGGGGTCATAACCTATGTTTTGGAGACAAAAAATGAAAAAATAATGAAAATTAATTGGCGATTTTTGAGAATAGCGCTGGCCGGTTTTGGCCGTTATGTTGGGTAAAGGGTTAAAAAAAAAAGCACAAGAATCAAATCTACTGCACCCAGTCCAAGTATAATGGCTTTAGAATCAGCTTGTATTAGCTCCTGCATAAAGGAATAAATAATTGATTTCATAATTCTTTTTCTTCCAGATTTCAACAAAGAAGATCTACCATTGTGCTTTCATATGATCAGAAGAATACAGTTTTAAATTAGAGCAACATCAGTTAATACTTCAAAGCATTCAACGAGACAACAACTGTAAGTAAATTCTGTTGATTGTTAATAGAAAATATTTCCTCTTTTACTCTTTCTTGTAATCTTGTACAATGGACATTGAATATTGCTCAGCAGGCCTGAAAATAAACAGTCTGACATTTACAAAATGAGGTCCCAAGAGGGTGAATTTGATGATGCTATCCCATATAGTGGGCCAATTTATCCTCTGGGTACCTCTTTCTGTTTAGTTTTGATACCCTGATTCAGATTAAGGTTCACAGAGGTTAAACTTAGTGATGCTACCCTGCTGTGCAGGGTAGCATCACTAAATTCACCCTCTGGGGACCTCATTTTGCAGATGACAGTCTGCTTATTTTCTGGCTTGTTGCTCAGTAGAATATGTTACATATTACATAGAATTTTCAAACATAAAGTTATTTACCATACCTGGGTACATGGTGTGCTGCAAGCCTGGAAATATTCAGTCTGTCATTTGCAGAATGAGATCTCCAGAGGGTGAATTTGCTAATGCTATCCCATACAGTGGCTACAATCTCCTAATCTATCCACTGGTTACTGCTTGTCTCCTTTAATTGTGTGGCCCAAGCAGTGGTATAGCCAGGGAAGAAGAGGATTATGGGGACTATTCCCCCACTTTTCCAGAAAAATGTCAACCTTATATTTATTTATGCCTTAAATCCCTAAAACTGGTTCTTGTTCTCTTTCTTTGGTTATGTAACTATAATTATTCCTTCACTCTCTGGGTATAAACCTTCGAAAGGTACTCAGAATCAAGCCTTGAAACAAGCAATCTATTATTTGTAGAATGAGGTCCCCTGAGTGTAAATTTGCTGATGCTGTCCCATACAGTGGGCGAGAATTTCCCATTCATCCTTTGTTTACCTCTTTCTGTTTAGGTCTTATTCTTTGATTCAGATTGAGGTTCACAGAGAATAAGTTTTGCTGGGTAGCATCAGCAAAGTCATCCTCTGGGGACTTCATTCTGCAGATGACAGTCTGCTTATTTTCAGGCTGGTGCTGTGTGCTGTGGTGCACTTCACAATTTATTTCAGCTGCTGCTAACTCTGCTTGTGGCGGGTTAGTAAGTTGGAGTGTCTTACAGTTGCCTGCTGCTGCTTGGTGGCTTTCCATGGGCACTCTTGCTTCCTCCCCCCATAAAACTGTCCAGCATGATGTGACCATAGATGTTGAAAGTGTTGTTAAACCCCAATAAACAAACAAACATTTACAATGCCTTTCACTCTTTGCATGGTGTTGGCAGATATTCTTGCCCAGGACATCAAAGAACTTGTCACTAAAATAAGTGTAAGGGTAATTTGTGAATTTTTGACCAAGTTTTCCCTGTAAGTTGAATAATCTTTTTATGCCCTCATGAAGAATAGTTGGGGTGCATATTGTTTTACCCTTATCCGTCCATCCATTCATCCGCATCTAGGGTACTTTGTTTGTCGCACTAACTCTTCCCACAGCTTTCAAGCTAGGACTTTTTTATTTCACAGGATGTTTGTACATATTATTAGTTATGCAGTTTGTTGGTGGCCTAATATGGTATATATGGTGTCAGTTAATTTCATATTGGACGAGAGCGAAGCTCGAGTCCAATATGGAATTAACTGACACCATATACACCATATTAAGCCACCAACAAACTGTGTAACGAATATGTCTTACCGACTGCTGCATCAATGCACAGACCTAATAACAACAGCGATCAAAATTAAATAAGAGAATTCTCACAATGTGTTCACATGTCTTTGCCTTGTTACAGTTTATGGGAGAGTGCAGGCACTCTCGCATAAATTGTAACAAGGCAAATTCATACATACCAAACAGTTTATTTCGAAGGTAACATGGCACACATCCATAGAATATGAACCCTTTGAAGTTGCCTAACCAGCACTTCAGACCAAATATGGGCTTCCAACACTCAATCTTTCAACTTGAAGCGTTTATCGGCTGCTGCCATTTTGAATAATCAATGAACAAAGGGTTAGATTACCCATAGCTGTCTGCGTATATTGATGATGTTGACAGGCAGTATATGGTTTTATATGCAGTCTGCATGTGACGTCTTTGAACCAATGAAATTCCCAGATACTTGTAGGAGGTAAGATATACAAACATCTTGTCATGATTTTGATATGCTTCAATATTTCACAAAATTACAGGTTGTTGAACTTAGTTAATTTCTTGTTAAATTTCAAGTAACAAATCACTGCACTTCAACCTCCTTTGTCCATGTACAGTGCGGGGGTATGTTTCAGTTCAGTTTAGTTTACCATTGATTTCTTGATTTAGATTTTAATGAATTTTCCATCAAATCTTGTCGTGGCTGCTATTGGGCAGCCATGACTAGATTTGGTGGAAATTTTTTTTCAAAATACTCAGCAGTTAAGAATTGAACCTTAAATCCTCTGCTTAATTACAGTACTATTACCGTATACACTTGTACACAGCTGCAGGTGACTTATCCGAGTTTCTGCATAATTGTAGGTTGCCTGTACAGACAGCCAACAATGATGTAAAAATACTGTTCTTTTGTATTGTCTCACTCTGAAAGCCAGTGTTCAAGTGTTCATTTTAAAATAACTGGCATTGGTCTGAACTCGCTTGGTGGATTGGTTATAGCCATCAATTTATATTTGCTGAACTGTTGGGTCTTCCATTTTTCACATACACTTGTGAAAACTGTTTGGTTTTACTAATTGTTCGGGCCTGACCATTTCAGTGGAGTTATGTCTCTTGTAAAATTGAAACAAGAGGGGCCATATTTGCTCCATTTTTGACCTCTCATGACTTTTCTTGACTAATGATTTATCCAATGTGGCATTTCGTATGCAAATGGATTTACACCACAAGCTGTGCTGTCCATAAATTTATCAGAAATGAACTCCCCAGCTCTACTTATCCCAATAATCCCATTCAAAATTTCAGGACAATTACAGCGATCCAATTGGGCTCCCCAAGCATTCACACTTGGATTGAGACTGCAGCTGTCCAGGGCAAGAATGACAAGAGCTGTGATGGCTCCACTCATATTTTGGTTTGGTAGTTTACAGTTGGGTTTTCAGTTTCTGCCATGCAACAGCACAATTTAAAAATATCTTCAAACAACTGCCAAATGTTGTGTGGTATCAATAAAATTTATAATAGGATATCTGCAAAAAATGTTCTTCATATTTCATACCCTGATAATGCCTGCTCTTGAGATTGGTTCTTTCTCAGAGAGAGATTTCCATTTCCAAGAATCAATGTGAAGCACTTGTGTTATCAAGAAGAAAGAATTGAGGGTGAACTTCCTGGGTGAACTAACTTAATACAGCTAAAGTTTAATCCCAAGAACCAGAACTTCCTGGTTCCCAGTTCTGAATGCCAGTCACAAAACCTGAGATATTCAAAGACCACCACCAGGAATCAAAAGTTGCGTTATTGCTCTGAAAATCAGTCCTGATATCCAAGAAATTCCTGGACCAGAACCGGGAATCAAAGGTTCTGTAATGAAACCTTTGATTCCCTGTTCTGGTCTCTGGATTTCCTGGATATAGGGACTGTCTTTCAGAACTGGGTACTACAACATTCTGTAACAGAACTTTTGATTCCCAGTTCTGGTCTCTAAATTTCCTGGATATCAGGACTGACTTTCAGAACTGGGGACCAAAAGTTTACTATTCCTGGGATAAAGCCCTAGTTCTAATGGCAAACTTAGTACTGCAAGAAGTTGGATATTTGCTGTAATCTCAAAAAGTATTCCTGGGATTAAATCCTACTTTCAGCTCATTTCAGAATTAGCCACATCAATTGGCAAAGCCATGTTAAATATTAGAGTGCAAGACAATTGTTGATAATAGTAGGTCAAATATTCCAATTTCCCTCTAGTGGGGATATCCAATAAAAATCCACTCAAATACCAAATAATCAACTCTACATTCACTGGTTGAGTGCTGATAGCCACTATAGTAGCTTTGCACTGTATTCATTTGCTTGATGTTGCTCAGCAGTAGAACAAAAAAAAAATGTTTATATAAAATTGTTTTGTTACAATTTATTGGAGAGTGCCAACAGGCACTCTCCAATAAATTGTAACAAATCAGTTATCCATGAACAAAATTTTGCTAAACCAAGGCTCCCTTTGCTGGTAGCAATAGAATCTTTAAAAAAATGTCATGTTACAAACCACCTTTGAAAATGAATTCAGCACTCTACCAGTTAAAAGATGTGCAGTATTGGAATTTTTAGTTCAGTATCAGTTTCGGTATTTGTAGAGAGTTACATGACAGTATCAGTTCAATATTTGGTTTCTGACTTGACTGCGATTTGTTGACAATATTAAAGGCGTTTCAGATAAGGAAAATACAGAATAAGTTGTTCTTGTGTCATTCTATCACAGCGTCACAAATGTCACTGCAAAGAGCTCAACATTTGCATTATTTTGCCAACACAGATCATTTCTACTGTAATTTTGTGACTTGTTCCAAACACACCATGACCTTCAAAGGCTTAATTCAGGCTTCTGCTATGTCAGAACATGTGCTGTTAACATGTCATCATTGGAGGTCTTGCTGACAATACACGTGTCTCAGGGGCTAGAGCATTGGATTTTAAACTAAAAGGTTGATGGTTCAGTGGTACATGTACCTGCTTTGCATCCTTGGGCAGGACACTTATTGCCCATGTAGGGGCATGGTGGCATTGTGTTGTGTACTAAGGTGTACTGCAGGTCAATGGTGCACTTGCCTTTATCAATTGCTAACTCTGCTTGTGCAGAGTTAGTAAGTTGGAGAGTCTGACTGTTGCTTGCCACTGCTCACTGGTTCTCTCCATGTACTCTGGCTGTGGAAAGTGTTGGTACACCCCAAGAAACAAACAACCCTATAAATCGAATGAACACAGAAAAGAATTATGACATTTCTAGTCATGTTTTGACTGCCTATTTGGTAGATGATGGAGTGTGGTGGCTCACTGGTTACAGCATTGGACTTCAAATCAAAAGATACATGGTTCAATCCCTGACACGGTAACTGCATTGTGTGCTTGGACAAGGCACTGTGTACTAGGGCTGCACGATATTCAAAACTGAATACCGGTATATCGAAAACTGTTCAGATATATGCACACAAGTACCACAATACAACAATACAACACTCGAGGCATCACAGTCAGAATGAATTAGCATACCTTGATGATGTGTTTCGAAAAACCTTTACCCAACGCAGACGATATCAAAATTTATTATTTTCAAAATTAGTTTATCAGATTTTCCCCAAAGATTTCAATAAAACTATATCAACGAGCTCGTTCCAATGAGGGGTCACATGATATAGTTTTGTTGAAATTTTTGAAAATTATTTTTTCAACTGCTGAATTTGTATATTACGAGGGCACAAGCAGACAATTCCTTGGATAAAGTGATAATATTATTCATTCGGGGCAACAGTTAAAAAGCTCAAGACAACTTGAAAAATTAAATTGTGGGTGAATAAATAATGACGATAAACCGATATTTTTGTAATTACACCGGTATTCAATCGATATTGGTTTGAATACCGGTATATATTGGATTATCGATATACCGTGATGCCCTACTGTGTACTAACGCATACTGCTTGTCGATGCCTTCAACCATTGCTAACCCTGCTTGCATAGAGTTAGTCTGTTGGGGAGTCTAAGTTACTTGCTATTGCTTGGTGGTTCTTTCCAGGTTCTCCGGCTTCCTGCACCCGTGAAACTGTCAGAAATGAGGTGACCTTGGCTGTCAAAAGTCATTAAACACCCATAAATAAATAAATTTAGCAGACAAAACTTGACTAGTAACAACTGCTCTTGTTATACGTCTTTTGCTGCTCACAATTATTCAAAACATTGACAAAGCACCTTCCCCATACAACATCACAGATAAGTGGACTCATTCTATGACTTCTTAGTATTAACCCTTTACACAACGCAGACGATTTCAAAATTTATTACTTTAAATATCATTTTTTAAAATTTTTCAAAAAATTTCAACAAAACCATATCATGTGACCCCTCTTTGGAATGAGCTTGTTCCAAAGAGGGGTCACATGATATGGTTTTGTTGAAATTTTTCAAAAAATAATATTTTTTCAGCTGCTGAATTTGCATATTCCGTGGGTGGATGAGGGCGATTCGTTGGGTAAAGGGTTCAAGAAATTCCAAAGTCAGCCTCAAACTTTTTGGCATTAAAAAAATTTCAAGTTTAGTCCTTTACAATACAAGTGTCCAAATGCAAAGGGTCTTGGATCCTTTCCAAAATTGTTTGGATAAAAGCCTGTTTTGTTAACTCTTTACCAAATGAATCAGCCACATCCTTTAGGCATTATTTCCAAATTGAGTTGTTGAAAGAATATTTTTCCCCAAAATTCAACTCGTCAAGCTTGTTCCAATGAGGGGTCACTTGATGTGGCTTTGTTGAAATTTCTTAAAAAAAAAAATTTGAAAAATGATATTTAAAATAATAAATTTTGATATCGTCTGCATTGGGTAAAGGCTTAATGAAACTTTTTATATAGAGACCTCCGTTCATTTTGCAAATGTCAGACTGCTTATTTTCAAGCCTGGTGATCAATGATTAACTATTACTTTTGAACTACTGTATTATATGGTTAACGGGGGCGCAGGGGCATTAGTTAAGCAACGTTGAGCCTGGTTAGTCCTTGGATGGGTGACCATCTAAGTGATCGATTCAGACTCCCGCGTTGAGTCCTTGGGAAAGGCACTTAACCCCGATTGTCCACATGGGGGCAAGATGACGCCGTGTACTAAGGCGTACTGCATGTCAAATCCTAATAAAAAAAAAATTATATGGTTATTAAACAAAAGAACAAACTTGCTCCAAAACAGGCAAACATTGTCACACTGAATGACATCAGTTACCCGGTATATGAGAGTAAAGTATGCTAGTTCCGTTCTGACATACTTGTTCACTTGCATGATCATGATACTGTATCACCAGCTGGAAATGGTAACTCTAAACCCATTACCCAATGCAGGTAGCAGACGATACTTGTAAAATAAATACTTGAATTACTAAAAAAAAAAATGAGGGGTCATAAGCTATGTTTTTGAAACAAAAATTGAAAACATAATAAAATTTGAATGGACATTTTTAGCTCAACTTGACAATGTAAAGTATGAATTTTGGGGATGGATTGCGATCCGCTGTCTATCCATACATCCATATATATGTACGTTCCTCTGTCCATTCACAATTCCCTTAGCACACCTGCAGGCCGCAGCTCTCACCCAATCAGTTCCAAATTTTATACATAGCTTTGGGGCAATGTCTAAATGGAGCCATCAAATTTTTCTGAATTTCGTTGAAAAGCATGGCCATCTGTGGTCATCTTAGATTTGGAATATAAATTGTCAGCAGATCCATTGGCACACCCTACAGGCTGCATCTCTTACCTGATCAGTTTCAAATTTGATGTGTAGATTTGGTGTGATGTCTACATGGGAGCTATCAAATTTTTCTGAATTTTGTTAAAAACATGGCCTCCAGCAGCCATCTTGGATTTGGCACATAAATTGTCAACAATTCCATTAGCACACCCCATACAGGCCTCAATTCTCACCCAATCTTTTTTTAAATTTCATACGTGGCTTTGGGGCAATGTCTAGATGGAGCTATTGAATTGTTTCAAAGTTCGCTGAAAAACATGGCCACCAGCAGCCATCATAGATTTGGCATATAAATTGTCAACAATTCCCTTGGCACATGTTACTAGCCGCATCTCTCACCTGATCTTTTTCAAATTTCATGTGTTGCTTTGGTGTGATGTCTAGGTGGGAGTTATATTTTTCTGAATTTCATTGAAAAACATGGCCGCCTGCAGCCATCTTGGATTTGGCACATAAATTGTCAACAATTCCATTAGCACACCGTACAGGCCACATTTCTCACCCGATCTTTTTTTTTAAAATTCATTGCGTAGCTTTTGTGTCATTCATATCTAGATGGTAGCTATCAAATGTTTCTGAATTTTGATGAAAAACTTGGCTGCCAGCAGCCATCTTGGATTTGGCATATAAATTGTCAACAATTCCATTAGCACATCCTACAGGTTACATTTCTCACTCAATTTTTTTCAAATTTCAAATGTATCTTTGGTGTGATGTCTACATGGGTGTTATCAAATTTTTTTCTGGACTTTGTTCAAAAACATGGCCGCCATTGGCCATCTTGGATTTGAAATTTAAATTGTCAACAATTCCATTAGTACACCCTACAGGTCGCATCGTTCACCTGATCTTTTTCAGATTTCATATGTAGTTTTGGTGTGATGTCTTTTCTGTAGAAACTTGATTAAATGACTTCACATTACTGGAGCTTCCTATTTAATTTAGTCCCTTCTTGAACAAGTTGAGCTGCAGTATTACTGACACTTTCATTGTATATACATGTAGCGTTGGCCTGTTTTGCGAATTACATTGGGTAAAGGGTTAATGCTGTAAATCATCAATGGTACGACAGTTATTCAGCTATCTATAAGCCTTTTTCGATACTGACATCTTGGACTTGATGTATGCAAGGTCACAGGTCACGGGGTGTAAACAAAGCGATTTCCATGTTCATCGCGTTGAGTTCTGTGTCAGCCAAATCAACTAGTTTTGTGAAATATCAAGTTTAAATTCGTAAAACGGATGTCGTCATTCGAATTATATGAAGGGGCAACCCAAGATGATGTTAAACGATGGGATATCGCAGGATTACATAGTTTTAAGCTTAACTTGACAAAGTCAAGATAAGCTATTGCCATCACACGTGCGGAAGTCTGTTAGTCTGTTGGTCTGTGAGTCTGTTCACATTTTCCTTTAGCACAGGCTACACCCTGTAGTTCTTGTCTTATCATCACAAAATTTCATATGCAGGTTTGGGGTCATGTCTAGATGAGAACGTCCCCTTTTGGTCGCGATCGGTCCACCGGTATGGCTGCCCGAGCCCAAAACCTGAAAACCATTAGCACAGTCTACAGGTCATATTTATGAAGGGATTTCATTGCAACTTTGTAGGATGCTTCTGTATAATGCCTAGATGAGAACGTCCCCTTTTGGTCATGATCTGTCAACCGTGATGGTTGCCCAAGCCTGAAACCCCAAAACTTTTAGCACAGTCTGCAGGTCATATTTAATATGGAGAGATTTCATTGTAACTTGGTAGGATGACTCCGGATGATGTCCAGATGAGAACTTCCCCATTTGGTCGCGATCTGTCAACCATGACGACTGCCCGAGTCCAAAACCCAAAACCTTTAGCACAGTCTACAGGTCATATTTATGGAGGGATTTCATTGTAACTTGGTGGGTTGACTTTTTATAATGTCTAGATGAGAACGTCCCCTTTTGGACATGATTGGGCAACTGTGATGGCTACAGGGGCCCAAAGCCCAAAAACCTTTAGCACAGTCTACAGGTCATATTTATGAAGGGATTTCATTGTAACTTGGTAGGATGACTCCAAATAATGTCTAGATGAGAACGCCCCCTTTTGGTCACGAATCCTCGCGATCTTTCAGCCTTGATGGCTGCCCGAGCCCAAAAACCTTTAGCATTGTCTATAGGTCGTATTTATGTAAGGATTTCATTGTAACTTGTTAAGTTGACTCCATATAATGCCTAGATGATGACATCCCCTTTTGGTCGTGATTGGTCAACTGTGACGGCTACAGGTGCCTGAAGCCTGAAAACCTTGTGCACAGTCTACAGGTCATATTTATGATGGGATTTCATTGTAACTTCGTAGGATCACTCCAGATGATGCCCATTTGAGAATTTCCCTTTTGGTTGCGATCATTCAACCATGATGGCTGCCCAAGCCCGAAAACCTTTAGCACAGTCTACAGATCATATTTATGAAAGGATTTTATTGTAACTTAGTAGGTTGACTTCATATAATGTCTAGATGAGAACGTCCCCTTTTGGACATGATTGGGCAACTGTGACGGCTACAGGGGCCCAAAGCCCAAAAACCTTTAGCACAGTCTACAGGTCATATTTATGAAGGGATTTCATTGTAGCTTTGTAGGATGACTCCAAATAATGTCTAGATGAGAACGTCCCCTTTTGGTCGCAATCATTCAGCCTTGATGCCTGCCTGAGCCCAAGACCCAAAAACCTTTAGCATAGTCTATAGGTCGGATTTATGTAAGGATTTCATTGTAACTTTTTAGGTTGACTCCATATAATGCCTAGATGATGACATCCCCTTTTGGTCGTGATTGGTCAACTATGACGGCTTTAAGGGCCTGAAGCCTGAAAACCGTGAGCACAGTCTACAGGTCATATTTATGAAGGGATTTCGTTGTAACTTCATAGGATCACTCCAGATGATGCCCAGATGACAACGCCCCCTTTTGGTTGCGATTATTCAACCATGATGGCTTCCCGAGCACAAAACCCGAAAAACTTTAGTACAGACTACAGGTTGTATTTGTGAAGGGATTTCATTGTAACTTAGTAGAATGACTCAGTATAATGTCAAGATGAGGACGTCCCCTTTCAGTAGTAATCGGTCAATCATCATGGCTGCACAGGCCTGAAGCCCAAAAACCTTTAGCACAGTCTACATGCCATATTTTTGAAGGGATTTCAACGTAACGTTTTGGAATAATTTCGCTGTAACTTGGTAACTTTCGTTGACATACCTTAACTGTGAGGGCCACATACATTAACTGTGAGGTCATATTAACCCACCCCTCCGCCCTTTAGTACAGTGTACACCTCATATTATTTTTATTAAAAACATAGCATACAGGGAACAGAAATTAACTTATTCCCAATTATCACTTCTTGTCTTATTTCATAATCCTTTCATAAACATTGAACATTATCCTTTTCATCAAACACAACACACAGACAAGTTAAGCTACAGTGTCATTGACACTTTCATTTTTTTATGGAGGTGAGGACTTGTCTTGAATGGCAACTAGGACACATGCTGCACAGAGTTTCTCGGCTTGGGAAATCCCCGGAAGTTGTTGAAAACAGTGCCCATGGCCACAGAGTAATGACACAGTGTGCATTCAAACACCATTTATGTCGATAGGAACTCAATTCGAAATAATGAAAGTTCTCATGTAATATTGCTATTGTCTTAAACAAATGTTAACCTTGGCGAAATGTTTTTTGAATTCTCACTAATGAATGTATTGGGGTCTGAGGCACTTCACCCAATCTCTTCTCCCATTGCTTACAATGTGTTTTCTTTAAATGTTTACACCTTGCGACCTGTGACCTTGCATAGATTAAAGTTCAAGATGGCAGTTTCGAAAAAGGCTTATTAGGGCAAGTGATTAATTGGTTAACCAAGGTTAATCCATGTGATTAATAGCTCTACGTCTGACAAAGGTTTTTGAGCCCAATTTAGTGTTTGTCAGAATTTTGTGTTTTCAATGTACATGTAAGAAAATGGTAGTCCGGGACAGAAGAAACATGAAACACTTTCCACATATATTTTTGCTTTAAACATGTCATGGCATGTGTTGTACAAAATCATGTCGGGCATTTAAAGCATTGATGTTAGGAAAAAAGTCTACAGAAAAACAGAAAACTTCAGGCAGGAATACAGTGAATGGGTGAGTATTTCTTTTTTATAATTGTTGAGACATTTATTATAATCAATGAATTAATTTTATGAGTGTGCTTTAACCCTTTGCCTAAAATGAAAAGCAGAGGACACAATTTTTGAATAACTAATTGTTTTAATTTTTTGTCTGAAAAACATTAGGTTATGACCCCTCATTGGAGCGAGCTCAACAAGCTCGTTCCAAAGACTTAGAGGGGTCATAACCTATCTTTTTGAGACAAAAAATGAAAAAATTATGAAAATTAATTGGCGATTTTTGTTAATACTGTTGGCTAGTTTTGGCCATTATGTTGGATAAAGGGTTAAAAAATCATTTTCATCCTTTGTGCAGAAAAAAAGCAAAACCATCAGGCATGGATCCAGAGCAAGCCAGAAAATAAGCAGACTGTCACCTGCAAAATGAGGTCCCAAGACGGTGAATTTAGTGATGCTACCCTGCACAGCAGGGTAGCATCACTAAATTTGCCCTCTGTACACCTCATTCTGGATCAGGGTTTCAAAACTAAACAGAAGGAGGTACCCAGAGGATAAACTGGCCCACTGTATGGGGTAGCATCATCAATTTCACCCTCTGAGGACCTCATTCTGCAAATGTCAGACTGCTTATTTTCAGGCCTGATCCAGAGTGTGTGATTTACTTTGTCATAGTATTTAAAACCTTATAATTTGACAGTGTCACCAGTAGAACTGAGCTGCAGGATAAGAACTTTCTCTCCTTTTTTTCACAGATAATACTAGCCTCTGTTGCTGATCTGTGCAAATTTCTAAAAGAGTGCTTAGTCTTCCCACAAATCATTGTCCAAAGCTGTATGTTGGGGCATCTGATATTACTTGCTTGCCACTGCTCGGTATTTCTCTCTGGGTACTCTGGCTCCCTCCATCCATAAAACTCTCCAACCTGAGGTGACCCTGGCTGTCAAAAGTATCATTAAACACCAATAAAAAAAATTGTCCGAGGCTGGAATAATCAGTAAAAACAAATTGAGAAATCTTCCACTTATTTTGCAACATATTTCTACAGGTGCTGTATGCTGTACTGAAATCACTGTCCCCTGGCCTTGCAATTTGTTCAAATTGACGTGCATCAGTTTTGGTTCTCACAAACTCCTGCTATGAGATTCTGTTTTCAGTTCTTAAATCCCCTGTGGGAACTCCAGAAAGTGAAGCAGTGCAGAGAGAACTGTTACAACCAGTAGTGTATAAATTTACCAGTAATGTCGAAATCGACCAGTAATGTCGAAAAAATTAACCAGTAATGTCGAAATCAACCAGTGATGTCGAAAAAATCGACCAGTAATGTAAAAATCCGTAATGTCGAAAAATTAACCAGTAGTGTCAAAAAGTGACGACCAAAATGAGGAGCACTAACACTTGCCGACGGGGGAGGGGGGGGGGGGGGGGGGCTATAGCCACACACCCCACCCACCCCCCACCCCACCCACCCCCACCCCCACCCCCCGATGATACCCCTGGTCGTGTGCTTTAATGACTGACTATTATAATGTCAGTCACTACCCGATATTTGCTACATGTCTATCATCTAGTGCTACCAATTTGCTACCTGTCATTTTACCTACATCCATCAATCAGTCAGTCTGCGTCACCGCATGTACCCGCATGTACGTGGGGAACACTATTAGCTCAATCGAGAAATTGCCTCGCAATTCAGTTTAATGAATATCCGGGTTCTATACCTGACGAGGTCAGTTAAGTTATGTCCTTGGGAATGACACTTTATCCCAGGTGCACGTTGACTTCGTGTGCCAAACCACATGCCGAAATGACACGTGTATGGTGCGCGTGCTTTAAACTAAGTGTCGTAAACGAAATCAATCAATCAATCAACCAACCAATCAATCTTTGTATGTAGGTCTGCCTGTCTTTCCGTCATTCAGTTGTCTATCCACGTCTAGGGGTTATTTTTCACACGCCACATTCCTATCAGTCTCTCTGGAGTTCTGTCCGTCTGCCTGGATGCTGCTAACCTGCCTGCCTACACACTTGCCAGCCTACATGTGTGACTGTATGTCTGTCTGTGCGAGCGCAAAATACTAGACTAAATATTTCAGCGTCGTATCAATTCATTATCTATCCAGAGAGAGGGGGAGGAGAGAGAGAGAGAGAGGGAGGGGGAGGGGAGAGAGAGAGAGAGAGAGAGAGAGAGAGGGGGGGGGGACAAAGGAAGAGGGACATGGGATAGAAAGAGAGGGGAGATATATATATATATATATATATAGAGAGAGAGAGAGAGAGAGAGAGAGAGAGAGAGAGAGAGAGCAAATAGGATGCGATATGTTGTGCATATGAAAGAGGGAAATAATTGTTGAACATAAAATTCCATATTTACTAGGGTAAATGTGTTTAAACTTACGCGAAAATGGTTAAAAGCCGATAAATACAGGCAAAAGTACAATTTGAGCAACCCAAAAAATATTGAAATTTTTGCGAAAAATCGTCATTTTTTACATTACTGGTCGATTTTTTTGACATTACTGGCCGATTTCGACATTACTGGTTAATTTTTTCGACATTACTGGTCGATTTCGACATTAATGGTAAATTTATACACTACTGGTTGTAACAAGAACCACTGAGAATCAACAAGCAATGGCCAGCTCCTCAATATTTAAACTCTTTTCAAGCTCCAATCAAGCAGGGTTACAGCGGTTGAAGACATGTGCACCATTGACGTGCAGTATGTCTTAGTACACAGCGTCATCGTGCCCACATGTAGGCAATAATCACCCTCAGCTTTCCATTTATGGATCTGCCCTTGACATTCTAATGTGGATTTATTTACTTGGAGTCACTGATCTATGTTTCTATATTTGGGATTTAAATGTTATTTACCAGAAGAATTTGTGGAATATGGGATGTGCATGGCCCACATTATTTGCAAGCTTCAGATCCAAGTGGGTCTGCTGTTAAGTGGTACATCAAACCTAATCATGTGGCACCATCACATTACATCTTAAATCATCTTCAATCTGCAGAAATAGTTTGGGGAAAACTTTGGAGAATAACCACCAGAACAATTACAGAAAAACATAAAATTATTTTCCGAATTTTGGGGATTTTTTTTTTTTATGATTCCAGCACTTGACCTTGAATTTTGAATTCTGAAATATTTAACATAACAGAAAAATAAAGTAGAGGTTCTTTTTCACCAACTTCTCCCAAGCTTCGATTATTTTTGAAAGTTTGTTTGTGGTGGCAATTCTTCAGCATTTTCAATTCGTTTAATATTGGCTGATTTAGATTTTAGAGTTAGCTCCCTTCTCAAGATAGCAGTATTGTGATTTTCCAAATGTTCATGTTATTCATTCGTTTTTGGTCTTATGGTGAAAATGTGAGAAGCTTGAGCAAAGTTTGAAAATGCTCGAAGCTTGGAAGAAAGGCAATAGGTGTATTACGCCATAAGGGACCTAGCTGGGACCTTTTTTACTTAGGGCGAAACCAGCTGAGTTTCTACCTGGGAGGGGTATGGATAGAGGGTAACAACAACTCCCCCCCCCTCCCCCGGCCAGCGAGAACCCATATTGATTCCCGCTGCACCTCTGCTAGAATTTCAGCGAAAAGAATTGAGGCAATTTAAACCTTTACCTTACATAGCGGCAGAAAATTGGTAAATGCTGTTTATTTTTGTTGATGTTTTAAAAATTAAAAAGCTGTGTTGGGTAAAAGGTTAACATGTGTTATTAGTACACAACACGGGTTTAACCGTTGTGGCCTCATGGGATCCTGGGACACTCATAGCAGGTACGGATTCTCGCAACCACTTTCGCGAGAATCCAAATGAATTTTCACAAATTTAGATGAAATATAAACCCTGTACCTGCTTGCGATATGTGAGCAGTAAATCGGTAACCACGAGATTGACAAAATTCCGCAGCACAAGTATGTGTTGTATGGGTGTGTTTATTTCTGCCTGTGGTTGTGGTGGCTGTGGGTCGGGCACATTGGTAGACTGTCACTTCAAAGGCGGCTTTTGAATATTGAAGGCCAACCGAAGTGCACTGGTATTTGGTGGTTATGGAGGGGGGTCTTCTCCACGTCATGGTCAGGTGGGTTTCAACTGATAAAAAGTATTGGAAATTTGAAGGACAATTATAGCAGCCTGGTGATATTCTAGCCTAACTGTGGTTAGGAAAAGAAATGCAAGACTACACAATGATTTATAGGCTTTCCTGGGAATTCTCTCTTATTCTTGGGAACCCACATCTATCTTCAGTGTGGCACACGTGCCACTGAAGCATGTGTGCTTAGCATGATTTCATTGAAATTGATGGATCGAGCCGGCCTTCAGTACATGACAGATATAAGCCTCCGACTAGTGAGATCCCTCTCAGCCGCAACAGGTCCAAACCAAATAATCCACAGACCATCTCCTGACATCAAAATGCACCGTCCCCCATTTGCTCCTTAATTCCTCCCAATCTCAAATTTAGGGTTGAATGGAATCGGCAGAGAATTTCGAATCTAATCTCGAATTGAATCGAATCTCAGTGCTCTTCAGGGTGTAGATGTTTCGCCTTGTTACAACTGTAAATATTGCCAGTCTCCACTCAAGTATTGTATTCAATGGCGACTGCTCTGTTTGGACAAATCAATCAAAAAATATAATATTCCAAAAACGGAACTAACCCTTTACCCAACGTAACGGCCTAAACCGCCCAGCGCTATTCTAAAAAATCACCAATTAATTTTCATTATTTTTTTGTCTCAAAAACATAGGTTATGACCCCACATTGGAACGAGCTCGTCGAGCCCGTTCCAATGTGGGGTCATAACCTATGCTTTTGAGACAAAAAATGAAAACAGTTTTTCAAGAATTGTTTATACAAGTGTCGTCTGGTTTTCATGTCAGGTAAAGGGTTAAAGTAGTTTCGGAAGCGGAGCCACCTCGAACTCTTCTTCTGTTATCAGATCTCCTGTATAGAGGAGAAGAGGTCAAGAGGAGGAGACACTTGGTAGAATTTTGAGAGCATCTCGACGATTCGAAAATTTCCGAATCTGCGCTCCTCGAATCAAATCCTATCACTGGGACGATTTCGAATCAAATCGAATTTCAAAGCTTCGCAGGGGGGTGGGGAGGGGGCGGGCACGAGCAATTATAGGGGGTTTCTTTGACAGTTTTGTTTTCTTGGTGGTGTCTCTTCCCAGAAAAAAATGATTTGTACTGTCAAATGAAGACTTCCAGTGGCTTCTGGGGTAAATCTCCACCTTTTTAACGTCGAAAATGAGGTTACGCGAGTTCGCTCTCGCAACTTTCACATCAAGAACTACCTGAAGGTATGAAACACAGCAGGCATCCAGGATAGTAGATAGGTGTGTGGATGTAGTTGACCCGGGGTGGAGGGTAAGGATCCCCCAAGTACCACCCGTTGTGCCGCCACGGGTAGTTTTCTGAGCGCAGTTTGGATACAATAGACCCAGTTTACACCGCCAACAAAACGTAGCGTTGAACTGTCCGTATCTTTCTAACATTTTTGTGTTTTCAACGTGGGAAAATGGTAGCCAGGGACAGAAGAAAAATGGAAAACTTTCCACATATATTTTTGCTTTAAATATGTCATGGCATGTATTGTTGAAAATCATGTCAGGCATTTAAAGCATTGATGTTAGGAAAAAAGTCAACCGAAAAACACAATGGGAAGATTTACTTCAAGCAGACATACAGTGAATGGGTGAGTATTTCTCTTTTATAATTATTGAGACATTAATTATAAGAAATGAACTGTTTTTTACGAGTATGCTTTCAAAAATAATATTCATCCTTTGGGTAAAAGAAGAGCAACGCCATCAGGGGTGGATCCAGAATGTGTGACTTACTTTGTCATTGTTTTTAAAACCTTATAATTTGAAGGTATGAAGCCTAGCATGGATCCAAATTAGTTCATTGGTCTAGGCAGGGGCCCAAAAATGGCTCAGTGGGCTGGGAGCCCCGCCCACTGAGCCAACTTGGACCCCCTACTGTGATTCATAATGCGACAACATGACCCATATTGTGGAGACTTGTAACATGAACGTGCATGCTTCTGAGCTTGTAAATCATTATTTCTTTTGTTCATCTGTTGAGTATGGGAATAAAGAAAACAGAGAGAGAGCGCGGTAGTGTAGATAGGAGAGCGCGGTAGTGGAGGTAGGTATAGATGTAGTGGGCCGGGGATGGTGGGTAAGGGTCCCCCTACCACCCGTGGTGTCACTAGTGCCGCCACCGGTTGTTTTCTGTGTGCAATTTGGACACAATAGGCCCGGTTTACATAGCCAACTTTAAGTAGCATTGACCTGTTTACATCTTTCTAAAAGAAACCCCACCGGGGATCGAACTGAAGATGTTGCCAGAAAACATGCTAAATGGTGACGTAGTTAGTGCTTTCATAAAAAAATAGACACAGCAAGAAAATTTCCAAAGCCAGGAGTGAAACATCAACAATCACAAATCAGATTTCAAGTCAGGAATTTTCCGTATTCATTATTCCCCCGAAAAAAATTCGGGGGAATCTAGCCGTGACGTCGTCCGTCTGTCCGTCCGGGCGTAGACGGAATTCGTGTCCGCTCCATAACTTCTTACAGCCTTCAAGGATATTAATGATACTTGGTATTATTATTGCCCACAACCAGAGGGTGTGTCGCGAATAAGGTTGGAATGGCTATCAAGGCTTTTTTCGGGGAATCAGCCACCCTTTGGTGGCCATCCTCTAGTTTTGTAATTGTCGCCCTTGTTTAATGCAGGGCAGTTCACTCTTCAGCTTGCAACTGAACGAGAAGGAAAATATCCACAATCCCTAGATGCTGATTGAGCCATTGTTTTTCTTTTCTCCTGACTTGCCTTGGAAAACACTGCAACTTGGCAGTAACTCGGAAAAATGGCCAAAAACAACATCTGAAAGAAACCTTATCTTCTCCATCATATTCGTGAGACACTCGCCTTGCGAAACTGTTGGTGGGGCACTTGTCCTGCGAAAACTCAGAAATTTCCAATCGGCGGGAAATATTTGAAAAATCGGCGGGATTTCGCCCAGTTATCTCTGCTACTGGGACACCAGGGCAAATACAACTTCCAAGTTTATTTTTGTATGAGGTGTTGGTGGCTCAGGGGTAACGCGTTGGGCAGAAGACCTCGAGGTAGTGAGTTCGAATCCCATAGGAGACAAATTTTTGAAAAAATGGCAAAAAAATCGCGAAAAGAGACAAAAAATGATTTTTGGGGCAATATGACTTCTTCACACCTTTCCTGGCTGACTGACTCGCCCACTGCTACTTACCTTCTGTTTGCCTATCACTTTCTGCACTTACCTCTGATCCTTGTAACACTCCCACTCATTCTTACCTCACATCAGTTAGTATCAGTTTATCGTTATGGTTTATTTTAGTTTAGTTTGTTGGTTTATTTTATTTCGCTGTTTATTTTATCATCTCGCCGGTACGGGGGTTCGAACTCCCGATGTCGAGATTCACGCGCCGCGTCGATACCGATTGCGCCACCGCGATTACGATAATGCTATGTTCAAATCTGCTCCAGACTTCAGATTATTGTGATCCAATTTTTTACATCGCGGCAAATACGACTAAATAAAGAAATAAGAGCATTTTTGAACACAACATCTTTTGGGAAATCAATCGCATTGGTCATATGAGTATAAAGCATCCAATAAATGTGTTTTCCCCTAAACGAGAGTTTATTGGATTCGAACCTTTGCCGCTAGACTCGCATATTCAATATAAATAATAATAAACATGAATCGTCGCCTTTATCAACTCGGCTATCGATAACGACATCCAGTGTTGTGGCTAATTTGCAGTATGTTCTGTAGTCTATTCATTATCATTAGTTTTCAGTGTGTTCAGTTAAATAATGAGCTGAAATTCCTTTGGCGATTACCATATTTTTTAAACTTCAGTTTAGTATAAAACACTCCTGAATTGTTTTTCTTGAAACAAAATTTATAAGGATCTTGGTGGATTCGAACCAATATCCTCAGACGCTTGAGATAAATAGCAGCCAACCCAGCGCCTTTACCAACTCGACTATCAGGAATCAGATCCCGTGTTTTCCAATACTTGTCCTGTGTTTTACACTCTGGCAACTGTTTGATAACGCAATCAAAAACTGTGAAAGACTTCGATTAAAAAGACCATAAATTGATCATTCAGGGAACAAATAATGTCACGGTGAATTGTATTTATTCATGTGTTTAAAATGAGCTAAATTTCAAGTAACCATGCATATTTTCGCGGCGAACCTTGCCAGGCTCGAACCAGCAACCGCAGTATAATACCAATAATGAAGAAAAACCCCAACGCGCATACCCACTCGGCTATTTGGTTTTCGAATAACGCATTTGAAGTTACCCCTCACGTATTCTTCAGACTCTGAAGTGTTACCATAGATAAAAAATGTGGGAAATGTTGATTGAAAGAAGACAAATAACTGCTTTTCCCGAAGGATTATTCGCTTGTAATTTTATTTATATTTTAAATGAGTACAAAACAAATAAAACATGAGGAAGAATGGAATTTTGAACCCTACCAAATTAATTTATGAACGTGATGGGATTCGATCCGACACCGACAGAAGCTTCATCAGACTCCTTTGCAGGATCAACGCCGATATCCACTCGGCTAAAGGAATTTATATTAAAAGACAGATTTTATTCATCCAAATATTTCTGTGCGATTGGTAATTAAAATAACAACAAACGTCCATTTGTGGATATTCATTCGGCCTGATACAGTAAAATAATATTTCTTCCTTTTTAATTTCTGCTTCTCTTTTGTATCATTTTAAATGTTTAAATATGTATTTTAGTATTTGTTGGTTTGAAGAAGCTCGTTGGCTTGGAAAACAGAGAGAACCGTGTCGCCCACAAGTGCAAGGCTCCATTTGCATGAGTTCGGAGTTTATTCTGATAAGCTCGAACTGCACGTGCATCACGCGCATATTTAAAGCTCACACGTTTGCACGATACTCTCAGTCTGTGACAGTGACAAGAACCTCACTAGTCAGTTTAGTCATGAAGACAGATACTTAGTTATCAGTATTACCATTTGATTAAGACGGCTGGAGTACAATTTTCCTGTTAGAGTTATCGTGATGTTGTTTTGTTTACTTCCTATTCTACTGTTCTTCCATTCTCTGTAAGTTGTTATCTAATAAAACATGCAAATATATATATGTTTTCGTTTAACTCAAGCACGTCTGCTGAGATTTCCAAAGATCGGATAACTCGTCTTCACTGAAATTAGTATACTGATATACGCTTCGCCGTTGGAAAGTGAAGTGATACATGTCGATATTTTTCGTATCTCGCTCAGCAAAAAGTCAGTTACCCGCTCCACTTGATGCATTAAAATTGTTTGTAAATATATTTTTTCGTCTCATTTGTCATTTAGAACCCATATAACGCTTAAAATTTCAGCCTTGATGTCAAATACACGCAACTGCCAATTAAACAGAGTCCACTGTTCAAAAAGAATACAATAATTTATTGTAATTTTGACGCCACTATTCGTGGCGTCAAAATTACAATAAATGATGTTTAGTTTCAATTTGCACATTTGTGACAGTAACGTCCATGTTAATGTTCGCTTTATAACAAGTCTCAAATTAAAGACATCAAACTGCCAAAATGAAAACTTGGAAGAAAAATAAATTTGTTTGTTGTCACCGTTTAGTATTGCTCACATCATATCCAATGTGCGGTTGCATCAGTTTTTGTTGCGGGTACGAATTTAAGTATTCTCCATGTGAAAGTGCATTGGCGGATTTAATAATTCTTGCTGCATTGTTGGTGATATCAGTTTTATGAGAACCATACGAGAATGCAGCCATGAAACTTGATAGAACCTGGTTTTCTTCAAAATAAAAATTGATAATTTGGGTCTTGTTGTTGATGGTTTATACGTATTTGAACTTGCACCGAGTTTAGGAATGGCAGTTAGAGAGCCATAATCTCCATTATATTCTAACAGTTTTTCAGTGTCGAAGTTCATGTGCATTTGTAGGCTGTACAGCCTTAACTTCAAGACGGTTCACGGAGTTTGTTGGCTTCTCTCGCCTTTTCTTTGCTCCCCACGCATTGTAGGCTGTACAGCCTTGACTTCAAGACGGTTCACGGAGTACGTTGGCTTCTCTCGCCTTTCTTTGCTCCCCACGCCTTGTATTGGGCACCAACTCTACATGGCGCACGTGGAAGATATATATCCGAGAGTGGACGGCTAGTACCGAGTATGAATTCTTGGACTATGTCTTCTCAATAGCGTTGTCTCTCATTTGCAATGGACGTATCTCTTTTTCCGACTGAAATACACATTGGCAGTCAAAACCTGACATGGACATTGTTTGTTAACCCTTTACCTAACATGAAAAGCAGACGACACTTGCAAAAAAAATTCTTGAATAACTAAATTTTTTCATTTTTTGTCTCAAAAACATAGGTTATGACCCCTCGTTGGAACGAGCTCGACGAGCTCGTTCCAACGAGGGGTCATAACCTATGTTTTTGAGACAAAAAATGAAAATATTTTGAAAATTAATTGGCGATTTTTGAGAATAGCGCTGGCCGGTTTTGGCCGTTACGTTGGGTAAAGGGTTAAAAATTATTTAACTCTTTGAACTCTGGTCGTATCGCCCATGTCAGTTCAATAGCAACAATTAGAAGAGCCCACATTCATTATTTGGGGTAGACCAATCAATATTTTCAACGTGCAGCCATAGGCTGCACGTTGAAAACATTGATTGGGCAACCTGGTATGTTTACTGAACAGCCATCCGATTTGATACCGTTATGGCCTATCATGTTTCTGACTGGAAAAGCGGTCATTAGGGTCCAAAGGGATAAGGTAAGGTGTAATTTTTATTTCCGTATGTTCATGAATCTTGTTGGCAGAAATACTCTCTAAGAGGCGTCCCTGAATTTGAATTTAGTCCTTCGAGCATGCCTTAATGAAAGTTGTCCCCAATATGCTTGACTAGTGCCGCCTTATCAGCTACCATTTTATCTTTTGTTTGAGTGACGAGTTGGGTGAATTTCTTTGGAGAATTTTTTTACCAATACGATTAGCAATCTACATTTCGGTTATTTGATGGGCAAAAATGTTGTTTCATCAATTCAAAACTATAATGTGTTTGAGACCCTTTGTTATTTCACACCCAAGCACCCTTTAACAGAAACATTAGTGCCTCCAATGTTTGTTTTTCTTTTTACAGGACTTGCGTTTTTGTTAACGCTTTGATAGAGACAACGCTCGGCGTGACAAGGATAAAAGAACTTGGGTTATTTGTCTGCTGCTTGTGGCAACAGAAAAATATATCACCCCATTTCGTCCACCTCTTGCTGGGTAAAGAGTGTTATTCCCCATATGTGGAGCCCAGAGTCATCATAATTTTGGCGCAACGAACAGTTGCTTCAGAATGACAATAAACGCTTTATAGCATTTTATCAAGGATGCTGGTGTTTCGTGTTTGCCCTTGTTTTTCAGAGAGACACTGTTGTCAAAATGAGATTCTGTGCAAACTGCAAGGCGCAAAGGTAAAACAATCACTTGTGCATTATACATTGTATCACATCACTGTTCAGGTTGTGGTGTGCAAGTGTCCCATCTGTAGGCTGTGTCGCGCGAAAATGTCCATGCTGAAACAGAATACGCACATTGCTCTTTTCACTCTTTCATTTTTCTGAACCCTCCACTCAAATGTCTGAAAATTCGTGTTTGATGCTCTTCGATGATTGGTTGTGTTTTCAGATGTGGTTTGAAGCCGTAACATTTCCAACCAAACTTTTATGCTTTCGAGGTCTTCAGCATTGCCCACGACTAGGGCCCCTCGTTACAGTGTTACTCTCAAGCCGTACTTTACAAAGATATAATCGGTAGTAACTATCAGCCCGACACTGTGTAGACCATCATGTTATTCAACCTGACAGAACTCAAAAATGTCCTTCCAATCTGGGTGTGGGTCTTTTCCATTGCCCCCCCCCCCTCCCCCATGTACTTACGCTATACATCACAGACCCTTCTGTGGGCACAGGGAATTCATTGTATCGGCCAATGAGATATACTGCTTTTGTTGAAAATGTGTTTCCCAGAAAGTAGCAATACCAGCATTCAAGTGCTCTGGTGTAACAGCCGAACTTTTATTTGTCTTGGCAAGGCATTCTTGAAGGTTAGTTTGCTTCGTTGGCCTATTAGAAGTCAGTTCCATGTAAGTAGATTACAAGAATGACTAACTCGTAAAGTACGAAACCTTTGAAACAAATTTAACCCTTTACCCAACGTAACGGCCAAAACCGGCCAGCGCTATTCTCAAAAATCGCCAATTAATTTTCAAAATATTTTCATTTTTTGTCTCAAAAACATAGGTTATGACCCCTCGTTGGAACGAGCTCGTCGAGCTCGTTCCAACGAGGGGTCATAACCTATGTTTTTGAGACAAAAAATGAAAAAAATTAATTATTCAAGAATTTTTTTGGCAAGTGTCGTCTGCTTTTCATGTTAGGTAAAGGGTCAAGACAATGCATTAAAGTGGGTGGATGAAAATGATAAATCAGTCTGAAATTGCCCAATGAAAAAAAAGAGTTCTGGTGTTCAATATGTATATTACTTTCAATGACATGCATTACGAGAACCGGGTAGCGCAGAGGTAACGCAGAGAGCAAGATGTCATAGTGGTGTAAACCTCGATGTAGTGGGATCAAACCCTGCTCAATGCTTTTTGTCTTTATAACCGTTTTGGAACAAGTTATGGCCATCAATATAAATATATATATATTAGTTCCAATATCGTATAGTAAGCGAATCGGGTAGCGCAGAGGTAACGCAGAGAGTAAGCCGTTCTACTAGTAGTGTAAACCTTGAGGTAGTGGGATCAAACCCCACTCTGGGCTTTTTGTCTTAACAGTGGTTTCGGACCAAGTTATGTCCATCAGTATGTATATATATATTAGTTTCAATGTAATATAGTAAGAGAACCGGATAGCGCAGTGGTAACGCATAGGTGACGAAAAGAAATAGTGGCAGCTCGCAAACCTCGAGGTCGTGGGATCAAGTCCAGCCAGCTCTCGAGGTAGTGGGATCGAGTCCAGCTGCCGACATATCTTTTAAGTCGATTTTGAAGTCGAGAATAGCAAAAATGTAATATAACTTCCTCACCTCGTGAGCCCACCTTGATTATCGGTACTTACCTTATTTGCCCATTGGGTGTTTGAGAACTTTCTGCACTTTTTTTATCACACCTTTTTTATTTTCATGTTTTTGTGTTTTAGTTTAGTTTGTTTATTTTAGTTTGCCGCAGGTGGGAATTGAACCCACAACGTTGTGATTTAAGATTGACGCCTTTACCTATTGCGCTAACGGGATAACGATTTTCAATGATCATGTTTATTATAATATAACGTGCAAATCATACTAAAGTTTGTTTGAAAAGAGCAAGAACTGGTATACGGTGAAAAATAATATTATTCTGGTTGATGCCAGTAGAATTCTTTGGGGGAAAAAAACGTTTGAAGGCTCAATGAAATGCTGAGAAAATGCTGAAAATAAAATTCACTTTTTGAAGCCATGTGATGGATTCGAACTCCCAACGACCGAGGTGTCAGGTTCAACAAAGTAAGAAATGAAAAACCCAACGACGTTACCAAATGAGCTACTTGGATAAGGAAACGACGTTGTTACATAAGCTATATGAATATGGAACGATTAATGAAACTTGAAATACTTCAGAAAGTTAATAAGTTTTAGAATTCAGAAAAAGGTGATAATCCAGGCAGTGGTATAGTGCTCTCAGAGAAAATGTACGATTAAATGACTTTCCTTTAGTTAGACGAAGCTTTTCAGAATGCATTGAAAAGAAATCACGAGTGGGAATCGAACCTTCCTCGGCAGTAATGTTACGATCTGAAAAACGAAAAAAATATCAAACGCTGTAGCCGACTGAGCCATCGGGGAAACGCGGACATGCGTTGGAAAAATACTATTTATAATCGAATACAAACGCGGCTGGTGAAAAGAAAACTGACTCGATGATGTGTGCACCAAAAACAATTTTGTTGTTGTTCTTGTTCTGGGAGACACCCTTTGCAAATTGGTCCCTTGAGTTCCAATGTGTTCTATGTGCCAGTAGGCACATAGAACACATTGGAACTCGGGGACGATATTGTCGACCACCTTTATAAATAAGACAGGTAATTTCCAACAACAAAAAAACAAGGAGAAAACGTGTGCGCCACAAAGCCTGCAATTGAGGTATCAATCTGCGCAGAACGACACCTGAACGCCTTTATCAACTGAGCCATCAGAGCATGCCACGTTGATGTCGAGAAATGTGTTCTGCCAATGGCTGCTAAAAGAAGCTTTAAATTCCAACGCGAACACACGTGGCACCCTTTACAATAAATGACATTCACAGAAAAGTACCAAGTGGGAATCGAACCTTTGGCGCCAATAATGTTATGACTTGAAAATACGAATAACAGACGCTCTAATCGATTGGACCATCGGGAATACGACGATGGCAGTTACAGTTAAAGTAATTAAGCCTACAGGGGAGGAAGGGGGGCCACGAAAAGTTACCGGGGAATGGTTCAAGGGGGTACCAGATCCGGAGAAAATATTGAATTTGCGAACTGAACGAACGTGGATGGCTTCCTGGCATCTGAGCGATCAGTGGCAGTCCACATAGAGGATATTTCGATGGTATTTTTGTATCATCTTTATCGATCATTCGACAATAATGGATCTACCGGGGGAGGGAGGACCCATCACGTAGACCATAGTTCGGCCCAATCGGAGAAAATTTTGATTTTGAATTTGAAGGAACGCTGTTTTCTTTCATCTGAGCGACCAATGACAGACCAGACTGCTGTTATATCGAAACGTCCTCTATGTGGACTGCCAAATTGGCAGTCCACATAGAGAACATTTTGATATACCAGCAGCCTTAGAAATCAGAACCATTTCGCCTTTCGATTATTTTCACGAAATTTCACGAACGAAGAGGTGTTGGACTGCATTGGATTTAGAACCCCTTGGGGAACCCAAAAGGGGGCCGACCGGGAATTTTCACGGAGGACCATTCGGCCAGTTCGCCTCTGAGTAATTATCCTCACAAAATATGAAGCTACGGTATTGCTTCAAAACACCATTGTGCAGAATGTAGAATGATACTTTTTGGGACGAACCAAATCTGATTAATCATAATTGTTTTTCATATCCGAGGCACCATTTGCACAGATTTTAAAGTAATTTATAAAAAGAATTTTGCGCACCTCTGACTCGAACCTTTGTCGACAATAGCATCGATTTTCACCGAACAAGAGCGCACGCTTTGTCCAACTGCGCCACTGGGATACGGAATTAATTTTTGTGAGTTGGAGACATGAACAGTAATTATAACTAATAATGGGAAGTTTTGAAGATTTACCAAATAGAATTGTATGCGGTTTGGAAACACGGAGAATTCCGTCTGATTTATCTTTTATAAAATTTTAAAATGAATAAACAAATAAACAAACAAATAAACAAACAAATAAATAAACAAATAAATAAAATAAACTTTGGTTGATACTCATGATTTCCACCGGACATTTTCCGTAAATTTCTCACTGTTTTCACTGTTTTCAAGCGCTATACGAATCGTTGATAATTGTACAGAACTGCCGCCGTGGACTGTTCACTTTCCACGGGTGGGCAATATTTCCACGGACGTTATAATATTAGATTCCAAACACTAATTATAGGAATAATCATCAAATATTTAATTAATGAAGCAGCGGGGGCTTCATTAATTAAAATTTTGCTGATGATGATTATCCCTCAATGAGGTCTAATTTACTACGATGCTTATCCTCATTTCAGAAAAAAAGGGATTCCACAAATGGGATTCCTAAAAAAGTGGTGCCGAAATTGGGGTGCCTTTTGGAGAATCCCTTTTTCTGAAATGAGGATAAGAGTCGTATTAAATTAGACCTCATTGACTGATTTGACGCTCAACAGGTTAACATCTTCCTCTCTGACATACATCTCCTTTAACCCTTTACCCAACGTAACGTTCAAAACCGGTCAGCGCTTTTCTCAAAAATAGCCAATTAATTTTCATGATTTTTTTCATTTTTTGTCTCAAAAACATAGGTTATGACCCTCATTGGAACGAGCTCGTAGGGCTCGTTCCAATAAGGGGTCATAACCCATGTTTTGGAGACAGAAAATTAAAAAAAATTAGTTATTCAAGATTTTTTTTGCAAGTGTCGTCTGCTTTTCATGTTAGGTAAAGGGAAAAACACAAAAAATTAACAGCAACGATACCCTTATTTTTTCACTTGAGAAGCGAGGAAGTGAGCTCTCAGTAGTTCATATTTCACAAATTTTCCTGGTATCCCCTCCCGCACTCTCCCCCGGGTTCGGCTATGCAGAGCGGGCCGCCAAAGGCGGCCGATGAAAATGGATAAACCGATACAACGAAACGAGCGTTTCGCTACTGAATTAACGACAAGATCCACAGCGTAATCGGCCCTTAACCCGTCTTTGTCACCGTAGTTGGTTTGAATTCTCTCTTTCCCGACTCTCCCCCCCCCCTTTTAACCCCCCATTCACGAGTTTAAAGGTACCGCATTATTCTTCTGTTGTTTACATATGGAAAACCTTTGATTTGTTTGGAATTCTCTCTCTCTTTCCACTCTCTCGTGTTCATGAGTTCATAGGTCATATTTCGGTCTGTTGTTGACTTGTGAACAGGTGGAAGCCCTTTAATTTGTTTGGAATTATCCCCCCCCCCCCCCCCCCCCCCCCCCCCCCGCTCTCTCTCTCTCTCGGCACAGAGATGGAATCATAACTAGCGTCGACCTGGACAGTTTCAGTTTGTTTGCTGATCTGTCTCGTCTTCTGGGATGCCGGAAACATCCAAGGGAAATGAGACAAGGGTTTCAAAAAGGACACCTAACTCTGGAGCCCTATAAATTAAAACCAGAGTCTTACAACGTATCATACTTTATAATATAACACTTTAGAGTTTTGACACTAACATATTTAAGTGTACCAATCGGGTGGGGTGGACACCATATACTAACGTATTTTAAGTGTGCCAAAGGGGGTGGGGTGGACACTATATACTAACTTATTTAAGTATACCAGTGAGGTGGACACTATACACTAACGCATTTTAAGTATGCCACTGGGGTGGGGCGTATACACATAGAACGACAGATGCGCGTGAAGGAGTTAATCAATATGGCACGAGTGCCAGTGCGGAAGGATAAAACGAGAGGCCTCAAGCCTCGAGTTTTATCCTTCCTCGATGGCAGAAGTGCCATACCGATTAACCCATGCACACACGCATGTCGTTCTGTGTTTATTACACGCCTTCACGTCTGTAAAAATAATTATTAGAAGGACACTCAGCAATTCATTTGACAACTATTACCAAAAACCACATTTTATCGCCAAACAAATTTGGGAGGGGAACCCGTGTTACCACTGGCAGACTGAACGCAATGGAATATCGCTTGTGATTCAAATGGTAATTGCGATGCACGATTTGAAGAAAATTCCTGTGACATTTCGCTTCTTTGTAAAAAATAGGCCGTCAACGATTTCTGTTCCGCACATACATGCATGTGCGGAGTAGATTTTCTTTTTCCGCGCGGTTTAGAGTTGCTGTAGATGTGGATATTATAGAACAAGCGTGTAATAAAAGGTGTAACGAAGGAGAGTGGTCAGTAAATAGGCTGTGCAATCGGCGGGGGCAAGCCAGAAAATAAGCAGACTGTCATCTGTAAAATGAGGTCCCCAGAGGGTGAATTTAGTTATGCTACCCTGCATCACTAAATTCACCCTCTGTGAACCTCAATCTGAATCAGGGTCTCAAAACTAAACAGAAAGAGGTGCCCCGAGGATAAATTGGCCCACTGTATGGGATAGCATCATGAAATCCACCCTCTGGGGACCTCATTCTGTAAATGTCAGACTGCTTATTTTCAGGCCTGGGTGGGGGAGTTCTCAGCCTCTGCCTGCTGTGTACCCCCCCCCCCCCACACACACACACAGACCCCCCATCCCCCACACACTCGCAGCCATTGGCATGAATGAGATATATTGTTTGAGCTTTTTCAGTTAAGTTTGCACAGCTCAAGATATATTGTTTTAGTTTGCTTTCAATTCTATCTGTTCAGCACTAATTAGCCTTGAGGTCATACCGCACTGGTTTTCTGCTTATTTAGTTATAGTTTCTCGTCTTTGTAAATGTGATTAATAATAATGCATTCCTTTGGTATGATACTATTGTTTACATGTGAACACAATAAAGGAATATTGAACAAAAAAATCCGAGAAAAAATACAGTATAACTTGAGTCTCCACAGACAAACCAACTTTGATTAAAACTTTGGAGATTTTATTGTGCTGCATTTGTTGACTCAATTATCTCTGATCATTATTCAGAATTCATCGGTGTACATTTTTGTTAGCATGAACACACTGAATGTATGGAAAACGGTGTGGTGTTTGGAAGTTATATGGAATTTTCGGGGTCATTCAATTAAGAAACATCCAATTGAGTGGACTCCGCTGTAGGCCTACTTATAAGTCAATACAGGCAAAGCAGATTATCTCTAGATTCTCTTTCAGTACCCGGGGCACCGCGAAGATACCAATTGGGGGATATAAAGCTGATTTGCTCCAACTGTGATGGTTCAAGTCCTAATTGACTAATATTTCAAATACATCATCAAGGCATGCCTTGATGATGTAGTTGGGATATTACTAATTGGTCAGTCGGGATTACAGTTAAGAAACCCAAGGCTTCTTGGAAATGTATTAGTGGAGAAATTTATTTATTTATTTATTAGGGTTTAACGACACTTTAACAGCCAAGGTCATATTGTGTCGGTGACAGTTTTACGAGTGGAGGAAGCCGAAGTACCAGGAGAGAAACACAGAGCAACGACGAGAGCTGCCAGCTCCCCGACATCGTAACTCCGCACTGCTGCACAGGCAGGGTTAGATTGGTTGAAGACATGAGCACCATCGACGTGCAGTACGACTTAGTACACGGCGTCATCGTGCCCCCATGTGGACACTCGGGGTTAAGTGCCTTGCCCAAGGACACAACGCGAGAGTCCGAATCGATCACTCAGACGGTCACCCAACTAAGGACTAACCGGGCTCGACGTTGTTTAACTTTGGTGTTCTGACGAGAAGTGGATAAATAAAATACACATTTTGTAGTCGTGACGCAACTTTTTATTCAATAACCTTATCAGTACACCCAATTGACTATGTCAGCCCCCCCCCCCCCCCAACAACCTGAATCGGTTACTGCAGATGTCTGTGTGTGTGATAACAGTCCAAGTATCAAATCTAAGCTTTTAACCCTTTACCCTATCTGAAAAGCAGACGTCACTTGCAAACAAAATTCTTGAATAACTATTTTTTTTCATTTTTTGTCTCAAAAACATAGGTTATAACCCTTCTTTGGAACGAGCTCGTTCCAAAGAGGAGTCATAACCTATGTTTTGAGACAAAAAATAATGAAAATTAATTGGTGATTTCTGTGAATAGCTATGGCCGGTTTTGGCCGTTACGTAGGGTATTAAAGGGTTAAGAAACTACTCGATTACTAGCAATGGAGAAATGATATCTTAATCTCCAATCCTCATGTAAATGTCCCAAATGGAAAATTATTGGGGCCAGTTTGGGGGAGGGGTCCCCTAGTTATGCCCAATGAAATCTGAGCATTTGAATACTCCCTGCAACTGTTCATCTGTTGCTTTTCATAAAAGTGACTTGAACACCACCACAATTATGGCAACTTCATCATGCCAAAAGTGAATTTGGAACTTGGCATGTTTATCCACTATGGGTTTGAGATCCATATGTTGATCGTCCAATCATGGCTTAAAATTCTAAAGGAAAACAAATATTGAGAATGAATTTTGATTTCTGCAAAATATTCATTTGATTTTTGTCATCGACTCTAAAAGGCCTGCTTTATTTTTTATAACTCCCTCATAATGAGTTAACAATTTGCCTTATCAGTGGGGTCTAGTAATGTTCTGATTTCCTGTACATGTGGTCTAGACGTCACTAGATACCACTGTCAACGTTACTGTAACTTCCACAAGAAAGACCACCAAAGCCTGTGTGTTGAAAGTAATGTATTTGGATGGAGTAAGGGTGGGATGCATGAAATGTAAATTGTTGATCTGCAGGCTGCACACACAAATCTTTGACAAGTACCGTATGTGGAGAGTGGATTGTAACGAAATCGCCTGTCGAGTGGAGTTGTCACCCAAAGTATCACTTTCATATTTTGTACCTATGAACAAAAACACAAACAATGTTTCATCCAATGGACCTCCGGGTTTAACCCGGAGGTCCATTGGCTGGAATGTTGCTTCTGCTTGTTGTGCTTTGCAAAAAAATTGCAATTATTGCTTGGGCGGAATCTGCACTCTATGGGCGATTTTCTGATAATCCACTCTTAACGTACTGTAGAAATGGGCAATATATCCAAAAAACTGAACTGACACTGATAACATGGGGATACCGAAAAACAACCAAACCAATCATTGAATACCAAAACCAATATTTTCCAATTGTCCGACATTCTCTATTTACAAGGAGTTGAGGCTTGACGGCATTTGAAGGGTTCATTTTCATGAAAGAAGTGACTGATTTTCACTCCCATTTGGCTAATCCTTAAGAGCCTGGGCAATTGGCATGAAATCTGACTGGACTACAACCTGTTCACTGATTTCTAGTCAAATCTTAAGCACCTGTTAAGGCAGTCAAGACTTGACTAGAAATCACTGCCCAGGGAATTTGTCTATAATCAGTAGTTGCTCCAAATGATGGCATGGTCTGAGATTGGAAAAGCCTGAAACAGGCCTTTCGAGTTTAAGGTGTGTTTGGAATAAGTCACAAAATTACTGTAGATATGATTTATGTTAGCAAACGAACGCCAATGTTGAGTTCATTGGCATTGGCATTTGTGGCACCATGGTAGAATGGTATACGAAGGTATTCTACATTTTCCTGATGTGAATTCCCCTTTGGCTCTATCACTAAATCTCAGTGAAGTCAGATACCGAATACTGAACCGATACTGCGGTATACCCCCATAAAAATTCTGAAACTGTTACCGAACTCCAAATTCCAATACTGCCCATCTCTACTGACATCCATGGAAATCTCCCTGACAGCTCACCAAAATCTCATTACAGGTCTGGTTGGAACATGTGTTCTCTATGTACAGGGGAACCCTGTTAATTGAATGGCCACTTTACAATTAAAAATTATTCAGTTAACAGGAGTATTCAATTAACATGGATCCCGTCACTTTCCTGTATTCTAGAGATAAACTTAGCATTTATTCTATTATATCTTATTTGAAAGGGCTCCACGAGCTCTGTCAAACAAGATATAATAGATTTATATTTATTTATTTATTGGTGTTTAAGGTCACATACTTATGCCCCTTGGCTAATCGTGACCGTGACAGTTTTATGGGTGGAGGAAGCTGGAGTACCTAGACAGAACCACTGAGCATCGATGAGCAACTATCAGCTCCTCAACATTCTAACTCTGTTCAAGCTCCTTTCAGTTCAAGCTTTGCTCAAGCAGGGTTACAGTGGTTGAAGACGTGCACCATCGACATGCAGTACGCCTTAATATACAGCATCATCGTGCCCCCATGTAGGCAACCAGGATAAAGTGCCTTGCCCAAGGACACAACGTGAGTTGTCCCAGACGGGGATATAATAGATTAAAGGCATGTACTGGATGAACTGAGGCCAAATAGGTCTATAAACAAAGGAAAGCATAATTTCTCAACAGTTTACAAGATTTTTTAGTCAATGAACAGGAGTTTACTCTATAACCTATATTCAATTAACAGGTCAAATTTTTATTGAAGGTATGGTAAATGGCTTGTGTTGTGTTGGGAAATAATATTCAATTAACAGGGTCATTCAGTTAAGAGATATCCAGTTAAGTGGGATCCACTATATAGGTAAAAAAAAACCCTCACCAACATTATACTTACTTTAGGGTTAAGGCTCTAGTAAATATTGAAATATGAGCTTTTTTACTATGGAATATGCGCTAGTTAACTCTCGCGGGTCAAACAGTGCATGTACTCTCAAATTCTAAATAATTCACAAATTGAAAATTGATTCTCACAGCAGACGTTCACGAGAATCAAACCTGATTGCCATGAGTAGAGGCCAATTTTAAGGTCTGGGGCCAACACTATAAAACTTTTACAATTGCATTTTCTAGAATTGTATTTTCAAGTTGTGACTTTAAATGGGTTGAAATGAACCATTGGCATTTTCAAAGATTTGGCTGTTGGCAAATTGCCATATCTTTCAATATGCTAATGATTTATTTTGGTCAATCAAATTAGTAGGTAGAAAATACAATTCTAGAAAATAAAATTGTAAATATTTTATGGTATTGGCACCTGGGCACATTTGCTTCTGTACCGTTCTCACCCCAAACCTTCAACTCATCCATTCAGTCTTCCTCCCACCACACCCACCACACCCACCACACACAATGCTTTTTTTTTTGGTTTTTTGAATCTTTCAAAGCATCTTCTAACAGTCATGAACAATTTTATGGTTATTATTCCTATCAAACTGTTGATAAGCTCCATCAATAACACTGACTTTAAAAAAAAAATAACTATATTAAATTTGTCTTCAGACTATAGGTTGATGTCTCCAGGATTCGAACCTGGTAGCAAATGTAATATCCTACAGAGGACACATTTGCTAATTCCAGACAGACATCTGGATTAGCCATTTTGACAAATTACTCAAAGTATTAGAACTGCTGATGACTGAGTGTAAAAAGTTCAAAAGTTTGGCTGAAGTGAGAAATTACACATTTTTCAAGTTTTTATCCAACAAAACTGCAGCAAAATTATTAATTTCCATCATTCAAATACTGGTTTACATTTTTGTTCCCATGAATGCGCAATAACTACAAGGATTTAGTGAAAAAATCACCTCACTATACAACACATCTTCTTCACATATTCTTGGACTAATGTGTCCTTAAAAATTAAATAAGTTGTCATGCTGTACATCAGAGTGGTGAGGCACAGGTCTGAGTACAAGACAAGACAAATATAGAATACCTATTACTGGGCTAATTTTCTACCTGAGCATTCAGTAATATCCATATTGTTTACAAAAGTGAGCAGGGCTTAAATGGTAGAGTGCTAAATTCAAGCACGTAGCCAGGATATCAATGTTAGAGGGGGTGGGGGGGGGGGGGGTAGCAAGAGTAATATGTTGGGGCCTAGTTTAGCGATCTGAATGTAGTGGCTATCCCCTATGAATGGGGGTAGACACAACATTCAGATCGCTAACTACTAGGGGGGGAGGGGGTGGGCATACAGAACAGGATGTGCAGCATCATCTGAGCCATGTAACTGTGAGATGGGGACACCCCTATCGCTGAAGGGGAAAGGGGGATTCCTTGGGAAAAATTTGAAATTTGGGACAAAAAACTCAATTTCTTTGACTCTGAGCCTGTTTGTGTGCATAATTTATAAGTTGTGAAAGACATCAAAAATTAGGCCACATCACTTGGGGTGCCTGACTGAAATGTCTGTGTGTGTGTGCCCCCTCAGCCCTCTCCCCCACCCTCCCCACCTCCCCCTGGCTACGCCACTGGCTAAATTATTTTTAGACATCAAAATTTGCTCACAACTCTGTGTTTGCTACAATTTATGGGAGAGTGCCTATAGGCAAATTCATACAGACTAAATATTTTCACTGCAAAGATAATATGAATCACATCCAAAGAATATGAATCACTTCAGAGTAGAGCCCAAATATGGGCTTCCAGCATTCTACCAGTTAAAATTCATGCAAGAACTAGAACTGATTTTTGCAAGGAGAACAATCAGAATCAACTTGGGTTCTTAAAACTTATTCATTCTTATCATAGATTCTAAAACATGTCTTTTATTCTTGGAGAATTCTACTTATGTTTTTTGGCTCCCTCATAACAAGGTAATGCTATGGCAACACTTTCCTTGGCAGTTGGGTCTAGTGAAGTCCTGGCTGCCGATACTGGCAGCCAAGACTCCACTTGATACCACTGCCAACATACAGTAAGTTACATTATTAAGACCATCAAACACCTGTATGTTGGAACATGTGTTCCACACGTGCTTGTAAGACGAGAGAATCACCAAAATGGGAACTATATTCACTTTCGGGGTTAAATATAATAACTGTATAAATATGACAGCTGTTTATTACTACTGAAGATGTGCTGACCAATTCAGGGCTTATATTTCGATGAGAATCCGAGAATGAAGTCATACAAAGATTCACAAAACAAAACCAGTGAGATTCCATATTGATTCTTGCTGCACCCTCTTTTAGGATTTTCATGGAAACAATTGAGTCTATTTATTTATTTATTTATTGGGGTTTAATGACACTTTCAACAGCCAAGGTCACCTCATGTCAGACAGTTTTACAAGTGGTGAAAGCCAGAGTACTTGGAGAGAACCACCGAGCAATGGCGAGCAACTGTCAGACTCCCCAACATACTAACTCCACACAAGCAGGGTTAGCATTGGTTGAAGACTAGTGCACCATCGACATGCAGAACGCCTGAGTACACAATGCCAGCATGCCCCCACATGGGCAATTGGGATTAAGTGTCCTGCCAAAGGACACAACCCGGTTGCCGCAGGTGAGAATCAAACCGATGACCTTTTGTCTTGCGGCCTGCATCTCTACCTACTGAGCCACTCACCCCTCCCCCTCCCCCATTGAGTCTATTAAGTAATAACCCTTTTGCTAACACAGCTACTGCAAATTAACCAACACAAGGCTAACATGACCTGAATTATCCTACCATATTGTCAATAAATATTTACAAATATGGCTGTCATTGGAAACGGCTTAACGAGCCAGTTCCAATGCCACCCATATTTGTAATGTTTTATTGGTAAATATTGTTTATTTAAAAAAAAAATCCAGTTGATGTTTTCAAAAAGCTGTGTTGCATACATGGTTGACATGTGTTATCAGTATACAACAAGGGTTCATCCATGGTGGCCTCATGGGATCCTGGGGCACTCATAGAAGGTATGGATTCTTGCAACCATTTTTGTGAGAATCCAGATGGATTCTCCCAAATTTAGATGAAATATAAGTCCGGTAATTTCACTCTCAAAAGTATAACAGTATGCTCAAATTCTAGATTATTCCAGAATTGAAAATTGATTCTTGCAACAGGAGTTTGTGAGAATCAAAAATAATTCTCAATAATCGGGATGAATTTCAAGGTCTACTGGCAGAATAGGAATAAATATATAGCATCAGTGTTAACATTTATTAACTTTGATTCATTAATTAATTACTAATATGTTTGAGGTTGTGTTTTTAGTTCTAATTGTACAGCTCTAATTTACCTTGAGTTCATACCACATACTGGTTTTCTGTTTGTATGGTTGTAGTATCATGCCTTTGTAAATGTGTTTGATAATAATGCATTCCTTTGGTATGATACTGTTGCCTACATGTGAGCAGCACAATGACGACTGGACAAAGAATTCAGAGAAAAGGGACAGTGTAACTTGAATTTCAACAGACAACCCAGCCATAAGTTATACTTTGGAGATTTTGTTGTGTTGCATTTGTTGACTCAGCATCTCTCATCATTATTCATAGATTTAAATTTCTATTTGCATAAATGCATTAACCCTTTACCTATCATAAAAAGCAGACAACACATGGAAATAAAATGAATGAATAACTACACACCGACAGTGGAATTCACAAAAATTACCATCGAATTTTAATTTTTTAGTCTGAAAACATAGCTTATGACCCCTCATTGGAACAAGCTAGTTCCAATGAGGGTCATAAGCTAGGTTTTTATGCAAAAAAAAATGAAAAAAAATTCTAGAATTTTGTTTGCAAATGTCGTCTGCCTTTCATGTTAGGTACAGGGTTACGTAAAGAGTCTCACCAATATTGGAATTTAAATTCTAGTAAATATATAAATATGAGGTTTATTTGTTACCATGAAATATATTCTAGTTGTACTCTTGAGGGTATAATAGTACGTTTAAATTGTAAATTATTCAAGAACTGAAAATTGATTCTCAAAGCAGAAGTTTGGATGAATCAAAACTGATTCTCGCGAGTTGGAATCAATTTTAAGTCCAGAACACAATTGCTTGCTTTTGTACCAGTTCACCCCAAGCCCCTAAACCATCCATCGAATCCAAGTTTCACACACAGCTCATTTTTTCCACAGCTTCTTGTAATAAAAGCCATGAATAATTCCATGATATTACGCCTTTAAAACTTCTTGATAAGTTCTAGCAATAACATTGACATAAAACAAGAAGAATGTTACTAAGGTAACACATGCCCCCTCCCCCCCCTTGTGACCTTCACCTTGCAGATGCGATGAAAACTATTATACATGACACACCTTCTGACTGTCCTTAACATTTGTAAAAAGTTTAACAATTGTACTATGATTCCTTTCTGAGTTATGGCTAAGACATGAATATTGACCGATTTTTAGTGTGGCCTTGAAATGTGACCTTGACCTCGAAGGTACGAACCTGGCTATAGTGTGTGACACATCCTCCCATGGTCCTTTATAATTGTGTGAAGTTTGATGACTGTGCCCATAACAGTTTTCGAGTTATTGCCTCGGGGACACACACACACACACACCCTCACACACACACACACACACACACACACACACACACACACACACACACACACACACACACAGTCTTGTCTACCCTACATACCGAGGTACCCCATTGTTTGTCCTTTGTGTGGACTAACGGTTTCTACCTCGTTTTGCCGGTACAGTTCTGGGAAAACAACCGAGGTAAAGGGTTTCTTTTGTCTTTTGTACCTCGGTAAGGCGAAACACGCAAACTCTTTTGTCTAGTTACCTCGTCAAGTTGGTAAGACAAACCCACACACACACACACACACACACACACACACACACACACACACACACACACACACACACACACTTCAATCACTATATGCCACCCGACTTAAGTTGGGGGGCATAAAAAGAATTACATGTACAGCAGGGTCGTTGTGGACTGGTCACTTTCTATAGGTGGGCATTAAATCCACAAAGGCAGTATTTATTTATTTATTTATTTATTTATTTATTTATTTATTTATTGGTGTTTAAGGTCACATATGTTTGCACAATGGCTAATCATGACCACAACATGAGCATCAACTCAAGACCAGGGGTGAGTGCTGATAAGCCATGTTGCCCATTTTCGAGAGGGTTTGCACCTCCCAAGCATTGGTGACTGGGTCCTATTTTACCAGTAAAACAGAGCCTGTTTACCACAGTGAACAGGCACTGTTTCACTTCCCGGGTTTCCCGCGGGGAAACACAAAGGCAGTAATATTAGATTTGAAACACTAATTTAAGGAATAATCATCAAAAATTTAATTACAACCCAGTGCTTCATTAATTAAAATTTTGCTGATGATGACTTTTATTACCTGGTAAATGCATGCGTAAATATCACTGATCATGTGTGGATTACGACAAGTCCATGGTGGCTCTATTGTGTATTGAATATGTGTTCAGACTATAGGTTGATGCTGCTAGGATTCAAACATGTTATCTCACAAAGGATATATTTGCAAATTACGGACAGATATCTTAATTAGCCATTTTGACAAATTATTTTCAGAATTATAACTGCTGTTGATTGAATGGTATTATTTCTAAAGTTTGACTGAAATGGATAATTACACACATTTCAAGCTCTTAACTCCCTGCATTCTGCTGACGGATATCCCTGCCCAGGATGGGAATTGTCTTGCTACTGAAATATGTATAATTTGAGCATATTTAATCATATTTTACCCTCTGTACATTGTATAGAGTTTTTCACCAATGATTCTGAGTTAAATTTAGATAAATTTTTCATCAAATCTAGTCATGGCTGCTTCACAGCAGGCAAGCTCAGATTTGATGAAAAATATTTAGAAAATAGTCAGGAGGTTAAGAGTTAATCAACAAAAGCGCATTCAAATTCATTGGTTTACATTTTTTGTTTGCATGAATGCACCATAACCACAAGACTTTATTGGAAATTACCTAACTTGACAACATATCTGCTTCATATATTTATAGAGTGATTAGCCCTTGGAAATTAAACATTTTTTTCAGTCTGTACATCAGAGAGGTGTAGTCCCAAGTACAAGACATACAGCAAACATACAATACATATTACTGAACTCATAATCTGACTGAGCATCCAATACCCATTTTTACACACAAGTAAGCAGCAGGGTTAGAGCTAAAATGATTAAAGGGTTTTCCTGATCGATTAATCACATGGATTAACTTTGGTTATCCAATTAATCATTTGATCTAATACGCAGCTGAATAACTGCTGTACCATTGCCGATTTACAGCATTAACCTTTTATCCAATTTAACAGCGAAACCTGGCCAGTGCTAAGTATAAAAATCTCTATTCAAATTTTATTATGTTTTCAATTTTGTCTCAAAATCATAGCTTATGGTCCGTCATTGAAACAAACTCATCAAGGTCATTCCAATCAGAAGTCATAAGCTGTGTTTTGAGACAAAAATTAAATTTCTTTTTAGTAAATCAAGAATTCATTTTGCAAGTATCATCTGCTACCTGGATTGGGTAAAGGGCTAAGAATTACCATTTCCAGCTACTGATACAGTATAATAACCATGCAAGTAAACAAGTATTGCCGGCACATAAATTGTATGCTTTACTCTGTCTCATATAATTGATGCAAGTCAGTGTGACAATGTTTGCCTGTTTTGGAGTAAGTTTGTTCCTTTGTTAACCCATACAATACAGTAGTTCAAACATAATGGTTAATTGATCAATTTATTTATTTATTGGTGTTTAAGGTCATATATTTCTGCACAATGGCTAATCATGACCACAACATGGAGATAAAGCCAAGTTTAGTAAACTGTTTATACCCATATTGCCCATTTTACAGGATTTTCACCCCAAGGATTGGTGACTGGGTCCAGCTTTACCAGTGAAACAAAGCTTGTTTACCATGGTAAACAAACGCTTCTTTACTTCCCAGAGTTCCCACGGGGAACTCGATCAATTACTTTTTTGATCGATCAAGACATTGATCATTGGTTAACGTTTACGCAGGTTAACGAATAAGCAGTTAACCGTTTCAGCTCTTAGCAAGGTTTAAACTTAACCTTTTACCCAATGTAATTGCCCAAACTGGCCAGCGCTATTCACAAAAATCGCCACTTAATGTTCATTTTTTGTCTCAAAAACATAGGTTATGCCCCTCATCGGAACGAGCTCACTGAGCTCGTTCCAATGAGGGGTCATAACCTATGTTTTTGAGACAAAAAATGAAAAAAATTAGTTAGTCAAGAATTTTGTTTGCAAGTGTCGTCTGCTTTTCATGTTAGGTAAAAGGTTAATGTGAGAATCAGAATTGATTCTAACAAGGAAAGCAATAAGAATCGACTCTGATTCTTGTACAATGTTCATTACATTCTTGTCAAAGGTACTGAAAAATTTCTTAACCCTTTCTCTCAATGCATATGATATTTAAATTTATTATTTTAAATATTACTTTTTCAAGTTTTTCAAAAAATTTCAACAAACCCATATCATGTGACTTCTCATTATAACGGTACAACCTTGTGCTTCTTTAATTAATATTTTTCTGATGATAAGTTTTATTACATGATAAATGCATGTGTGGAAATCACTTCCCATCTGTGGATTACCACCAATCCATAGTGACTGTAAGGTAAGGTAATGTTGTTTGTTTGTTTGTTGGTGGTTAACGTCACATATTTATGCACCATGGCTAATCGTGACACAACATGGAGATGAAGTCAAGTTTAGTCAATCGTTGATCTACAGGTTGCCCATTTTAGAGGACTTTCACCCCAAGCATTGGTGACTGGGTCCTATTTTACTAGTAAAGCGGAACTGGTTTACCACAGTAAACAAGTGCTGATTACTTCCCGGGGTTCCCACGGGGAAGGTAAGGTAATACTTTGAGTTAGCAGTGGTGTACTGTAAAGTGTACACGCTGGTGGTCAGTGACCACGGATGCCCTCATACTATGACGTTGATCTGTGACCTTCACTTCCATTGAACAAAAAATTTTTTGTGGCAACACATTATCTCCCCATAAGCAACATGTATGCAAAGTTTCAACAAAATCCAACAAAACATCTCAGAGCTATGAAGCAGATGCAAAATTCTTCCTGACAGGCAGTCAGGCAAGCAGGCAGGCAGGCAGGCAGGCAGATGGAAATGACAAACACAATATGCCCCCAAACAGTCTTTTTCTGGGCCATAAAAATTGATTATCCCAAGTATTATCACAATTAAATAGAAAGTTCCCTGTTAACCCTTTATCAAACAGAGACAATATCAAAATATATTATTTTAAATATTATTTTTTCAAATTTTGCAAAAATTCTTTGAAAATGGTAAGAAGCACAATGTCCCAGCATTATAGACCACCACTAGAATTAACTTGAAGGTTCACCAGCTTACACATTGCATGGACTTCTTATGATTTGTTACAGAACATGAAAGACTTTAAAATGTGTTCTAATTCACGCAAATCAGTTTCAATTCAATTCTCTCATATTTCTGCTGCCAGAATCAAATTTTGATTCTTAATAAATAGTTAAGAAATTGAGAGTACTGTTATATTCTTGTGAATGTAACCCTAGATGTTCCATAGTTGGAACAAACCTCTTACTTGTATATTTACTGGAGTTTAACCCTGAGAGGCCTAGTTCCAATCAGGGGTGGACTGGGCCAAGAAAAGTTAGCGGGAAATGCACCAAAGGGGCCCCAGAACCAGAGAAAATTTAGATTTTTCGAACTGAATGAATGTGGCTTCCTTGCATTTGAGCGATTAATGGCAGTCAACACAGAGGACATTTTGATGGCATTTTTGTGTCATCTTCATTGCTCATTCGGCATGTTTCTACCAGTGGGGTGGGGGGACCCCGTTGGAAAGACTAAAGTTCGGCCTAATCGGAGACAATTTTGAATTTTTCAAATTGAAGGAAGGCTGTTTCGTTTCTTCTCAGCGATCAATGGCAGATTGGACTGCTGGTATATCGAAAAATCAGTCCACAAAGAGAACATTTCGATATACTGCCAGTCTTTGCAATCAGATCCATTTCGCCTTTTGGTCATTTTCATGAAATTTCTCGCACCCACAGGTATTGCACTACATCAGTTTGGGGGGCCCCAGAGGAAAACCAATAGTGGGCCCACCAGGAATTTTCCCAGTGGAGCATGTGGCCAGTCCACCTCTGGTTCCAATTTATGTGAGTTTCTTACCTTACATCAAGTTACATGTACATGTAGAACATATGTTCCAACATACAGGCATTTGGTCATCTTGCTGATGGAAGTTATTGAATCTTGGCAGTGGTTTCTAGTTAAGTCTTGGCTGCCTATACACTGCTCCGAAAGCGTAGTGTTACCTTATTAGACCATGGTCAGTTAATTTTCAGTTTAGCATTATTCCAGGTTATCAGAACAAAAGCAGAGTGAGGTTATCATAAATTATTAATTATATTCCTGTTTGGGAAATTGCATAATATATTCCTTTCCACAAGATGCATATTTTATCATTTGGGACTTACACACTGCTTCCTTGGATGTGTAGGTTGCCTCAGAAAGTAGAACTTTCAATGGCCAGGGTTACAGAACAGCCTATAACAAAATGTACCATTAGCCACCATTATAGCCTTAATAACACCAGACCAGCTATAGTAATCTGGCAAACATTAGGCAATAATCTGGCATTTCAATGGATGATGAAGAAACAACTTAAATGGTGTATTCTCCTGGCCGTATAAAGGTGATCCATTTACGGAGTCAATAATAAAGAAAATGCGATATTATTTTGGCCAAAAAAACAAAATGAGGCAAATAATGCTAAACCGAAAATTAATTAACCATTGGCTTAAGAGGGAACAAACAAAAATTAGGTAGAATTGTTCAGGCCTTCAACTCAGAGTAATTTTAAAATATCTTTCATCAAATCTGGTCATGGCTGCTGTGAAGCAGCCATGATTAGATTTAAGGAAAAAGTCATTAAATACAAGAAATTATTGGTTAAATAGTTTATACAACCTATGGGGGAAAATTTGGTAAAATATCCTCAAATTTGACTCACTTTACTGGAAAGAGATTTCCTGTCCCGGCAGGAATAACTGCCAGAAGGAGGCAAGGAGTTAAGGGTCCTTATAGAATCAACGACAACAATCAAATGAACATTCTGCTGGAATCAAAGTTTATCTAATTATTTTCTTTACAAGAATCATCTGTGAGAATTAATTCTGATTCTCCTATGAATTTTAAGCCCTAGTGTTGACCATGAATGGTTGATTGACAGAAGGATTACACGGTTCATCCTTGGACCCTGCAAAGGCTTGATATTCGATTTGATTTCGAATCTTAAGTTGGTATTCAGTTCAATTTGAAAATGGTTGCCCAATTTGTTTTCCACCAAACCATTTCACTGGAATTTCGCTTAGTATCACTCATCTTAGTCGTCTCAAAAAATGTATAGCTGAGATAGAATCGATTTGCACAAAGATTCGCACAATAAGACTGGCAAGAATCCATATAGATTCTCGCTGCACCTCTGCTAGGATTCGCGTGAAAAAAATTGAGTCAATTTAACCCTTTATCCAACACAACGGCAACAAATTAACCAATGGAAGGCTAACATGACCTGAAGTATCCTGACACTTTGTCAATAAAATTACACAAATATGGCTGTCATTGGAACCGGCTCATTGAGCCGGTTCCAACGACAGCCATATTTGTAAGATTTTATTGGTAAATATTGTTCATTTAATTATTTTATCATTTATTTATTATTTATTGTTTAAAAATTATAAAATTTAGTTTTAAAAATTAAAAAGGTGTGTTGGGTAAAAGGTTAACATGTGTTTATCAGTATTCAACAGTGGTTGAACCATGGTGGCGTCATGGAATCCTGGGACACTCATAGTGGGTATGGATTCTCACAACCATTTTCACGAGAATCCAAATGGATTCTCACAAATTTAAGACGAAATATAAGCCCTGTACCCCCAAATAATAAGTATGGAAGATACTGCAAGAGTTCAAAGAGTTAGTTTGTAAACTTTTCTAAATTTTATAATGACAATAGCACTTGGTATTGTTTGATCTTGCTGAATGAAGTCTGATGTAAAACAGTAATTGAAATGACTCTCTGAGTTACATCTCAGCTTATAAGCTTCAATGCCACAATAGTTAGGAAATATCTATTCCTCTCTTCTACACCAAGCTTCACTCAGTCAAGTTTTCCAAATCCTGCCTGGTTCATTCTCACCCAGCAAACCTTTTCAAATTGTCATGTTGCGCCTAGCCAAACTTCTTGATTTCACAGCTTCAGAAGATTTGTCTATGGTCTGTTTCAGAATTATATCGTTATCATCTATGATTTTCATAAATTAGATACTTTTTTTGTCTCATAATTAAAAGGGTCTGCAATACTTGCAAGTCAATGTATATTCAACACATTTTGACTTAAATTATTTAATTTTTTTATCAGTTTTAGAAATTTTTGCAGCTATTGTATCGTATTTATCATTAATTCCACCCCTGATTTGTCCTCGTCAACCACACAAAGGTGAGAGAAGGAAATAAACTATAAATCCTAGCTTCAGATATTGCACAAGTTTGGACTTAACAGAAAGATTTTTAATTTTTATGCAACTTGAAATTTAACTAATCCAACCTTTTTTGACCTTGTTTGACAGCACTCATTGAATTGGTTAAATTCCTAATTGGTTTATGAGAAAAATTTGAATGTTGAAATTTTCAATATTTTTACTTCATTGTGAAGGATGTTAAATGAAAGTGTCAACTTATGTTAGACAGGTAAATGTATTGTATGTGACATAGCAATAACCGATAACAAAGACACATGTAAAGTGTTGTAAAGGTCTGTACATAAATACTGACCATAGCCTGTTACAAATGTACAGGTAAAGTATGACTAAACTAAGTACTAAGAACATTGGCAGCGGCAACATTTTTTGACGGAAATTGAAGAAAATCGATAGCTCCTATTTAGAGGTCACCCTAAACAAGCATGCCAGGTTTCAAAGCAATCCGATCATAAATGTGCCCTGTAGGGTGTGCCAAAGGGAAATATTGAGGTCTTCTGACTAAACTAAGTTCTAAGAACATTGGCTGCGGCAACATTTTTTGACGGAAATGGAAAAAAATCAATAGCTCCCATCTAGAGGTCACCCCAAACAAGCATACCAGGTTTCAAAGCAATCCAATCATAAATGTGCCCTGTAGGGTGTGTCAAAGGGGAATATTGTGGTTTGACTAAACTAAGTTCTAAGAACGTTGGCCGCGGCAACATTTTTTGACGGAAATTGAAGAAAATCGATAGCTCCCATCTAGAGGTCACCCCAAACAAGCATGCCAGGTTTCAAAGCAATCCGATCATAAAGGTGCCCTGTAGGGTGTGCCAAAGGGAAATATTGAGGTCTTCTGACTAAACTAAGTTCTAAGAACGTTGGCCACGGCAACATTTTTTGACTGAAATTGACGAAAATCTAAATTTTATAGTAAATTTCCTTTCTTATTATACCTACCACAATTGTTTACTACAGGCTTGCACTACAGTGGAAGTTCCTAGCTCGGATAAAATACTCTCTATTTTTGTCTTTCCCAAGCAATTTGGGAAAGAAAAGTGGTGCAAAAGCACCAAGAAAAAATAAGCCAAAACTGGGTCGAGTGCAACCGGCGCAGACCCAGTACGGGACGCTCTCTCCCAAGTACAACTCCACGACTTCCGTTGCCAGTGTGCATATACCGTCGCTAAAGACTCATTCTTTTTGAATCCGTCAACGTTAGAGTTATGTGATCAGCGGGGAGGAAAGATTCTTTACCCGTAAAGAAGACGGGAGGGGCTCCATGTAAACAATTGTGGTAGGTATAATAAGAAAGGAAATTTACTATAAAGTTTAGATTTCTTATCAACCTACTCACAATTGTTTACTACAGGCTGAATAGACAATAGGCTGGAGGGAATCGCATAACCAACCCACACATAACCCCAGTGCACTGGAACCGTGAAGCAGAAGGAAGAGGTCCCGAGGCTTATCAACCATAATGTCGCAATCATTGGTAAAGGACAATGAAAGGAGACATATGGGCCTGTGTGACACACAGACAGAAAAAGGGCAGTAACAGCACAAGGCTGAAACTGACCTTCAAGAAGCCTAATGGCTATGGCAGACAACAGCCTGAGCAGAAGAAAGAGGACCCAGGGCAAAAAGGTCCTCCGACTGCTCCTGCAACTGGCGCAGATAAAAGGTGGAGAAAGTAGAGGCATTTCTCCAGTAGGCTGCCTGCATAACATCTGACAACTTGACGGAGTTAGAATAAGCCCAAAAGGTGGATAGTGCCCGCACCTTGTGGGAAATACGATTAGTAATACAATCGCCAGCTGCTAAACGACTGTAAGCCATACGAATAGCAAGACAAATCCATCGAGAAATGGATTGAGGAGAGATCTTCTGTCGACCCGGAATAAGAGACAGAAAAAAACGTTTCCTGCCTTTACGTATGAAACGTGTCCGATCGAGATAAATGCGAATAGCACGGACCGGACAGAGCAAAGGGCGATTACCCTCAACAGAAGGAAGAGCCCTGATACAGACAGGAGGAGGAGTAGTATCTGGTAACTGATTCTTGGCCAAAAAAGAACAATCAGTGGTAAAAGTAACACTGTTGGGAGAGCTCCTAAAAAAGGCCGGGTCAACCCAGAGGGCGTGAAGCTCACTAACCCATCTGGCCAAAGCAAATGCCATCAGAAAAGCCGTCTTATATGTGAGAAAATGCATATCCACCTGGGATAAAGGTTCGAACGGCGCCCCCCCCCCCCCCCCCCCCCCCCCCCCCCAAGCAAAGCAGCAGCCACGAAAGATTCCATCGTGGGGTAAGCTGCAAAGTCCGAGGCCTTTTCAAAGAAAAGTGCCGAACAAGCTTGGAGAGGTAAGGATTAGTGCCGATACGACGCTTCCCCACATAAGAAAAAGTCTCTGAAAGCATGGATCTATAACCCTTGATGGTAACAGGCTGGAGACCCCGAGAATCAAACAGATATACCAGAAACTCCGCAATCTGTGAAATCAAAGGATTTGCATAATCAACAGAGTGATCAGCACACCATCGACAGAAGACCTTCCATTTAGCTGCATAAGCTAAACCAGTGGAGTGCCTCCTTGAAGAAGAAATGCACTCCACTGCTCGTCTCGAAAAACCTCTATGGAGGAGACAGGACCTGACAAAAGAAATGCATGAAGGCACAATGAAGTCGGGTCGACGTGAAACCTCCTCGGGCGACCTTGACAAAGAAGGTCGCGATGTAGCGGGAGACATGCCGGGACAGCCGCCATCAGCGAGCGGAGCTGATTGATCCACACCCGCTGAGGCGACAGGGAAGCGATCAGAATGATTCGACAACTGCAGGTTCGAATTTTGGCTAGAACCTGAGGCAGAATCAGAACCGGCGGGAAGGCGTAGCCGACTAGACCGTTCCAATCGAGTGACAGAGCATCCACGGCAAAAGCCAGAGGATCTGGACATGGGGACACAAAAGTGTCCACCTGATGGTTCCAACGAGTCGCAAAGAGGTCGATGTGGTGACGTCCCCAGAGATCACAAAGCGACTGGAACACTGCCCTGTGGAGCATCCACTTGGTGGAAATAACCCTGCCCTGTCGGGGCAGGGAGTCGGCTAGGACGTTCAGACGACCGGGAATGTGACGAACAACCACTCCGGTGTGAACATCCTGAGCGAGCAGTAGAAGATCCCGAGCTAATTCGTACATCGGAACCGAGTGTGTGCCGCCCTGGTTCCGAGTGTAAGCAACCACTGTCGAATTGTCGGACAGCAGAAGGACCTGGCGATTCGACAGGTGAGGGATCCACTGCCTGAAACTCAGAAAAAGAGCAAGAAGCTCCTTCTGGTTGATGTGTAGAGCTGCTTGATCCTGGTCCCACATCCCGTGTAGGGAAAGACCGAGAGGATCCAACGTCGCACCCCATCCGAGATCGCTGGCATCTGCCGTCAGAACGCGATCGGACGTGGGTAAGTCCAAGGGAACACCCTGCGTAATCCACTGAACATCTGTCCAGGGAAGAAGGTGAGGATAAAGAGATTCCGGAAACGGAAGCACCTGATCCAGAGAATCTACATTCGGCCTCCAACGACTGAGCAGAAAGTGTTGGAGAGGTCTGAGACGCAGCTGACCTAGAGGAATGAGATCCGTCACCGAACCGCAGAGACCGATCAGCCGGAGAAATCTCCGAGCGGTCGCGGACGTGGACTGGGACAGAGTCAGAGCAAAAGCTGAGAGAATCTCAGCCTTGGCTCGGGGAACCGCTACCAAATTGAATTGGGTTTGGAAAGCCATCCCCAGATGACAAAACGACTGAGAAGGGACCAGGTCCGACTTCTCGTTGACTCTGAATCCTAGCGACGTGAGCAAGCTCAACAGAGTGGAGACATCCGACTTCAGTAAGGCAGCATTGGAGTGCCTCTGGAGGATATCGTCCAGATATGCCGAAGTAGTCACCCTGGACTGTGTGCGATGGAATGCTATCACATGCGACATCAGTCTGGTGAAGGCCCAAGGAGCCAGGTTGAGGCCGAAAGGCATGGCCTTGAACTGGTAAACTCACCCCAGAAAAGCGAACCTGAGATACTTCCGTGACGCCCGATGCATCGGAACGTGGAAGTAAGCGTCTCGCAGGTCGATGCTGGCAGCGAAATCTCCCTGGTGAATTGATTGGCGGACCAACCTGAAAGTCTCCATGCTGAACTTGGGAGCAATGATAGACTGGTTCAGGATACTCAGATCGATAACCGGTCAGAGTCGACCGTCCTTCTTCGGCACCAAGAACAGGCGGGAATAGAAACCCACTGACTGAATGTTCTTGATGACCTCGATTGCCCCCTTTGCCAGGAGATTGCCAATCTCCGTGGACAAAAGTTCCCGACGTAAAACGTCTGAAGGAACTGTGGTTGGAAGAGGCACCCTTGACAGAGTGAGGTGCCGTTGGAAGGATATTCGCAGCCCGGACCGAACAACATCTAACACCCACGGATCGGATGTGATGGTGGCCCAATGGTCTGTGAACTCTGCTATCCTTCCTCCAACCTGGGACGAGTCGAGGTGAGGACCTTCATTCCGAGCCCCGACGAGGCCCGCGAGAGGAGAAACCACCTCCTCTACTAAATGAAGAATCCTGAGACTTCCCTCGATTCTGCCGACCTTTACCCTTACCTCTTGAGTAAGAAGTAGAGACGGCGGCAGAAGGACCTGCCTTTTGCTTCACAGAGGAAGCAGAAGGGTACTTGTTAGGCTTGGAACGGCCCTTGCCTCCTCTAGAAGGCTCATCAAGCTGTCGAAACAGCAGCTGATCTTTAGAATGACGTAGGACATCAGCCCGGACTGTCGACACGAACCATGGAAAAGTTGCGGACCTGCCAAAGAAGCAGATCGAAGAGCAGCACGCTGCTCCTCGGGAAGGGATCGTCCTGTGTCCAGCACAGCGTCCCTTCGCACTAATTCCAGATTAGCAGTGATACAGGCATGCGTGTGAGTAAGATGCATAAGCGCCTTGGACAGCACACGCAAAGGAGCCTGTACCTCGTCAAACTTATCTGGAGGCAGATAAGCAGCCAAAGCTGAGACAACGTGATCTGAGAGAGAAAGCATGCCAAGCATCTCTCTAGATAAGCCCAACGTGGACTCCAGAGTCATCATTGGAATGACGGCAGACTTGGGCTTGGAAAGCCTGAGGGAAGTGGAGTCCTGATCCAGAACCGTCAAAGTCTGACCGACTGATTGGTGGGATCGTAGGAACGATAACGCACAGGAGGCAAAAAGGTGTCAACCCTGGTGAAGAACGAAGTCTTCTGAGCCTTGGAATTCAGCTTGGAGTCCAATGCTGAAAAACCTTCAACCACCTGTACCGACTGGCACGAAGACGCCCAGATGCAGGTCGCTCCATAGGCTGTATGCGCGCAACCGATGATCGCGGCCTGGCTGACACTGTCGGCTGGTTAGTAGGTTTGAGATCAGGCAGAAACCCAAACACAAAGTCAAGAGCTGCCCCCAAGTCCGAAGACTGCTGGCCCTTGACATCAAGCATGTCGGACTCCTCCCCAGAGTCGGAAGACACATAGCCCATCGTGGGCAAACCAGCCGACGCCTCCCATGGTGTCAGGACACCAGGGGAATCAGAAACCGGTCTGTTTCCAATCCCGGGAGGCAGCGCCATAGGAGGCGCCTGGAAACCACTCGTTGCCTCGCTGGAAGCAACAGGAAGGCTCTTTGATAGAACCTGAGTGAGTAAGGAGAGGGCCTCCCTAAGCTCACTGCCCGTACTGGCCCGTTCGACAGGGGAGCGAACCGGCAAAGTGGCTTCACCTCTGACCCTCTTAACCAGCGAAGGGTCACGATCCTCTAAAACACCCGACGTGGGATGACGGGCGGCAGCCGAAATATCTGAAGGCAGACGTGTATAGGGATACGAGGCACCCCGAGGATCAATAGAGCGAGAACTCATGAGAGTCACTGCGGACCTCTGCGGGGCAGAAGGTCCAGGCTGCACAAAAGGCATTGGTCCCCCAAAACTGGTCGTGTGGCCAGAATGAGTGGACGGAAACGCCACAGAGTTCATAGTGTCTCCACTAAGAACATCCGAATCCAAAGACACAACTGTGGTGCTCGACGGCGTAGAGACCACAGAGATGGGTTTGGCCGGCAGCCCCTTCCAACTTCGCCGAGTTGAAGTCAGGGAAGGCTGAGGCCGATATCCCACGTCTACAGTACCAGACATTCCTGCAGTCCCCTGCAGCGAAAAGCCGAGGCCGGCTGAAACTGACGACGAAGCAGACGGACCAGCAGTAGTAGTAGATACAACGGGAGTCATTGAGGCTGGTGGAATAATGGAGAGAGCACACCTGCTCAGCCATCCGAAAGAGGAGTCACAACCCTAGTGACAGCCTCAGATGTCGACTGGAGGGGGACCGTAGTCCCGGAACCAGGCACCTCTTCACCAGAACACTAAACAGCACCCGTAGTATCCACTACAGGAAAAGACTGCACATCCCCCACGGAGGAGGAATAACTCTCACCAGACAAGGTCGGCTCGGGAGCCCCTGAACGACCACGTTCTCCTTTCCCGCGGGAGCGGGAGACACGGCCACGAGAACGAACGACACGGTTAATTGACGCCCAGAAAGTGGATGACCATGATCCACAGACACCACATGGCCGCTCGGCCGAATACCCATTACAGGAGGAACAAGAAGAATGTAAATCGTCCACATGCTTTGGCAGCAGACATTGCCCACAAGGAATTGTCCTGGGCATGATAGAGGTGAGAGGAGCAAAGAAGGTGAAATCAGAAAACAGAAGAACACCCCCAAAGAAGAGAGAAAGGTGACAGAAACAAAGACCCCAGACGGTCGACCGGGAACCACACAACAGGATGACTACTCTCAAAAGAGAGAAGAAAAACTGTAGAAGTGGTACCCCGCTGACACCTAACTCTAACACAATTAGAAAATTTAGCAAATTAAGCATTAACAATAATTGTGAAAAGTTAAAAAATTTATAGTAATTTATATATTTTTTATACTTACCAATGACCCAGACTTAGCTGGTGCTAACTCTAACAAAACCAGGGCCAAACACAAATTTTGCCCCCCAATCCCCAAAATTTACATCCAAAACAAAAAGAAATCATGTCCTAAAGGACCTCCATACTACGCCTCTACTGCGCATGCGCAGTGACGCAGACGTCCCGAAATTGGCGCCAATTATCATTCTTACTGGCAGTGCCTGGTCAGCGCTATGTACTCAGCGGGGAGGCAAGAGTTCCCAACTCCAGGGAGGGCCATCCCCGTCTGGGTCATTGGTAAGTATAAAAAATATATAAATTACTATAAATTTTTTAACATTTTTATACTGTACCAATGACCCAGACTTAGCTGAATAGTAAACAGGCTGGAGGGCCTAGGACATAGAGGAAAATCCAGTAAGCTCAACTATATAGTAAAGAGGTAACCCCTTAAGGAGAAAAGGAGTATTAGGCTTTACATGTATCTTTCTTATTTAATATTAAATTAGAAAGATACACTACCCTTAATAATTGAGCACAATAACATTCATGTTCTCTATTAACATCCAGTATAACCCTTATACTAATTATTTTTAAAGCAAGCCAATAAATAAAGTAGTCCAGAGAATTGAGACTCTTTATAGTCATTTAAAAGTGTCCGAGTATTGTATATTAAAGCCCGTTTGACACTTGACATATACAAATGCTTCACACCGAGCTACACTTTAAAAATAAGACATGAATGAATTTAAACATTAATATTACACTTTAAAACCATCCCGGAAGCGACTCAGAAATACTGACTTGGAGGAGGCATTCCCTTGCTTTTCACTATAAAGCAGGTGACCTAAGGGAACACCCCCCCCCCCCCCTTCCCCTTGCCCTGGGTCAAATAGCCCAGAGCGAAGAGGGCAGCCGGACGGAGTCACTGCCGGAACAGAAAGCCTGCATAACTATAGTTGCAACTGTTTAGTGGACGACATTCTGAGCAACAGATAACGGTCCTAAACAATGCAGGTCTCCAGAAATGGACTCAATATTTCTGAGATGAAAATTCGTAAATGTGGATGGCTGAGACCAATAAGCAGCCTTCATTAAATCTGTAATAGCAACACTATTAGCATAAGCCCAGGAAGTAGAAAGAGCTCTTACTTCATGAGCAGAAATCTTAAGCACAGACTGCTGAGAAGAAGATAAATCTTCATAAGCAGTACGGATAGTTAACTGAATCCATCTAGCAATAGAATGGACCGAAATATCCTTTCTATTAGGCATCAAAGACAGAAAGAAACGTTTCCGTCCCTTTCTGATAAACTGAGATCTCTGTTTATAGATACGCAATGCTCTAACAGGACAGAGTAAAGGCCTACGCCCGTCTGAAGATGGAAGAGCCTTAATAACAATAGGTTCCGGATATTTATTAGGAGCCTGATTCTTAGCTAAAAAACCCACGTTAGTAGTGAAGGTGATAGTATTCCCAACACTACGATAATGAGAATCATCCACCGATAGTGCATGAAGCTCACTGACTCTTCTAGCAGAAGAGAAAGCTAAGAGAAAAGCTGTCTTATAAGATAAGAATTTGAAATCTACTGTCCCAAGAGGTTCAAATGGCTTTTCCTTCAATTTAAGAAGAACCCAAGCTAAATTCCACTTAGGAATTAATCTAAGAGTTCTGGGTCTATTTATCGAAAAGTTTCTAACCAACTTCGATAAAGAGACATTAGATCCAATTTGTAAACTATCATGATGTGCATAGGTATCAGATAACATAGATCTTTAACCCTTTAAAGTAACAGGCTGCAGTTTGATTTCGTCAAACAAGTATACTAGAAAGTTTGCAATGTCTGGTATAGAGGGATCGAATATATCTACAGAATGATCCCTACACCAACGACGAAAAACCTTCCACTTAGCTGCATAGTTTAGCGAAGAGGAGGTCCTCCTACAGTTAGAAATCGCGTCCACTGCTCGTCCTGTAAAGTGCTTGCCATGCAAGAAGGACCACACAACGGAAAAACGTGAAGGTTGAGACCTTGCGGGTTGTGATGGAGTTGGCGCGATTTCCCCTGCGAAAGAAGATCCTCCCGTGGAGGAAGCTTCCGCGGTAGGTCCCACAACAGACACCTGAGTAGATTTATCCACGGTCTCTGTGGCGACAGAGATGCTACCAACAGAATCTTGCATTGAGATTGTTTTATCTTTAGCAATACTTGTTGAATTAACGGCGCTGGAGGATACGCATATCCTATCATTCCGTCCCAAGGGATCGACAGAGCGTCTACTGCAAATGCTCTTGGATCCGGACACGGAGACACATACGTCTGCAACTGATTGTTGAGATGTGTCGCAAATAAGTCTATCATTGGCCGTTCCCATTGGTAGCAAATCTGATTGAATACTTGTTTGTTGAGAGTCCACTCCGACGGCAACAAGCGACCCTTTCGTGAAAGGGAGTCTGCTAGCACATTCAGACGACCCGGTATGTGACGGACCGAAAGAAGAACGTGATGTTCTAACGCAAACAGAAGGATTCTTTCCGTTAGATTGAACAACGGAACTGAATGAGTGCCTCCCTGATTCCGTATATACGCCACTACTGTCGTATTGTCGGATAGGATTTGGACATGAGCATCGTGAATAATGTCCATCCAGTGACGTAACGCAAGCCAAATTGACATCATTTCCTTGATGTTTATGTGCTTGCACAGAAATTGCGGATCCCAAAGACCCTGGCATCTCGAATCCGTTGGGATTAATGATGCACCCCAACCTGTTTGACTGGCATCCGTCATAACGGTAAAACTCGGATCCGGCAACTGCAGCGGAACTCCCTGAGTTAACCACTGAATGTTTGCCCAAGTCTGAATCTCTTGTTTCACTTGATCTGACAAGAGAACGTCTACATCGAGCGAATGAATTTTCACACTCCAATTCTGAGTCAGGAAAATTTGAAGAGGACGTGTGCGTAACCGCCCCATCGGAATGAGATCCGCGGCGGCTCCGCACAGACCTATCAGTCTCATAAATTCTCTCGCCGTGACTTTGTCTGTGTGCAGACAATAGCGAGCGTAACAACTGACTAATTTTGCTCTGGTTAACAGCAGACGATCGAGATTGTTGTGCGTCTCGAAGCTCATTCTCAGATGAGTGAATGACTTGGACGGCACCAGATCCGACTTCTCCTCGTTTACTATAAAACCGAGACGTCGGAGCAATAGAAGAAGATTCTGAACATCGTTTTGAAGCGTTAACTCGTTGCCGTACCTCTGAAGAATGTCGTCCAGGTAGGCCGACGTTACCGCAGACGAATGAGCTTTGGAAGTAGATCATTACCGAGTTCATTACCCGAGTGAAAGCCCAGGGTGCTAGATTCAATCCGAAGCACATCGCCCGGAATTGATACACCACTCCTAGGACTGCGAAGCGTAGATACTTTCGGAATGTCGGATGTACCATGACGTGAAAGTACGCATCTTTGAGATCTATGCTCGTTGCATAATCGTTCACCTGAATACTCGCTCTGACCGATCGAATCGTCTCCATATAAAACTTCGGAGCGACGATCAGCTTGTTTATCCAGCTCAAATCTATGACTGGACGGAACGAGCCGTCTGGTTTCGGAACCAGAAACAGATGGCTGTAGAATCCCGGAGATTCCTGGTTTTCTACGACCTCTACCGCGTTCTTCATTAAAAGAGACTGCACCTCTGATAACAGAGCGTCTCTTTTCTGCGGATTTGACGGAAGATGAGTCCACTTTGGACTTCGAGTTAATGGAGGCTTTCGTTTGAAGGATATCTTTAGACCTTCCGAAGTCACTCCTCTCACCCAAGGGTCGTCCGTAATCGACGCCCATTCTTGTGAAAAGCTCGACAACCTTCCGCCAACCGGAACGTGATAGAGGTTTAAGCCATCACCTCCTGGACCTGCGAGGCCTGTGGTAGGAGAAACCACGTCTTCCACGACCCGCACCTCGCCCCGTCGACATCGGGGCGTCCAACCGATTGTCCCGGCCTGAAGGACGTCCCGAACGAGAGTCGCTATCCTGACGGTCTCTCGAATAAGACCAAGAGGACGCACCGGAACCTCAATAGGAACCTCTCTTGGGCGCATTAGACCCAGAAGTGCCTGTCTTATTCGTGTCTGCTGTATCCGACTTCTTAGGAGCAGATTTGAACAACAGAGAATCCTTAGCTTTCTTTGTAATTTTATCATAAATAGCGGAAAGCTTGCCGTCAAAGAGAAGTTCTCCTGAGACCGAAGTGACTCTAAGAGAGTTCTTCACCTTAGAATCCACAAATGTGGATGTAGCTAGGGCTGCGTCACATCTAACCAACTCCAGATTTGCCACTGAAAGGGCGGAGTTACACGTGGAATAAGCTACTGCCCTTGAAAGAAGTCTTAAAGAGGATTGTATATCCTGAAACTCTTTCCCCTGAAGGCGCAGTGATAACGCCTTAGTAAGGTGATCTGCGTAAGATAAGGCATCTAAATTGGCTCTGTTAGACGCAATAGCTGTTTCCAACACCGCGGTTGGAATAGAAGCTGACGACGGTAATGATAGCTCTAAGTCTTCCGCCTCGTCGTCCATACGCAGAGGAACTCTCGGTATACCCTGTCCTGCCGTATCGAATTTATTCCTTGCATTAATGAAAGGCAGGTTGAGAGTATTAGCGGACAAGAAACCTGCTTTCCCCGTCCTGGAAGCAAGTTTAAATATAGCGTCGTTCAATAATTCAAATGTTCTTGCAACATTATTGGACTGCGACAGAAACTCGGGAGCGATGTCCCTGAACCGCTCAAAAAATTCAGAGTCCAATGACGCTATAATTCTCTTGTCCGGAAGCGCAGCAGTCTGGCCCGACGGAACAACTTGAGGGAGAAAGTGCCGGATGAAGTCCGCGGCAGCTTTATGTTGTTCCGAAAGGGATAGCTCCAAGTCATCCGTATCCCTTTCACCATCCGGTCGGACCTCATGATGTTCCCGGTCGTCCGCCCCCGATGCTTCGGCAGAGCATACCGACCCAGTGCCGTCGGATAATTCTCGATCCGACACCGTTTCTGTCGGTTGCTGGGATGCTGCGATAAGCTGTGCTATCTGCACAAGAATGTCCGGCGTCGAGACCTGTGGAGGCGCAGTCTTTCGCTGCTTCGCCGAGGGCAGCTCCGCATCAGATGGCTCCCACATACTTTTCCTATGCGAACGTCCGGAGTCCATCGGTCTCGAATCCCTGGCTGCCGGATGGTGTGACCTGGTCGCCGAAGAATCCTTGATCGGCGAAGCTGGTAATATATCGGCGGTCACGCAGCCAAGGTGCGGTCGTGTGCGCAGACGAGAAGAGGAAGCCTTAACAGTCTCTGCGGACTGCTTATACAACGGAGCGTCCCGAGCGACGGACGTATGCTCCGCTAAAGACACATTTTGTACCACAACATCTGGTCCCAGATGTTGTTGTACGAGAGAGGGGCCTCTCTCGCTCGCGGCCCGGCTGGACCTGGACGAGCTAGGAACCGGACTCAAAGGCTTCCTCCGTTCTCGCTTACTATCCGCCGTCACTGGGTGTGCATCTATTATGTTTATAGTGCTCGCATCACCCAACATTTCCTTTTGGACCGCATCGGACGAACCCGGCTGCCGAACCATTCGGTGAATGGATGCTACACCGGGCGAGCTAGCGGACGACATTTGTCTAATCTCCATGAGCACTTTTGCCGCTAGCTCTGAATTCATTTGTGACGACGGACGCACACTTGAAGAAGATAACATGGAAACATCACCCTGTTCTGGTTCCTCTGAAATAGAAACTGAGAGAGTAGAGTGACCTTGCGGATAAAGAGCCGGAATCGCTCTTTCTCCAGAAACAACATATCGTGACACACGTTTCCAATGTTTCTCATCCCAATGTTCACATATAGGACAGGGATTAATGCGAGAACACTGACTACAATTAATACAATGATCATGAAAGTCAGAGGAAGATTTCTTCCTATTACAATTTGAACAACGTCCCTTCATTGTGAAAGAACAACAATAAGTCCTAGTTACTCGCAAAAACCCCTGACACAAAGATACATAATAACATGATCCATTAATAAATGAAAAAACAATTGCAAAACAAAATAATTTTGAAAAAATATTTTTTCAGCGAAGCCCAAGTTGCTGAAAAGTAACGTTGAGCCCCGATGGATCCGATGGCAAAGTGTGGTCAAAAATTTTAAATTTATATTAAATAATTAATGAGACACTTTCGGATAATACAAATGTATCTTATAGTGAGATAAACTACAGCAAAGGCAAACAGCCCCCCTCAAAAAAGGCTGTTGCCAATGAAAACAAACAGTGTAAAAACACCAGAAAACATGACTCCAGGCACTGAAAAAACTGGCCCGGAATCAGTCATCAATTACACTCTATCTGATGCAAAACAGAGACTCCCAGGGGAGAATCTGTAGAACATCAGATGGAAGATGCAGAACACAAACGTTATACACCCATGGGTGAAAACGTAACTATGGGGAAAATAACAGAAAACATTCTGTAACCAAGCAACTCTCCCAGGAAATTTTAGAAATGAAATTTCTCAAAAATATGCCAAAAGCATGGGAGAATTGCAAGGGGGGGACTTTAGAAGGCTAGGGGAGAGGAAACACTGAATAAGCAGTGCAACAATTAGCAAGAATGACAACAAGAGGCCCATGCCTCGAAAATAGGCAACTTAACATAATTTCATCAAAAAATTTTAAGTACAGCCCTGATTATTTTTTGTCACTTCTTTTTCCTCTCCTCCTTCTATCCTCCTTAGAATCACATTTTCTCCAAAAATTACGTGTCTGGCATCCTTTAAACTGAGATTTACAAGCACAAAGATCAGTGAGATGTTGACTGATGAAGGGCCAAACAGAGAATGATAATTGGCGCCATTTTCGGGACGTCTGCGTCACTGCGCATGCGCAGTAGAGGCGTAGTATGGAGGTCCTTTAGGACATGATTTCTTTTTGTTTTGGATGCAAATTTTGGGGATTGGGGGGCAAAATTTGTGTTTGGCCCTGGTTTTGTTAGAGTTAGCACCAGCTAAGTCTGGGTCATTGGTACAGTATAAAAATATAATAAGTCTGAACCGCATGGCACACGAAATTCGCGCGACTCGAGAGAGAACAATTAAAATACATTATGGATATATAATATTGAAGAGAATATAAAGAAAACTGTTCCTGAGAATACAAAGGATACACTGATGCACTATGAATCAGGAATCATCAAACAACGAGCTGGATAAACACTGATAAGCGTGCAGAAACATCTCGACAGGAAGCAGATGATAAAAAGAATAAGTCTTTAGCGATGGTATATGCGCACTGGCAACGGAAGTCGTGGAGTTGTACTTGGGAGAGAGCGTCCCGTACTGGGTCTGCGCCGGTTGCACTCGACCCAGTTTTGGCTTATTTTTTCTTGGTGCATCTGCACCACTTTTCTTTCCCAAATTGCTTGGGAAAGACAAAAATAGAGAGTATTTTATCCGAGTTAGGGACTTCCACTGTAGTGCAAGCCTGTAGTAAACAATTGTGAGTAGGTTGGCCGTGGCAACATTTTTTGACGGAAATTGAAGAAAATCGATAGCTCCCATCTAGAGGTCTCCCCAAACAAGCATATCAGGTTTCAAAGCAATCCGATCATAAATGTGCCCTGTAGGGTGTGCCAAAGGGAAATATTGAGGTCTGACTAAACTAAGTTCTAAGAACGTTGGCCGTGGCAACATTTTTTAACGGAAATTGAAGAAAATCGATAGCTCCCATCTAGAGGTCATCCTAAACAAGCATACCAGGTTTCAAAGCAATCCAATCATAAATGTGCCCTCTAGGGTGTGCCAAAGGGAAATATTGTGGTCTGACTAAACTAAGTTCTAAGAACATTGGCCACGGCAACATTTTTTGACGGAAATTGAAAAAAATTAATAGCTCCCATCTAGAGGTCACCCCAAACAAGCATACCAAGTTTCAAAGTGATCTGATCATAAATGCGACCTGTGAGGTGTGCCAAAGGAAATTGTGGATGTACGTACCAACATACTAACATACGTACGTACGCCAACGGACGAGAAGTGATGGCAATAGCTCAGCTTGACTTTGTCAAGTTGAGCTAAAAATGACAATTTTTGGAGTAGACGACTAAAGTAGTTTACTTGTAATTTCTCTATTATTAAAATTATGTGACAGATAAAAAAGTTATTGAAAAATACATGTATAAATAAACATTTCTTATTATGTTCGTATTTGTAATGTTGTATGTAGTATAATATCTGAAACAAACTATACAGTAGAACCCTGTTAATTGAATCGCCACTTTGCTAATGAAAATTATTCAGTTAACAGGAGTATTCAATTAACAGGGATTGTGTCACTTTCCTGTATTCTAGAGATAAATTTGGCATTTATTCTATTATATCTTGTTTGACAGAGCTCCATAATAGATTAAATGCCTGTATTGGATGTACTGAGGTCAAACTGGTCTATAAACAAAGGAAAACTGGGGAGAGTCAGAGTAATTTCTCAACAGGTCACAAGATTTTTTATTCATTTAACAGTTTACTCTATAAACTATATTCAATTAACATGTCAAATTTGTATTGGGGGTATGGTAAATAGTTTTGTGTCGGGAAATTATATTCAATTAACAGGGTTATTCAGTTAAGAGATATCCAATTAAGTGGGCTCCACTGTACCATAATTGGAGATTAACACCTATTGTGCTCTTCTTCACCAAGTTGTACTGGTCAACTTTTAAAACACAAAGTATAGAAATGCCATGTTCCAAATTTGTTTCTCGGGCAAGACGACCTTGCCCAAATTTTGGTGGTGTTCAAGCTGAGTTTATGAAAACAGTTTGCATGGGATGAACAGGAAGACAGTGGTGGTCAAGGAGTATTGGAAGAGTTGGGTTCTGGACCCAGCGTGCTGACCATGGTTTGGCCTGGTTGGAGAAAATTTTGATTTTCAGGTTTGAAACTTGTCAAATCCTTGATTCAAGACCTTTTTGGAAGGCTTGTGTCTAATACCCAAATCTTGCCATTTTATGCTAATACTCTGCATAAATATTCAATTGGCTATCTCGGGACCCATTCTCAGAGTAGTGTCGCCATGCTCAGAATAGCGTCCATGCAAGCAACTAGTGCAAATATGGAACACATGTTGTGTGTTATGAGAGGGAATATGTGGAGACTCATGAAAATAATGCTCTGATATGCTTTAAAACTTACACAGACTGCAAGGGCCCTCAAAATATTTGTGAGAAACATTTTTTTATAGCCAAATTTTTGTTTTATTCAAACGTTTGGGGGCCCTCTCCAGGATCCCCGGGCTCCCTGGACTAACTCCACCCTCTCTCTATGGGTGAGACACCACTACAGGAAGTATTCAGATTTTAAAAATTCAGTGATGCCAAAGGAGGATCTAAAAAATTCACTTTGTCTATATTGACTTATAGGTACAGTACAGCTGACTTAACTGAATAATTTTTAACTGGTAAAGTGCTACATTATTTTTCAAAGGTGATTTTTAACATGAGTAGTTTTTTCCAAGATATAATACTTCCAGCAAGGGGGTCTAAATTTAGCAAGATTTTGTTTGTCAACAATTTTGTAACTGTGGCACTCTCCAATAAAATGTAAGAATACAATTTTATATGGACATTTCTTTATCTACTACTGCAGTGCAGACAAGCTAATGCACACAGTGTAAAGCCACTATACTGACTTAAAGCACTTTTCAGTGGAGCCCTGATAGTGGCTTCTAGCACTCTATCAGTTAATTGAATATCACTGTAAATTTCATATAATTTTCAAACACCAAACTATTTACTATATCTTCAATGTATTCATTCAAACAAAAATTTAAACAAATGAATTTTGAATAGTGATTAGAGATGTTGATTCAACAAATGCAACACAACAAAATCTCCCAAAGTATAACTTAATCCTCAAGTCCCAATACAGCCACAAACTTTCCCTTTTATATTGCTCTGAAAAGGTTGTCCCAAGTGTATTCTTTCTTGAGAACTTAACCTTAGGATACATTTATCTTAGTGGTATTTTTACATTATTGTTGGCTGCCTGTACAGACAGCCAACAGTGATGTAGAAATACTGTTAAGTGATATGCAGTTGTGTACATGTATATAGGGTAATTATTTACATAAAATCCATCAGGGAACTTAAGGGTCAAGGTAGGATTGTGTATTGATAGCAGTGACTGGAGGGAAGAGAATAATCACTCTCCTCAATTTGATTTTGCGAAAAATTTAGGAGAGTGATTGTAAACCCTCACCTACTGTAACTGCTCAAATTGGCCAGCACTATACACGAAAATGATCCATACACATTTCATTTTTTTTCATTTTTGCTCTAAAAACATAGCTGATGACCCCTCATAGGAATAAGCTCATTGACCTCATTCCAATGAGGTGTCATAATCAATGGTTTACGCCAAAAAAATGAAAGATTTCAGTTATGCGAGATAATGTTTTGCAAGTATTGTCTCCAAGGTGGGTCATGTAATAGGTGATTGAAATACAATATATAACTTGAAGTTCAGACATAATTTCTACATACATCATGAAGGCGAGTGATTAATTGCTCCCCCAGTGAAAAGTTTAGGAGAGTGATGGCGAGTGAGAGTGATCACTCTCCTTTCCCATCAGTCCTTGTGATAGTCTAGTATACACAGTTACTTACCCTGTTCTTTTTTCTCTGAATTCTTTGTCCACTCTTCATTATGCAGCTTACATGTAGGCAACAGTACCATACCAAAGGAATGCACTATTATTAATCACATTTACAAAGGCTTGATACTACAACCATACAAACAAAAAACCAGTGTGGTATGAACTCAAGTTAAATTAGACCTGCACCTAGAATAGAAAAAACAAACTCAAACAATATATCTTATTAGTAATTAACTAATTACAATGATGCTAAGTTACCTTATTGTGCTAAAGCGAGAACTAAGTAGAATTCTCCAGAACAGTTCCAGGATCTATGAGAAAAATCAAACGAACATTTTTCAAGAATCAATGTTCTCATTGTTTTTTTAGCCAGAATCGATTTTGATTCTCACATGAGTTTTAGTCACTGTATGAGTTATTGCACAGGCAGAAACTCCACCCTGTTAGTATTCAGCAATACTCAAATATCCCTCTACTGTATTGTGACAGAAGTTTGTTTAACTGTACACTAAATACAGGATGATTTGGTACTCAATCTTCTCTACTCAATGGTTGGAAATCTATTGCTTGCTTCTTTTGAAGAAACCTGAGGACGCACCTGGTCCATAGAAAGTTTTCAGTTAGTGAGCAGCTTAATACATCACACAGGTAGTCTACCTGGTAAGGTTCCAGCACTTAACTCTTTATCCAACGTAATGACCAAAACCGGCCAGCACTATTTACAACAATCGCCATACAATTTTCATTATTTTTTCATTTTTTGTCTCAAAAACCTAGGTTATGACCCCTCTTTGGAATAATCTCATCGAGCTCATTCCAATGAAGGGTAATAATCTATGTTTTTGAGACAAAAAATGAAAAAAAAATTAGTTATTCAAGAGTTTTATTTGCAAGTATCGTCTGCTTTTCATGTTAGGTAAAGAGTTAAATTACCCAACTTACGGTGCATGGTATTAACTGGAATGAGAGTTACATGGGGACATTCTCAGGGTGTTTGTGTGTGTGTGTGTGGGGGGGGGGGGGGGGGGGTCTCATCCCCCATCATTCATAAGATTCACAATAGTAGGAAATTCAAAGACCTAAATTTACCTAGAGGCTCAAGAGAGCCTAAAATGCTCACCTGGAGGACCAAGTTGTCCTAAATTGTAAGGGTTATGGGTATAGGGAAAATGTAATCTGAATGAACCATATGACAGATTCACCAGCAAATTTTTGTCCAATTGTTTCAACTGCTCAGAAGAAAGCTTTATACCAAATACAAAATCACTAGCCTATGCAGTTTGGGAAATATTGGACATCTCATTTTTAGTGCCAGGTGTTCCCACAGGGAAAGGCGAAACATTTTGGGGCATTATTGCCGCATAAATGAAGCACTTAGGGTCAACTAATGCCCTAACATAACTTTCTTTGAACAACTTCTAATCTTGAACACCAGAGGAAGTTCCATACCAAATATCAAAGCATTCCCACTTGTGGTTCATGAGAAGATGATTTTTAATAAATTTCACGATATTTGGGCATAAGCCCAAGCCCAAAAAGGGCAAAGACCCCATTTGAACAAAACTAAAACAGAATACCCCCAAGATGATGTGGCCCATATATGTTTCAATTTGGGCCATTGGTTTGTGAGGAGAAGATATTTTTAAAAAGGTAAACATGTAATTGACTTCAGTGTTAAAAAATGCTGAGTCATCATATTTTCATAACACCAAAAATTAAAATTTTTTAGTAAATTTTGTTTCTTAACATACCTACCACAATTGTTTGCAATTGGCTGTAGCATAAGTGCAAGCCCTACTTTGGAACTAACTCAAGCTTTTAGAAACTTTTCCAAACGAGTTGGAAAAGTACTTGAGTGCAAAAGCACGAAAAAGATCGAAAAAAAGGGTCGAGCGAGACCAGCGCTCGAAATTACAGGTACTCTCTCTGCACACCTCTTGCATTTACCGAGCGCATGCGCAACAACCGTGACGTCAATTCCGTATTTCCGCCAACGAGAAGTTTGTGATTTAGCGGGGAGGCATCGATATCAAAGATATCCCCAAGGAGGGTGGGCCTCCGGTAAACAATTGTGGTAGGTATGTTAAGAAACTAATTTACTAAAAAAATTTAATTTCTTTTCAACCTACTCACAATTGTTTACAATTGGCTGAATAAACAATAGGAGGAGGTGAATCACATAACCAATACCAACAAGCAGAAAGAAAAGCAAAGAGGGCAGAGAACAATAGCGAAACCTGTAATGAAGATAGATAGAAGGCACCTGAAAAGAACAAGGCTGAGTGAAGCACAACCTCGATAAAAACAATTTTAACGAGTGTGCACAACAGCGAAGGTAGTGGCACTCCTCCAGTAAGCTGCATTCATAACATCCCGGAGCGAAACAGAATTGGAGAACGCCAAGGATGTAGAAATGGCATGAACCTCATCAGCATTAAACCGGTTCGAAACAAGATCCGACACAGACAAGCGAGAATTAGCCAGCTTGATTGCAAGAGAGATCCACCTGGAAATAGAATGGGAAGAGATATACTGCCTCTTAGGAATGAGAGACAGAAAGAATCTCTTCCAACCCCTCCTAATGAACTGAGTGCGAGTAATGTAAGTCTTGATCGCACAGACAGGACAAAGAAGAGGCCTCCAGCCATCGACATCAGGGAGAGCCCGAATGCAGATGGGAGGAGGTACCGAATCAGGAAGTTGATTCTTAGCCAGAAAAAAGAGCAATCAGTAGTGAAGGTGACACTGTTAGCCTCATTTCGGAAGAAGGCAGAATCAACAGATAGCGCATGAAGCTCACTGACCCGTCGAGCAGAAGCAAACGCTAGAAGAAAAGCCGTCTTATAGGTGAGAAAACGCATATCGGCCCCAGATAAAGGCTCGAATGGCGCCCCCTCCAAACAGTGCAACACCCATGCCAAGTTCCACTTGGGTGTAAGACGCAAAACTCGAGGCCTCTTCAAAGAAAAGTGCCGAATGAGTTCGGAGAGAAAAAGATTAATACCGATGCACCGCTTTCCCACATAAGAGAAAGTATCAGACAGCATAGACCGATAGCCCTTAATCGTAATAGGCTGGAGGCCCTTGGAGTCAAAAAGATATACCAGAAAATCCGCAATTTGAGCGATTGACGGATCACGGTAATTCACATTGTGATCTGCACACCAGTGGCAGAAAACCTTCCACTTGGCAGCATAGGTCATGCCAGTGGAATGTCGCCGCGATGCAGAAATGCACTCCACTGATCGTGTCAAAAAACCTCTACAGTTAAAACTAGAAGTCCTGTCGTGAAATGCGCACAAATAGCACGTTGATATGCATGTTAATGTACGCGTTATGGCCCAAGTAAAGCTATCAAATTCTGTTCTATGGCCTGTGCACAAGCAATGTTTCAGACAATGGACCTCCGGGTAACCCGGAGGTCCATTGGCAGAAACATTGCATGTGTTTGCTATGAGTAACCAAGAGAACCTGCCGTGCTTTGGATGCCATTCGATATGGCAATTGCGCGCAATTCCAACGCGCAATTAAGCCTAGATAAACGCACTATTCGTGACAGGACTTCTAGTTTTAACTGTACGTCGGAGACTGGACCTGAGAAAATTCAGACTTGAAGGGACAGGCTCGCCAGGTTGTTGTGATACTTCCTGGGACGACCCTGGGAAAGAAGATCGTGACGTAGAGGTAGACGAATCGGTCGATTGACCAATAGAGGCCGCAGCAGATTGATCCACACCCTCTGTGCAGAAAGGGGTGCGATCAGAATGATCCTGCAACTGCAAGCACGAATCCTCGCTAATACTTGAGGAAGAATTGGTGCAGGAGGAAAGGCATAGCCGATCCAACCTGTCCAGTCCAGAGACAAAGCATCTACTGCAAATGCCAGAGGATCTGGACAAGGGGAGACAAAGGTCTCTACCTGATGATTCCAGCGAGTAGCGAAAAGGTCGACCTGAGGACAGCCCCACTGCTCACAAATCGCCTGAAACACCGACCGATGTAGCATCCATTCAGTTGGAAGGACAGTGTCGCGTCGGGACAGGGAGTCTGCAAGGACGTTGAGACACCCGGGAATGTGTCGAATGGACACCCGAGCGATCACATCCCGCGCCAACAGAAGAAGATCCCGAGACAGCCGATACATGGGAATCAAATGTGTACTTCCTTGATTCCGTATGTAGGCCACTACTGTCGAATTGTCCGAAAGAAGTAGGACAATATGGTCCGACAGATGAGGGATCCAAAGCCGAAAACTCAACAGAAGAGCAAGGAGCTCCTTCTGGTTGATATGAAGGCCCACCTGCTCGCTGACCCACTCGCCGTGAGTAGACAGACCGAGAGGATCCAACGTCGCACCCCAGCCCCGATCGCTGGCATCCACAGTAAGGATGCTATCGACCAAAGGAAGATCCAACGGAACACCCTGTGTCAGCCAGGGAATATCGTCCCAAGGGTGGAGGCGACAAAGCAGAGACCGAGGAATAGTGAGTTCCAGATCCAGCGGATCTACATTCGGACGCCAATGATCCAACAGGAAGTGTTGGAGAGGTCGGACAAACAAGCGACCGAGCAGAATGAGATCTGTCACCAAACCGCAAAGGCCCAGCATCCGAAGGAAAGTCCTGTCCGAGACCAAGGAAGATTGAAGCAGGTTTTGAGTCAAGGCGGAAAGAATCGTCGCCCGAGCCTGGGGGACCGACACTACATTGTGAAGAGTGTCAAAATCCATCCCCAAATGACGGAATCGCTGAGAAGGAAGGAGATCCGACTTCTCGTGATTGACTCTGAAACCCAGCGACACTAGCAGGCAAAGAAACTGCTGGATATCGAACTCCAGAACAGCAGCATCATGGTGCCAATGGAGGATGTCGTCTAGGTAGGCTGACGAAGTCACAGCTGACTGAGTGCGGTGGAAAGCAAGCACATGTGACATCAGTCGGATGAAGGCCCAAGGAGCCAGGTTCAAACCCAACGGGAGAGCTCTGAATTGATAAACTTGATCCCGAAACGAGAACCGAAGGTATTCCCGTGATGCCAGATGAATGGGTACATGGAAGTAGGCATCCGTCAGGTCGATACTGGCAGCAAAATCGCCCTGATGAACTGAACGTCGAACCGACCGGAAAGTCTCCATATTGAAACGAGGAGCTATTATGTACTCAATCAGGATACTCAGATCAATGACAGGACGATATTGGCCGTTTTTCTTCGGCACCAAGAAAAGTCTCGAGTAAAACCCCGGTGAAAGAGTGTTCCTGACCACCTCGATCACCCCTTTGGAGAGGAGATTGTCGATCTCCTGCACCAGAAGGTCCCGACGCAGAGAATCGGAAGGGACCTGAGTTGGGAGGGGCACCGGTGGAAGGACAGTCGCAGACCGGAATGAATGACGCCAAGGACCCAAGGATCCGACGTTATCTCTGTCCAACGGTTGCAAAACAGCGACAGCCTTCCTCCGACTGGAGGCGAATCGAGGTGAGAACCTTCACTTGCGGCCTCGACGAGGCCCCCGAGAGGAGAAACCACCTCGGGAAGTGACAGAGTCCTGAGACTTTCCAGTCTGAGGCTGCCAGCGAGCCTGGCCACGTAGGCGCTTCTTATGTGCAGATGGAGCAGGCGGAGCCGAAGGCGTAGCCGATGTCGCCGACGAGGCAGTCGCAGCAGCACGCTTGGCGGGCCTGGAACGACCACCACCCGCAGCAGCAGGTTGGTCAAGCTGTCGCAGCAAAAGCTGGTCCTTCGAATGACGAAGAACTTCGCCACGAACGGCTTCCACGGAACCATGGAACAACTGAGGTCCCACCAAAGAGGCAGACCTCAGAACAGCACGTTGCTCAGAAGGAAGGGATGAAGAAGAATCCAACACCGCATCCCGGCGTGCCAGCTCCAAATTAGCCGTGTTACAGGCGTGAGCGTGTGTCAAGTTCATAAGAGCCTGTGACAAAACACGAAAAGGCGCCTGAGCGTCATCAAACTCCCCTGGTGGAAAATATTCAGCCAGGGCAGCGACGACATGGTCCGCGAGAGATAACATACCCAGCATCTCTCGGGACAGGCCCACCATAGATTCAACTACCGACATCGGGAGAACTGCCGACTTAGGCTTAGTTAACCCGAGGGAAGAAGAATCCTCATCCACAGTAGTCGTCCCTTGGAAGACTGGTGGATGGACGGAATCGTAAACACGAAACCGCGATGGAGTCAGAAAGGCATCAGCTCTAGAAAAGAAGGAACCCTTGAGGGCCTATGAACGCATTTTGGCGTCTAAGCCCTGGAAGCACTCAACAACCTGAGCCGATTGCAGAGGATGCAAAGCCCCGGAGCTAGAAGGCTCAACAGGGTTACGGCGCTCCACGTGGACCACGGCCGGACGGTCACAGAAGGCTGGTCGGAAGGTTGAACGTCCAGCAATAAGCCAAAGACAAAATCCAAAGCCTGCCCCAAGACTGACGAGGGGGGCCCATCACCTTCAAGATACTCGTCATCCTCCGTAGCAGAGGAGACGTAGCCCAACTCAGGCTGACCAGCAGAAACCTCCTGTGAATACTGTGCAGTATCCAAGGGGCCAGGCGAGACATCTCGGCGACCGACCAAAGGAGGTTGTGCCTCAGAAGGCACAGGGAGGACAACTTGAGGGCTGCCAGAAAGCAACCGGGTGAGTGCCAAAACGGCCTGACGCAGGTCACCCTGAGAATCCGTAGCAGCAGCATCGCCCGACGGAGTGTCCTCCCAATGGACCCTTCTGGTAGAAGAACCCAAATCCTCAGAAGGGACCGACATCAAACGTTGATCGGCAGACAGAATAGGGATACGGTGAGAAGACACCGGAGGATAGTCCCAATTGTGACGGCCAGGGGCCATCACTGACCTCTGTGAAACAGAAGGTTCTGCCTGCAAATCCTCTAAAGAGACCGAGGCGCACGTCGATCGGTAGCTGAACCTAGGACACGGTGAGAAGACACCGGAGGATTGTCCCAAGTATGACAGGAAACTGTCATTGGCCTCTGCATGACAGACGGCCCCAACTGCCCATCCTCTGAGACCGACGGCAAGCATCGATCGACACCCAGACTCGGAACACAGTGAGGAATCACCGGAGGAAGGTTCCGAGAGTGACAGCTAACAGGGGCTGTCACTGACCGCTGCCGAACAGCAGGCCCTGGATGTCAAGGTCCCAACACCATCCTGCTAGGCGGCACACTAGCAGGGGAAGGAGGAACAGTAAACGATTCACTCGAGGGGCGAGGAATCGCTGCCAAAGCGACCGACCGGCTCAACCGACTAGGAGCAAACCTAGCCAGATGAGACGGAGCAGACAGCAAACCCGCACAGCCCCGCCGCGAGGCTAGGGGAGGCTGAGAGCACACAGACACACCAGCAGATACAGCCTCGGTCCCCGACTGTAGACCATCCCCAGAGGAGATGGAAGAGCCACCATCAGACAGAATAGGATCTGGAGTAACAACTTCCTCAGCAACAGTCGATGGTGTAGGAGGCAAATCGGAGAGGGTCACTGAGCTGACCTCGGAGAAGCTCTCTACGAAAACAGGCGCCTCAAGAGTGACATCAGAAGACAAAGAGACCACGGTCTCCCCGTCAGGTATCACTGAACTAGCACCGTCAACAGTTGAAGAGGAACTCGCCACAGAAGACAGATCAGAATCCTGTGTGACAGAGTCACCACGTGCACCAGCAGAAATGTCTGCTATGGCATGGCTACCCTTACCCCGAGAACGAGGGATTCTAGCTCTGGACAGAATCACCTTGTTAACAGAAGCCCAGAATTTAGAGGACCAAACCCCACAAATACCACATGATTGGGCCTGAGTGCAGTTGTTGCAAGTGACACATGTGGAATGAGAGTCGTCCACATGCTTCACTTGCAAGCAAGAGGTACAAGGAATAGTCTTTGGCATTATATTAATGAAAATAATGTAATCAAGCTTCCCGCCGATGGAAAACAGCACAAAGGTTGTGTTTACACGTGGGGGAAAAACAAGATGAAGTGTGAAGAAACAAGCAATAATGATAAAAATTAACATGAATCAATAATAATTTTGATAGCTTGACAAAAGGATACAATCCACTTGCACACTAAGAATGTAGAAAACACATTTAATAAGTTGTTCACGAAGAAAAAACAGCAAAGTAGCACGAGTCACAAAAATTTCCGACCATGTACAAATGGCGGAAATAAAAGGAATTGACGTCATGGTTGTTGCGCATGTGCTCGGTAAATGCAAGAATTGTGCAGAGAGAGTACCTGTAATTTCGAGTGCTGGTCTCGCTCGACCCTTTTTTCGATCTTTTTCGTGCTTTTGCACTCTAGTACTTTTCCAACTCGTTTGGAAAAGTTTCTAAAAGCTTGAGTTAGTTCCGAAGTAGGGCTTGCACTTATATTACCGCCAATTGTAAACAATTGTGAGTAGGTTGAAAAGAAACACACCATATGACAGATTCGCCAGCAATTTTTTTTGTCCAATTGTTCTGCTCAGAAGAAAGCTTCATACCAAATACAAAATCTCTAGTCCGTGCAGTTTGGGAAATATTGGACTTTTCATTTTTGTTCTATTTTTAGCTCCAGGGGTTCCCATGGGGAACTGCGAAAAAAATTGGGGGCATGAATGAAGTACTTGGGGTCAACTAATGTCACATTTAAAATTTGGTTCAAATCGCTCCATTGGTTCTTGAAATAGAAATTTTCAGGGGAGCTCAAAAGTGAGCCCATCCCCTGGAGAGTCCAAATATGGACCTAGCAACTTTCCTTGAACAACTTTTAATTTTGAAAACCAGAGCAAGTTTCATACCAAATATTAAAGCATTCCCACTTGCTGTTCGTGAGAAGAAGATTTTTGAAGAATTTCATCATATTTGGGCATAAGACCACCCCAAAAGGGCGGAGACCCCATTTGAACAAAACTAAAACAGAATACCTCCAAAATGCTGTGGCCCATATGTTTCAATTTGGGCCATCAGTTTGTGAGGAGAAGATTGTTTTGTAAAAGGTAACGTACGAAGGACGGCAATAGCTCACACTGACTTTCAGTCAGGTGAGCTAAAAACATTTGAAATCTCAGACATGGCACTTTTTCCAAACATGTCAAGAATTTGGACAAAATATAGAGTTTTTAAACTGAAAAGTAGTTCAAAGTCCTCCAAATATTGATTGAAAAGTAGTGAAAATACCCCCAAATATTCAGCTGTAGTTGGAATTTGTGACTACCGAGAGCCCCAGTCAGATAATTTACAGCCAATTTATTTATTTATTGAGATTTAATGACACTTTGAACAGCTAGAGTCACCTCTTGTGAGACAGTTTTTATGGGTGGAGGAAGCTGGAATATCCTGTGAGAACCACCGAGCAATGGCGAGCAACTACCAGACTCTCTAAAGTACCAAATCCACTCAAGCAGGGTTAGCACTAGTTGAAGACAAGTGCACCATCGGCATGCAGTAAGGCATAAGCCTTAGAACAGAGTGCCACTGTGCCCCCTTGTGGGCAATCAGGATTAAGTGGCTTGTCTTAGGACACAATGCAGTTAGTTTAAACATTATTTATTTCAAGAGTACAAAATCATATGAAAAATTTGTTACATACATTAATATGGATTCGGCAGGAAGCTATAAGCTTATACAAGGCTGTTTCCACCAAGAATGCAGTTAACCCTGGCAGGAATCAAACCATGGACCGTTTGGTTTGAAGTCCAATTCCACAACCACAGAGTCATCATGCTCCCATTTACAGTCAAGGGGAGTATACAAAGAAATTCTGCATCTTAGAACCTGGCGTTGGAAAATTTCGACTCAAAGTGTTGAAGTGGGGGGGGGGGGGGGGGGGGGGATTGGGGGTGTGCTACTGGAATTTCCCTCTTGTTGGAGATTAAATAGTGGTAGTTTTGCCAATTGGGAAGGGACACACCAGAGGTGGTAACACAAACCCCTACCTGCTACCCCTTAGCAACATTCTAGAGCTGAAATGGTTTCTTGATCGATTAATCACATGGATAAACCTTGGTTAACCGATTAATCACTTGCCCTTATAGCTAGCTGAATAATTGCTGTACCATTGATGATTTATAGCATTAACCCTTTACCCAACGTAAAGGAAAAAATCAGGCAGCTATATATACAAAAATCTCCATTCAGAATTTATTATGTTTTCAATTTTTGTTTCAAAAACATAGCTTATGATCCCTCATTGGAAAGAGCTTGTTTAGCTCATTCAAATGAGGGATCATAAGCTATGTTTTTGAGACAAAAATTGAAATTTTTTAGTAATTCAAGAATCTATTTTGCAAGTGTTTTCTGCTACCTGCAATGGGTAAAGGTTAACTTAAGAATGACCAGTTCCATCTACTGATACAGTATAATGATCATGCAAGTGAACAGGTCTGTCATCACGTAACTTGCATGCTTTACTGTGTCTCATATAATTGATCAATTACTTTCTGATCAATCAAGACATTGATCATTGGTTAATCAATAAATAGCTTAATCATTTTAACTCTACGAAAGTGAAAAGAGAATTTTATCTTTCCACTTTTCTCTCTCCAACACTGTAGAAATTTTCTCACTACAACACTGTAGAAACTCTCTCACGACAGCACTGTAGAAATTCTCTCACTACAACACTGTAGAAACTCTCTCACTACAACACTGTAGAAACTCTCTCACTACAACACTGTAGAAACTCTCTCACTACAACACTGTAGAAACGCTCTCTCTACAACACTGTAGAAACTCTCTCACTTGTCCAAAAAGAAATTTGAGAACACTGAACCTTAGATGGTATTTTCTTTTTTTTTTCGAGATCCTTCGAGATTTTTAAAAAAATTTATTTTTGAAATCCTGACCCACTGATGTATAAGTTTGTCATGACATGACTACAAGCCAGAAAATAAGCAGACTGTCATCTGCAAAATGAGGTCACCAGAGGGTGAATTTAGTGATGCTACCCTCACAGCAGGGTAGCATCACTAAATTTGCCCTCTGTGAACCTCAGTCTGAATCAGGGTCTCAACCTAAACAGAAAGAGATACCCAGAGGATAAATTTGCCAACTGTATGGGATAGCAATATCAAATTCACTCTCTGCGGACCAAGGGCTGCACGATATTCAAAACTGAATACCGGTATCGGTATTCAAAAAAATATTGCATTATATCGGTATATCGAAAATTGTTCAGATATATATGAACACAAGTACCACAATCGAGACTCAAGGCATCACAATTGGAATGAATTAGCATGCCTTGATGATGCGGTTTGAAAAACCATTACCCAACGCAGACGATATCAAAATTTATTATTTTAAAAATTAGTTTATCAGATTTTTCCCAAAGATTTCAACAAAACTATATCATGTGACCTCTCATTGGAACGAGCTCAACAAGCTCGTCCCAATGCGGGGTCACATGATATAGTTTCGTTGAAATTTTTGAAAATTATTTTTTTCAACTGCTGAATTTGTATATTACGAGGGCACAAGCAGACGATTCCTTGGATAAAGGGATAATATTATTCATTCGGGGCTACAGTTAAAAAACTCAAGACATCTTGAAAAATAAATTGTAGGTAAATAAATAATGACGATAAACCGATATTTTTGTAATTACACCGGTATTCAATCGATATTGGTTTGAATACTGGTATATATTGGTTTATCGATATACCATGCAGCCCTATGGGGACCTCATTCTGCAAATGTTAGATTGCTTATTTTCAGGCCTGCATAAATTTGGCATGACGTGACCATGATTTTATCGTGAAAAGTTAAAAAATTTATAGTAATTTATATATTTTTTATACTTACCAATGACCCAGACTTAGCTGGTGCTAACTCTAACAAAACCAGGGCCAAACACAAATTTTGCCCCCCAATCCCCAAAATTTGCATCCAAAACAAAAAGAAATCATGTCCTAAAGGACCTCCATACTACGCCTCTACTGCGCATGCGCAGTGACGCAGACGTCCCGAAATTGGCGCCAATTATCATTTTTACTGGCAGTGCCTGGTCAGCGCTATGTACTCAGCGGGGAGGCAAGAGTTCCCAACTCCAGGGAGGGCCATCCCCGTCTGGGTCATTGGTAAGTATAAAAAATATATAAATTACTATAAATTTTTTAACATTTTTATACTGTACCAATGACCCAGACTTAGCTGAATAGTAAACAGGCTGGAGGGCCTAGGACATAGAGGAAAATCCAATAAGCTCAACTATATAGTAAAGAGGTAACCCCTTAAGGAGAAAAGGAGTATTAGGCTTTACATGTATCTTTCTTATTTAATATTAAATTAGAAAGATACACTACCCTTAATAATTGAGCACAATAACATTCATGTTCTCTATTAACATCCAGTATAACCCTTATACTAATTATTTTTAAAGCAAGCCAATAAATAAAGTAGTCCAGAGAATTGAGACTCTTTATAGTCATTTAAAAGTGTCCGAGTATTGTATATTAAAGCCCATTTGACACTTGACATATACAAATGCTTCACACCGAGCTACACTTTAAAAATAAGACATGAATGAATTTAAACATTAATATTACACTTTAAAACCATCCCGGAAGCGACTCAGAAATACTGACTTGGAGGAGGCATTCCCTTGCTTTTCACTATAAAGCAGGTGACCTAAGGGAACACCCGCCCCCCCCCCCTTCCCCTTGCCCTGGGTCAAATAGCCCAGAGCGAAGAGGGCAGCCGGACGGAGTCACTGCCGGAACAGAAAGCCTGCATAACTATAGTTGCAACTGTTTAGTGGACGACATTCTGAGCAACAGATAACGGACCTAAACAATGCAGGTCTCCAGAAATGGACTCAATATTTCTGAGATAAAAATTCTTAAATGTGGATGGCTGAGACCAATAAGCAGCCTTCATTAAATCTGTAATAGCAACACTATTAGCATAAGCCCAGGAAGTAGAAAGAGCTCTTACTTCATGAGCAGAAATCTTAAGCACAGACTGCTGAGAAGAAGATAAATCTTCATAAGCAGTACGGATAGTTAACTGAATCCATCTAGCAATAGAATGGACTGAAATGTCCTTTCTATTAGGCATCAAAGACAGAAAGAAACGTTTCCGTCCCTTTCTGATAAACTGAGATCTCTGTTTATAGATACGTAGTGCTCTAACAGGACAGAGTAAAGGCCTACGCCCGTCTGAAGACGGAAGAGCCTTAATAACAATAGGTTCCGGATATTTATTAGGAGCCTGATTCTTAGCTAAAAAACCCACATTAGTAGTGAAGGTGATAGTGTTCCCAACACTACGATACTGAGAATCATCCACCGATAGTGCATGAAGCTCACTGACTCTTCTAGCAGAAGAGAAAGCTAAGAGAAAAGCTGTCTTATAAGATAAGAATTTGAAATCTACTGTCCCAAGAGGTTCAAATGGCTTTTCCTTCAATTTAAGGAGAACCCAAGCTAAATTCCACTTAGGAATTAATCTAAGAGTTCTGGGTCTATTTATCGAAAAGTTTCTAACCAACTTCGATAAAGAGACATTAGATCCAATTTGTAAACTATCATGATGTGCATAGGTATCAGATAACATAGATCTATAACCCTTTATAGTAACAGGCTGCAGTTTGATTTCGTCAAATAAGTATACTAGAAAGTTTGCAATGTCTGGTATAGAGGGATCGAATATATCTACAGAATGATCCCTACACCAACGACGAAAAACCTTCCACTTAGCCGCATAATTTAGCGAAGAGGAGGTCCTCCTACAGTTAGAAATCGCGTCCACTGCTCGTCCTGTAAAGTGCTTGCCATGCAAGAAGGACCGCACAACGGAAAAACGTGAAGGTTGAGACCTTGCGGGTTGTGATGGAGTTGGCGCGATTTCCCCTGCGAAAGAAGATCCTCCCGTGGAGGAAGCTTCCGCGGTAGGTCCCACAACAGACACCTGAGTAGATTTATCCACGGTCTCTGTGGCGACAGAGATGCTACCAACAGAATCTTGCATTGAGATTGTTTTATCTTTAGCAATACTTGTTGAATTAACGGCGCAGGAGGATACGCATATCCTATCATTCCGTCCCAAGGGATCGACAGAGCGTCTACTGCAAATGCTCTTGGATCCGGACACGGAGACACATACGTCTGCAACTGATTGTTGAGATGTGTCGCAAATAAGTCTATCATTGGCCGTTCCCATTGGTAGCAAATCTGATTGAATACTTGTTTGTTGAGAGTCCACTCCGACGGCAACAAGCGACCCTTTCGTGAAAGGGAGTCTGCTAGCACACTCAGACGACCCGGTATGTGACGGACCGAAAGAAGAACGTGATGTTCTAACGCAAACAGAAGGATTCTTTCCGTTAGATTGAACAACGGAACTGAATAAGTGCCTCCCTGATTCCGTATATACGCCATTACTGTCGTATTGTCGGATAGGATTTGGACATGAGCATCGTGAATAATGTCCATCCAGTGACGTAACGCAAGCCAAATTGACATCATTTCCTTGATGTTTATGTGCTTGCACAGGAATTGCGGATCCCAAAGACCCTGGCATCTCGAATCCGTTGGGATTAATGATGCACCCCAACCTGTTTGACTGGCATCCGTCATAACGGTAAAACTCGGATCCGGCAACTGCAGCGGAACTCCTTGAGTTAACCACTGAATGTTTGCCCAAGTCTGAATCTCTTGTTTCACTTGATCTGACAAGAGAACGTCTACATCGAGTGAATGAATTTTCAAACTCCAATTCTGAGTCAGGAAAATTTGAAGAGGACGTGTGCGTAACCGCCCCATCGGAATGAGATCCGCGGCGGCTCCGCACAGACCTATCAGTCTCATAAATTCTCTCGCCGTGACTTTGTCTGCGTGCAGACAATAGCGAGCGTAACAACTGACTAATTTCGCTCTGGTTAACGGCAGACGAACGAGATTGTTGTGCGTCTCGAAGCTCATTCCCAGATGAGTGAATGACTTGGACGGCACCAGATCCGACTTCTCCTCGTTTACTATAAAACCGAGACGTCGGAGCAATAGAAGAAGATTCTGAACATCGTTCTGAAGCGTTAACTCGTTGCCGTACCTCTGAAGAATGTCGTCCAGGTAGGCCGACGTTACCGCAGACGAATGAGCTCGGAAGTAGATCATTACCGAGTTCATTACCCGAGTGAAAGCCCAGGGTGCTAGATTCAATCCGAAGCACATCGCCCGGAATTGATACACCACTCCTAGGACTGCGAAGCGTAGATACTTTCGGAATGTCGGATGTACCATGACATGAAAGTACGCATCTTTGAGATCTATGCTCGTTGCATAATCGTTCACCCAAATACTCGCTCTGACCGATCGAATCGTCTCCATATAAAACTTCGGAGCGACGATCAGCTTGTTTATCCAGCTCAAATCTATGACTGGACGGAACGAGCCGTCTGGTTTCGGAACCAGAAACAGATGGCTGTAGAATCCCGGAGATTCCTGGTTTTCTACGACCTCTACCGCGTTCTTCATTAAAAGAGACTGCACCTCTGATAACAGAGCGTCTCTTTTCTGTGGATTTGACGGAAGATGAGTCCACTTTGGACTTCGAGTTAATGGAGGCTTTCGTTTGAAGGATATCTTTAGACCTTCCGAAGTCACTCCTCTCACCCAAGGGTCGTCCGTAATCGACGCCCACTCTTGTGAAAAGCTCGACAACCTTCCGCCAACCGGAACGCGATAGAGGTTTAAGCCATCACCTCCTGGACCTGCGAGGCCTGCGGTAGGAGAAACCACGTCTTCCACGACCCGCACCTCGCCTCGTCGACCTCGGGGCGTCCGACCGATTGTCCCGGCCTGAAGGACGTCCCGAACGAGAGTCGCTATCCTGACGGTCTCTCGAATAAGACCAAGAGGACGCACTGGAACCTCTATAGGAACCTCTCTTGGGCGCATTAGACCCAGAAGTGCCTGTCTTATTCGTGTCTGCTGTATCCGACTTCTTAGGAGCAGATCTGAACAACAGAGAATCATTAGCTTTCTTTTTAATTTTATCATAAATAGCGGAAAGCTTGCCGTCAAAGAGAAGTTCTCCTGAGACCGAAGCGACTCTAAGAGAGTTCTTCACCTTAGAATCCACTAGTGTGGATGTAGCTAGGGCTGCGTCACGTCTAACCAACTCCAGATTTGCCACTGAAAGGGTGGAGTTACACGTGGAATAAGCTACTGCCCTTGAAAGAAGTCTTAAAGAGGACTGTATATCCTGAAACGCCTTAGTAAGGTGATCTGCGTAAGATAAGGCATCTAAATTGGCTCTGTTAGACGCAATAGCTGTTTCCAACACCGCGGTTGGAATAGAAGCTGACGACGGTAATGATAGCTCTAAGTCTTCAGCCTCGTCGTCCATACGCAGAGGAACTCTCGGTATACCCTGTCCTGCCGTATCGAATTTATTCCTTGCATTAATGAAAGGCAGGTTGAGAGTATTAGCGGACAAGAAACCTGCTTTCCCCGTCCTGGAAGCAAGTTTAAATATAGCGTCGTTCAATAATTCAAATGTTCTTGCAACAATATTGGACTGCGACGGAAACTCGGGAGCGATGTCCCTGAACCGCTCAAAAAATTCAGAGTCCAAAGACGCTATAATTCTCTTGTCCGGAAGCGCAGCAGTCTGGCCCGACGGAACAACGTGAGGGAGAAAGTGCCGGATGAAGTCCACGGCAGCTTTATGTTGTTCCGAAAGGGATAGCTCCAAGTCATCCGTATCCCTTTCACCATCCGGTCGGACCTCATGATGTTCCCGGTCGTCCGCCCCCGATGCTTCGGCGGAGCGTACCGACCCAGCGCCGTCGGATAATTCTCGATCCGACACCGTTTCTGTCGGTTGCTGGGATGCTGCGATAAGCTGTGCTATCTGCACAAGAATGTCCGGCGTCGAGACCTGCGGAGGCGCAGTCTTTCGCTGCTTCACCGAGGGCAGCTCCGCATCAGATGGCTCCCGCATACTTTTCCTATGCGAACGTCCAGAGTCCATCGGTCTCGAATCCCTGGCTGCCGGATGGTGTGACCGGGTCGCCGAAGAATCTTTCATCGGCGAAGCTGGTAATATATCGGCGGTCACGCAGCCAAGGTGCGGTCGTGTGCGCTGACGAGAAGAGGAAGCCTTAACAGTCTCTGCGGACTGCTTATACGACGGAGCGTCCCGAGCGACGGACGTATGCTCCGCTAAAGACACATTTTGTACCACAACATCTGGTCCCAGATGTTGTTGTACGAGAGAGGGGCCTCTCTCGCTCGCGGCCCGGCTGGACCTGGACGAGCTAGGAACCGGACTCAAAGGCTTCCTCCGTTCTCGCTTACTATCCGCCGTCACAGGGTGTGCATCTATTATGTTTATAGTGCTCGCATCACCCAAAATTTCCTCTTGGACCGCATCGGACGAACCCGGCTGCCGAACCATTCGGTGAATGGACGCTACACTGGGCGAGCTAGCGGACGACATTTGTCTAATCTCCATGAGCACTTTTGCCGCTAGCTCTGAATTCATTTGTGACGACGGACGCACACTTGAAGAAGATAACATGGAAACATCACCCTGTTCTGGTTCCTCTGAAATAGAAACTGAGAGAGTAGAGTGACCTTGCGGAGAAAGAGCCGGAATCGCTCTTTCTCCAGAAACAACATATCGTGACACACGTTTCCAATGTTTCTCATCCCAATGTTCACATATAGGACAGGGATTAATGCGAGAACACTGACTACAATTAATACAATGATCATGAAAGTCAGAGGAAGATTTCTTCCTATTACAATTTGAACAACGTCCCTTCATTGTGAAAGAACAACAATAAGTCCTAGTTACTCGCAAAAACCCCTGACACAAAGATACATAATAACATGATCCATTAATAAATGAAAAAACAATTGCAAAACAAAATAATTTTGAAAAAATATTTTTTCAGCGAAGCCCAAGTTGCTGAAAAGTAACGTTGAGCCCCGATGGATCCGATGGCAAAGTGTGGTCAAAAATTTTAAATTTATATTAAATAATTAATGAGACACTTTCGGATAATATAAATGTATCTTATAGTGAGATAAACTACAGCAAAGGCAAACAGCCCCCCTCAAAAAAGGCTGTTGCCAATGAAAACAAACAGTGTAAAAACACCAGAAAACATGACTCCAGGCACTGAAAAAACTGGCCCGGAATCAGTCATCAATTACACTCTATCTGATGCAAAACAGAGACTCCCAGGGGAGAATCTGTAGAACATCAGATGGAAGATGCAGAACACAAACGTTATACACCCATGGATGAAAACGTAACTATGGGGAAAATAACAGAAAACATTCTGTAACCAAGCAACTCTCCCAGGAAATTTTAGAAATGAAATTTCTCAAAAATATGCCAAAAGCATGGGAGAATTGCAAGGGGGGACTTTAGAAGGCTAGGGGAGAGGAAACACTGAATAAGCAGTGCAACAATTAGCAAGAATGACAACAAGAGGCCCATGCCTCGAAAATAGGCAACTTAACATAATTTCATCAAAAAATTTTAAGTACAGCCCTGATTATTTTTTGTCACTTCTTTTTCCTCTCCTCCTTCTATCCTCCTTAGAATCACATTTTCTCCAAAAATTACGTGTCTGGCATCCTTTAAACTGAGATTTACAAGCACAAAGATCAGTGAGATGTTGACTGATGAAGGGCCAAACAGAGAATGATAATTGGCGCCAATTTCGGGACGTCTGCGTCACTGCGCATGCGCAGTAGAGGCGTAGTATGGAGGTCCTTTAGGACATGATTTCTTTTTGTTTTGGATGCAAATTTTGGGGATTGGGGGGCAAAATTTGTGTTTGGCCCTGGTTTTGTTAGAGTTAGCACCAGCTAAGTCTGGGTCATTGGTACAGTATAAAAATATATCACTTTTGTGATGACAGTACTGTACTGTCTTAATGGATATTCCACTCCAGAGATGTTTTAGTGATAAAAAACTCTCGTGTATTGTACTTTTGAAAGGAATTGCATGCCAAATTGATATTTCAAGAGTACACTTCTCTTGGACACAGTAAAAATGGCCTTCAGTTGGAAACTGGATCTGGTTTAGTGGATTTTCAGTCATTTGGATGAATATTTGTTACTTTTCTTATAAAAGCAACAAACAGTCACCTGCCATCTGGGTGGTGGGGTGGGGTGGGGTGGAAAGGGGTGTGTTGTGGGGGTGGTTGTGCACAAAATGGGACAACTGGTTGTAACATTTTAAATAATTATATGTAAAGATGAACTTAGCAATTAGCATCAAAATAAAAGGAATCAATTGAACATTTTAGAATTCATTTTGTGAGGATGTGATGCCACACTCAAAAACGAAAGTGTCAATGACACTGTAGCTCAACTTGTGTAAGACATGTACATGTATAGTATGTAACACAGCAATGACAAACATCTAGGTAATGACCTGATAACAAAGTATTGTAAAGGTCTGTAACAAATGTACGGGTAATGTGTTGTAAAAGTTGGTGACAGTTAGATGCTAAACTAGAAAAGAAATCTAATGGGGTTAATGTTACAATGGGGATCCTTGTGTGGTGCATCATAAGCCAAATGTTAGCAACTGTTTTGACCTGTTTGATTTAAACCCTCCTACGGTTGATTCATACTAATTAATAAATATTTATCCAGTCCTTCTTAAAATATATGTATTTGAATTTTTTATCTTTTGCTCATAGAGTTCCCACGGGTGAGGTTTTATTTTTCTCATTGGAAATAGAAAATCGGGTTGTGCTAATAATGTTTACCCTCCCCACACTGTGACACAACACCAAATATTAACACAGGAACTTGGCTTCAACACATTTGGATATACACATCCTAAGGATGCTGAATTCAAGAAACCTTATTTTGTCTGGTTTTTTGGAAAAGATTTTTAATTATTTCTCTCTTTGAGTCCCTGAGTGGGTCTGACTGAACCCAAAAATATTTGTTCTCATACTACAGTGATAACAAAGGCACCCAATAAATTTATAGCAAACATTACTGACATAAAAAAATCTTCTTTAAAGGTTCTGTATATAAAATGTAATACACACAATTCTCGTAAATATGACTGTCAACAGGCATTTTGAATTTTGGGCCGGGCCTAAAAGCACTCATTACCATCCCATGATGATAACAAATGTAGTCCCAGAAGTTCTGTACAAAAAACTGATTGCACCTAATTTTGGTATAAAATGGCCGCCAGCAGCCATCTTGAACTTTGGACCACACCCAAAAACACTCATTCTCGTCCCAAGGTAATAGCAAAGGTACCAAGAAGTTTCATGCAGGTTGTTTCACAAATACTGCCTCTAGCCCAAGCCGTATTGACATGCCCTTACTGTAGATATGTAACACTGAATAAATCAAAGTTCAACTAATTTGCATAATTTCTGCACGAGAAAAAAACCTGTATTATATGTGATGTATTCCACGTTACTAAACATTCATTCAAATATTTATTCAAATCAGAACCTTCATATATAAGTTCTGTACAAAAAACTTATTGTAGTAATTTCGGTACAAAATGGCCGCCAGCAGCCATTTGAATTTTGGACCGCACCCAAAAACACTCATTTTCATCCCAAGGTGATAACAAAGGTACATGCATGTAAAGTATTGTAACGGTCTGTACATAAATGCTGACTGTAGCCTGTAATAAATGTGTAAGTAAAGTATTGTAAAGGTGGGCGACAGTTAGATGCTAAACTAGAAAAGAAATCTTTGAGTCCCAGAGTGGGTCTGACTGAACCCCAAAATATTTGTTCTCATAGCACAGTGATAACAAAGGCACCCAAAAACACTCGTTCCTGTCACAAGGTGATAACAAAGGTACCCCAAGAAGTTTTGTGAAGATCATTCCACAAATACTGCCTCTAGCCGAGCCGTATTGACATGTGCACTTACTGTAGATAAGTAGCACTGAATAAATCCAAGTTCATCTAATTTGCATAATTTCTGTGCGAGAAAAAAACCTGTATTATATGTGATGTATTCCATGTTACTAAACATTCAAACAAAAATTTATTCAAATCAGAACTTTCATACAGAAGTTCTGTACAAAAAACTGATTGCACCAATTTTGGTACAAAATGACTGCCGGTGGCCATCTTGAATGTTGGACCACACCCAAAAACACTTGTTCTCCTCCACGGCAACAACAAAGGTACCCAAGAAGTTTCGTAAAGAACGGTTCATAAATACGGCCTCTAGCCTCAGCCTTATTGAATTGTTGACAGACGGGTCATGACAAAACCTCAAATTTGACTACGTCAAAGTTGAGCTATATATTTGAGGTCAAAACTTGGAATTTGAATCTGGAGGTTCAGTCCTTGGCATGAATATATGTAATGTCTGATTCCAGATAGGATGCAGGTACTTGTAAACATTACTGCATCCTGTTGTTCTAATATTTATTTATTTATTGGTGTTTATTATCACATATTTGCAATGGCTAATCATGACAACAACATGGACATAAAGTCAAGTTTAGTCAATCGTTTCTACCCATGTTGCTCATTTCAGAGGATTTTTACTCTAAGCATTGGAAAGTTTATCTCTAGAATACACTTTCCTGTATTCTAGAGATAAACTTAGTATTTATTCTATTATATCTTGTTTGACAGATCTCTAAGTGATATAATAGATTAAATGCTTATATTGGATGTTCTGGGGCCAAATAGGTCTATAAACAAAGGAAAACTGAGGAGAGTCAGGGTAATTTATCGACAGGTTACAAGAATTTTTATTCAATTAACAGGAGTTTACTCTGTTACAAGAATTTTTATTCAAGTAACAGGAGTTTACTCTATAACCTATATTCAATTAACAGGTCAAATTTGTACAAGAGGTATGGTAAATGGTTTTGTGTTGGGAAATTATATTCTATTAACAGGGTTATTCATTTAAGAGATATCCAATTAAGTGGGCTCCACTGTATGTTGGAGAGCTGACAGTTGCTTGCTGTTGCTCGCTGGTTCTCTCCAGGTACTCCGACTTCCTCCCCCTGTAAAACTGTCGTGGTCATGATTAGCCATTGTGCAGAAATATGTGACCTTAAACACCAATAAATAAAAAAATAAATTAGCTAGTTAACACTACAGAGGAATGAAGTTATTTTAATTATTTATAACTTTGTTGTCCATGCCAGATGATTTTTTTTAGTGCTGGGATGTTATCACAGAAATAATGCCCCGATTTCCAGTAATGCAAAACTTGGGAGTCCAAATATGAAAGCTAGGAACTTAACTTGAACAAACTTGCATCTGAGCCCTTCCCTTCCACCACCAGGATGCTGTATACCAAATGTGAAAGCATTCTGACTGGGGGAGAAGGAGAAGATTTTTAAAGAAATTTCCTCATACTGCACTAAGTTGAAATTTGGGCTACCATAGAGAATGGCAACTATTGTTTGGAAACTCACATTCAGTGGCATAATTGGCACAAAATGGATGTGATTGTTGGGGGGGGGGGGGGGGGGCATTGAGGAATCTTTGCACGGCGATGAGTGATGGCCACTGCAAAACGCGTTACGTGGGAAATTTATGCACTTAAGCCTAGTGTAATGCAGGGGAGGGGGGGGGGGGGGGGGGTGTTGGGGGGGGGGGGGCTCGGGATTGGCAGTCATTCAACGTAAATAGGCATATTTATAGGGTGGCGGAGGTAAGGGTGGAACAGTATCATGTCCTATTTCGAAGGGCTCTGCGCCACTAACGTTGATTTTATTTTCTCGGTTATTGTTTCTCAGCCTATCCAATTCATTTTTTTTAAAAAAAGCAATCTCTGAACAGAAGAGATTATGCTCTCTGCGAAAAACGCCTATAGAAATATATTAATTTATATTAAATAAGGTTGTGCTTATTTAATATTAATTTGTATGTATACATGTAATCTTGTTTTCACAATTATGGGGAAATCGAGTGTTTATTTTGAAATTGTTGTTTAAATGGGCAATAATAAATTGTGAAGCGTTTTGCAACGAGTTAAAAATGGTCGGCGTAACTTGATTTAGATTTAATATTTTCATAATTCCCTTTTGCAACTTGAGGGAAAAGTTGTTCAAATCTGCTGTCAATAATTGTGAAGCTTAATCTTTTTAACAGTACGGTCCGAGAAACCAATCAAGTCGCTAATCCATTTGTCTCGTACTGTCCGAGTTTTTTATCAAATGTTAGACACAGATCACAGACATACTCTCCGACAATCGTCGGCAATTTGTGAGTGATCTTGAGACACAGTTCCTCGGACCTGGGAGATTCATGTAATCGTCGCTTGCAGCGTAGTGTATTGCACTAAATTGAAATTCGGGCTACCATAGGGGGTCCAAATATTAACCCAGGGTCAGGGACATGATTTGAACAAACATAAGGGGCCCAAATAATAACCCAGGGACATGATTTGAACAAATTTGAATCTCACCCACCTAGAGATGCTGTATACCAAATACAAACATTCTGACTGGTGGTCTGGAGAAGATTTTTTAAAAACAAACTTCCCTCATATTGCACTAGTCAAAATTCAGCCTCCCATAAAAAGCCCAAATATCAACTCAGGGACTTGATTTGAACAAACATGAATCTGACCTGCCTAGAGATGTTGTATACCAAATATGAAAGGATTCTAAAGGGTGGATCTGAAGAATATTTTTAAAGACATTTTCTCATATTGCACTAAGTTAAAATTTGGGCTACCATAGGGAGTCCTAATTTTAACCTAGGGACCCGATTTCAACAAACTTGAATACCGCCCCCACCCCTCCCCCCCCCCCGCCCACTGTGTTGTTTACCAAATACAAAAGCATTCTGACTGGTGGATCTGAAGAAGATTTTTAAAGATCATTCCCCATATTGCTCTAAGTTAAACTGTATTGAACCTAATTATGAACCAAGGGGCTTCATTTTAACACACTTATATCAGTCCGACCTAAAACAGGGTATTTTTTGTTTTTAGAAATTTGATTAGCAGTTTCCATCTTGGTTTCAAAAAGTGATGATAAATAGTGAATATAAAAAAAGTTTTCGTCTCAACTACGGAAAGAAAAATATAAAGAGTGTGAATTTAAGTATTATTATTTGAACAGGTTTATCTACACTTCAAATTCACGATAAAATAATTGGGATAAATATTGGGCATCATGATATATTTATTCTGTTTCAACAGTGAGACGAGTTGTCAATACCCGGTCGCTGTCAGACATGCGCTGTAAAACCTATTGAAACACTGCTCAAGTTGATCTATTTTTAGAAAATTAACACAAAACTACTGTATTTGATCCACTTCATTTTCACTTCTTTCCACTGTAAAAGTATGACCAGTGTGGTGAAATTAATTCAGAGAAGACAAAGACTTTTTGTGTCCAATAAATACATATAAAGTGAGAAAATAGATCAGCAGTGGATGCCAAAGTCAAAGAGGGTGATTCTTTATAGACACAAGTGATCCGTTACTGACTAAATTATGACAGTCAAACGATCTAATTTTATAAAATAAACAGAAGCTTTATCTGAACAATTCCGTTGCAATAATGAACGTCAGATACCCGTCTGTCAATAACAAAAAACAAAATTTGGATAACTTATTTTATTTGAGAGAAATAAACGAAAATATGAAAGGTGACCCGTTATACCCTGAATGGCTGCATTTGTTATATATTTCGTAATTATGTTTTGGTTTTAATAAATAAAAATTATTTGTTTAACCAGACCAGTCTTACGTTATTATTAAGTTCTTCCAGTCCAATACTTTTTGGGGTTGCAAACTGACCCAATAATATGGGACGACTTGACCCGGAGGCGACTTGACCTGTTCACATAACAATTACCATGAAAATAAATGTTGGGACAAATGGGTGCGCCTTTATACCGCAGGTCCCCGATTTTAGCGCAGGCTACCGCAGGTCCCTCAAAATTACCGCAGGTCCCTTGTTTTGCGGGGTATTATCTTTGTTTTAACTAATAGTTCGAGGCAACTGTCATCTCGTTGATATTTGGGGGTATTTTACACCAAAAATCAATAATAACGGAGCATATTTTTCCATTTACGCTATATAAACAACATAGACTTATCACGCTCTTCGTGTCAAAACAACGTGTGCAGACCTATTAAACTATAACTAATATAAAAACTGTCTTCTATTGTACATAACATTCCGATATGCAATTCATCAGGCTTTCAGAGCTTGCCATGTGTCAGGAAAATTACCCATGATGGCATCCCACTCCATGTGGCCCCCGCCACACTCGGGAACATGATTCAAAATATTTCAGCGTTGCAACTTTTTAACACTACTATATCGTATTTCTTGGTTGCGGCTTTTTGGTAATTTATTGCATTTATTGGGCATAAAAGGCAGGCTGTCGAGCATGACCACAGGTCCCAAAATCTGCCATAAACTACCACAAGTCCCTTCTTTCGCAAAACAAGATGGCTGTTTCTTCCACAAGTCGAGGGACCTGCGGTATATTAAAACTTTATCACAAGCTAGCGCAGGTCCATATGAATTATTTCCCTGCCCCCCCCCCCCCCCCCAAAAAAAAAAACAAACTCGGGCAATGTACCAGAGTTTTATGGGGGGGGGGGGGGGGGGGCGAGAGAGGGCTACCGCAGGTCCCTTTCAGTTTTTCCCCTCATCTTCACTATCTCCGTCATTTACTGCAGGTTAATACTGATAAATGTTTTGTTTCGCGGGGATTCAGGGATGAGACCGGTCTGCGCCATGGGGGTATCCTTACCACAGGTCACTAAATCCTTCGCATATTTATTTTTAATATACCGCAGGTCCGTCGTTTTGCTGTTACTCCCACAAATCGAGGGTCCTGCGGTATATTAAAAACGTTACTATCACAAGCTACCGCGGGTCCTTTTTAATTATTTCCCTGCGGCATATTAGAAACTATCGTGATCTACCATATTATATTTCTGATTTTATGCAGGCTCTGGTAGCTTGTGATAGTTTTAATATACCGCAGGTCCCTCGACTTGTGGAAGAAACAGCCATCTTGTTTAGCGAAAGAAATCTATTTGAAGGGACTTGCGGTAGTTTACGATCGATTTTGGGACCTGTGGTCAGGCTCGACAGCAGGCCTTTTATGCCCAATAAATGCAATGAATTACCAAAAGCCATGCCCCGAGAAATACGATATAGTAATGTCACAAAGTTGGGTTAACCTGCATCGCTGGAATATTTTGAATCATGTTTCCGATTGTGTGCGTGTGTGTTGTTTAGACACGAAGAGCATGATAGCGTGAATAGAAAAATACGCTCCGTTATTATTCATTTTTGGTGTGAAGTACCCCCAAATATCATCGAGACCACATTTGCCTCAAAATGTTAGTTAAAACAAAGATAATACCCCGCAAAACAAGGTACCTGCGGTAATTTTGCGGGGCTGCGGTTGTTTAGACGAGAAGAGTGTGATAAGTTTATGTTGTTTATATAGCGTAAATAGAAAAATACGCTCCGTTATTATTGATTTTTGGTGTAAAATACCCTCAAATATCAACGAGACGACAGTTGCCTCGAACTGTTAGTTAAAACAAAGATAATACCCAGAAAAACAAGGGACCTGTGGTAATTTTGAGGGACCTGCGGTAGCCTGCGGTAAAAGCGGGAACCTGCGGTATAAAGGCGCACCGGGACAAATCGTCCTATTATTCTGAAAAAAAAAAACATTTGGGAGGAATATTCTCGATACTCTGAAAAAAAATTGTTGGGAAGTATCGTCCCGATATTTGGGACGAATCGTCCTGGTTGTCATTTTGAGACGAAACGTACCAGGACGAACAGGTTTTGGAACGAAACGTTCCGTAACCAAAGTCCAACTGATAAATCGAAGACTGTCGAAAATCGACATAAAAAAAAACGTCGAAATACTCGAATGCTGCGGTTTACACGTGTCATGCACTAATTTTTATTTAAGGCGACTGTACAATCATTCTGAATGAAAATGCGACAATTAAACGACAAGATCTTTGCCTTTGGAAGCACGCAGCGGGAAAAAAATCTTCTCTTTACAGAAAATCGTCTTTTTCTTGCTACATGGGCGCAGCCATTTTGCCAAGGTAGATAACTGTTCGTTCATCCACCCGGAGGACGAGGGTAGTATAGCAGGGATGAAGAAACCCTATCAGATGCCAAGCCAGTTATCAATATTAGGGCGGGAGGGGGCAATATGGATTCAGTTTATAGGAGGGGGACATCCAAGCATTTTTATGACACAGTCACACCCAGAAGATCGAACTCATCATGTGCCAATAAAGATCTGAGTAGTCCTGATTACATCAGCTTTTAGCTCTTCTCGTAGTTTCGTCCAATAAACATGGAAAATGATGTTTGCGACACATTATTAGAAAGGACTAAGAGAACTAATTTCACCAAAAAGTCACCCAGGCACATTTCACCTGTAAATAAACGAACATCCCAAGCTTAAATAAATAAGTAAATAAATAAATAAGTAAATAAATAAATAAATAAATAAATAAATAAATAAATAAATAAATAAATAAATAAATAAATAAATAAATATCGGTTTCGTGATGGCGAAGGGATCACCCAAACTCAGATCGAAGTATTAAGACGGTGGTGAGCATTGAAAGGGTATCCCCACTTCCGTTGAAGGAGTAATGTAGGGTTCTACCAATGAGACAATATTTAAAATTATGCGTGAAAAAGGAACCTAGTCACACGTTCTTCCATGACATCATCTATCCTAACATTCGACAGATACGCTGGAGTGCTGCAAGCTGACAATTACAAATTCTCATACACATCCGCCCATTTACCTTCCTAACTTGCCCTGCCGTCTGAATTCAATCCATTTAATGATAACTTAAAATGACAGGTTTTGTCACATATCAAGATCTCAAAGCCCATTATGGAAGTATCGTCCGCAACATGTTTAATAAGCGCGTGACGTAAGAAGACAACGTGACGTCGTAACATTGAAAGTGAGTTCGTTTTTGAAGAATTGAATTAAGCTTTTATGTTTTCAAAGTTGTTTATGTTATTAACTGTTTAGCTTACACAAAAAATGGCTGACAGTTTACGTTATTGCAAGAGATACAGGGAAGTTAGCGTACCTTAATTTTCTAAAGTTGTCAGTAAATTTAACATTAAGGGTATGGGAATATCATATAAAAATTGAAGATTCGAAATATTAGCGAAGTTGTGTCATCGATGTGGGGCATCATTTCACAAACTTTAGGAATTTCTTGTAGAGAAGTATCGAAATACAGAAGCTGGTTTGTGAATTTATTTTCCCCAATCAGTTTGAATGTTTGGCTATAATTCTCTCTTTGACCCATTTATAAATAAGAAAACGATGCATTCACCACGTTTTGATGCTCTGTAACATTTTTCTGTTCATTATATCAACAGTCTGTGCATCATAACATATAATTTAGACACTATCTTTTCTACGGTGGCTGATTTGGGCCACCCTCAATAATTTTTTCATCTCAATATCTCGAGCATATATAATCGGTGTCACCCTTTGATCATGAGCATGAATTCACTCAAACTGTTTATTCACTTGTCACATCTTTTCCGACTGCAACATAATTGTGCCCCCATGACAATTACACGAATCCACTCCTGTCACTCAGAAAACTATTCAAACAATCACCTTGTTACGAAGTTATGAGGGGTGGGAGTTATTTCTAGCCACTTGTTTCGCTTTGCTGGGTAAAGGGTTAAAAGTAAGGAGGCTGACTACTCCGCAAAACCCATGGAATTAACGATATCATTCCATTTCACATTCCATTCCATTTCACCTTTGGTCGTTTGGTACCTAGTGATTTGGACGTTCCGTGTGTCGTGTTCTCAACGTTCGCTCTCCCCGCCCCAAGATAATGATGCGAACAAAAAGTATTGTTGGTACGAACTGTCTGGTTTCTAGACAACTCGTACCCACGGCAACTCGTACCAGTCAAGTCGTACCCAAATTTGGACGACTCGTACCCATTTTCGGCTGGACAACTCGTACCCACAATTGGACAACTCGTACCCATGGTTGGACAACTCGTACCCATGGCTGGTCAACGTGTACTTGGTATTTAATTGTATGGGTGAAGGCAGTTAATGGCCTAAGAACTATAGAAGCGGGGTTTTTGCTTTTGTTTGATCCGTTTAAGGTGCTATAATAGTAATGGAAATCAGTTTACTTTGAAATTCCTTCGTCATATATTTATTGACCGTACTTTGTTGATAGAAGGGACCAATGGTTCCTGGAAGTCTGCAACTGGGGTGAATGACACCCCCCCCCCCAACCCCGACACCCAGTTTCTGCGCTTCAATATTGGGAAATAGAGTACTGGAAAAAACTAAAAGGCCTTGCATCTAGGGTGAAAACCATAGCCTTCGTCGCATTAACTCTTGCCTTTCCTAATTAATAGTGCCACTCTCCACATTTAGATTATTTTTCGTGTGGCAAAGTTACATCACTGGTGAGGCGCCACTCTGGTCAGGCGAGAAAGGATTTCATTGTAAATTGAGAGTCCAGCCGGATTTTGTACTTGAAGCGTAGCACATTTACCCGCTCGGAAGAAAAACGGCAAACAATGACCAGTGATAGACTGAATCAAGAAGATCACAAATGATGTTCATTTAAAAAAATCCAAGTAAAAAGCTCCAATACATCTCTCTCTATGAGTCCACCAGCTCGCATCAACTGATTTCTGTCGGAAATGTTATGGTCAACACCGACACACCTGAAAACTCGACAGTCATTTAATTGAGACTTACCCGGCAGTGACAGGTGTGAGATCGTGAAGAATTATTTTCTATCATCTATTACCTTATAGTCGATTGGTGTTTATTTCCTTCCAATTATCTGTGCATATTATTATCGCCAATTAAGTTAATCTTCCAGTTGGGAGGTGTGTTTTTCGAACAATTATCTTCCATGAGAATCATGAAAATTGAATGACAATTAGCATTTTTGTAAGGTTTGCAATTAGACTATAAAAGTGACTAAAAGTGAATCTCTCTCTCTCTCTCTCTCTCTCTCTCTCTCTCTCTCTCTCTCTCTCTAGGCACCTGACCAAAAATTGGCACAGGTCTATATAGTATGTAATTTGACCAGGAATGGGACTCCTGATGGGCCCCTATCGCGTCCGACGTCGCGTTAATCCTTCAACCAATGAAGGGATGGGGTAGGGTGGAGGAATGAGCCCCGATCGCATCTGGTTTTGCGTTAACCCCTCAACACGTGAAATGCTGGATATGAATACCAGTACAACAAAATATTACGTAGAAAAGCCCTCAGAAGTTTAACGAAGAGCCAAAGATTACCCGAATTTCTTTTTTTTTGGAGGGGGGGGGATGGGGTTGGGGGTCGTCTCCCGTACCTACACCACTGTATTAATATACAATTTAAATATTTCCTGTTTCCTTCGAATTGCTCTCTTGATGAAATGTTCATACCGGCGAAATGACTTTCGGCGAACTCTGTTCAGACTGTTCTGCTGAGATAAATGCTAAAAATGGAAAGTTTTTGCCTTTACGCACACCCATTAAAACAGACACTCATCTTCTCAAGTCCTTCAGCCAATATTCGCCTTCGCCCATACAATTAAAGACCAGGTACATGTTGACCAACTGTGGGTACGAGTTGTCCAACCTTGGGTACGAGTTGTCCAACTGTGGGTACGAGTTGTCCAGACGAAAATGGGTACGAGTCGTCCAATTTTGGGTACGACTTGACTGGTACGAGTTGCCGTGGGTACGAGTTGTCCTGATACCAACTGTCTAGGTACGAAACGACCTCTGTGCGAATCGTCAAGACACATCTAATATCCGCGACTTGACAGCATCTAATATCCGTGACTTGACATTTTGAATTGTTAACTGCTAACTGTTTTCTGACTTCACACTTCGAATTGCTAACTGCTAACTGCTTTCTGAGTTCACATTTCGAATTGCTAACTGCTTTCTGACTTAACATTCTGAATTGCTAACTGCTCACTGACTTTTTTTCTGAGTACGGAAAGAACAAGCGAGGAAGGCAAATCCCTCTGTCTCACAGTCCTTCTCAGGTTTACAAAAAGTATTGTTGGTACGAAATGTCTAGGTACGAAACGTCCTCTGGGCGAATCGTCAAGACACATCTAATATCCGCGACTTGACATTTTGAATTGCTAACTGCTAACTGCTTTCTGACTTCACATTTCGAATTGCTAACTGTTAGCTGCTTGCTGACTTCACATTTCGAATTGCTAACTGCTTGCTGACTTCACATTTCGAATTGCTAACTGCTAACTGCTTGCTGACTTCACGGACCCAGGAACAACCTCTTTATTTATTGAACCCCCAAAAATAATTACAAAAATTCTCAGATCTGTTACAGTTTTTCTGATAGTGTTATTATTTTTCACCTTTTTCACAAAGTCCGACGTTTCTTCTTCACTTACTCCAGATTCAGCTATTTCAACGTGTAAGCTTTCGCTAAACTACCTCTTCTCTCACGTCAACGAATCTCCGCTCACGCTTGCGATGGATTTTCTGTACAACACTCTTCTTTCTTCTCTTCGTCCACATAATTCTTACTTGTTGCCATCATTAACCCTTTACCTAACATGAAAAGCAGACGACACTTGCAAAAATAATTCTTGAATAACTAATTTTTTTCATTTTTTTGTCTCAAAAACATAGGTTATGACCCCTCGTTGGAACGAGCTCGTTCCAACGAGGGGTCATAACCTATGTTTTTGAGACAAAAAATGAAAAAAATAATGAAAATTAATTGGCGATTTTTGAGAATAGCGCTGGCCGGTTTTGGCCGTTACGTTGGGTAAAGGGTTAACCCTTTACCAAACGCAGACGGTATCAAAATTTATTATTTTAAATAACATTTTTTCAAATTTTTCAAAAGTTTTCTACAAAACCATATCATGTGACCCCTCATTGGAACGAGCTCGACGAGCCGGTTCCAACGAAGTGTCACATGATATGGTTTTGTTGAAGGTTCTTGAAAAATAGTATTTTTTCAACTGCTGAATTTGATTATTACGCGGGCGGATGTGACCGATTCGTTTCGTAAAGGGTTAATTCCTCACCATACAAAAATTACTCCCTTTAGTCTGGTAACTCAGTCTTACTAATTGATTGTGTTCGACGAATGACGACGAACGATTTCGCTGAAAACAAAATGACTGCGCCTAGCCACGCATCAAATGGGTAACTTTAACCCTTTACCCAACGCAGACGATTTCAAAATTTATTATTTTAAATATAATTTTTTTTAAATTTTTCAAAAAATTTCAACAAAACCATATCACCTGACCCTTCATTGGAACGAGCTCAAATGAGGTGTCACATGATATGGTTTTGTTGGAATATTTTGAAAAATTCAATTTTTTCAGCTGCTCAATATGTATATTACGCGGGCGGATGCGGGCGATTCGTTAGGTAAAGGGTTAACTTGGTTTATATCGACTGAGATCATCATCATATCAGCCGAGTTTGAAGTCATATCAGCCGAGCTAGTACCAAGAATTTACACAATATCACAAATTGTAATGTGACACTCAATAGTATATATAGATTGGTGAGCGGTATAGGTCGAAGTTGATATAGTAAATGAATAATAACACCTTTTCGACCTATAATTGAATTAACCATAGGTCGAAAAGGTGTTATTAGTCTTTTTACTTTGTTCCACCCAAGGGGAGCGCGGTGGCTCAGTTGGTAGAGGTGCAGGCTGCAAGCCGAGAGGTCCTCGGTTCGAATCCCACCTGCGGAAACCACGTTGTGTCCTTGGGCAAGACACTTCATCTCCATTGCCCGCGTGGGGGCACGATGGTGCCGTGTACTAAGGCGTACTGCACGTCGATGGTACGCATGTCTTCAACCAATCTAACCCTGCCTGTGCTGCAGTGCAGAGTTACGATGTTGGGGAGCTGGCAGCTGCTCGTCGTTGCTCGGTGGTTCTCTCCGGGTACTCCGGCTTCCTCCACCCGTAAAACTGTCACGGTCATGATTAGCCATTGTGCATAAATATGTGACCTTAAACATAAATAAAAAAAAATTCCACCCAAGGGACGATATAAAGCTTCAGAAATCAACCCCCACCCCCATCCCGATTGTATAGCTTCTTTGTTTGAAATTTTCGACCCACCTCCCTTATTATACCTGATACAACCTCGTCTTACCCATGCTGGTCTATCAGCATACCAAAGGACATCAAAATCCGAAAACTGATGCCAGTTATAACACAAAATGTTTGTAACGGCGGCTGTGCGGACCTATACCCACCATATATCCACCGAACATCCCAACATTGTTTTTACGATTTTTACACAATAATGCGTTCGAATCAAATACAGTCCCTGGATCTTGTATATTTCTTTTGGGTTCCCACAATCTTATTGGGGACCAACATGAACGCTACGTGACGCACAGACTCTTTACTGTTAGGATGTGACCAAAGATTCCACCATGTACCTTGTCTCTTCTATGGCCTTTAAAGCTGAGAAAAATACACATTGTCTTGCTCCATACCTTAAAATCTTTCAGCCCTGTGGGGAAATCTGTTAAATATGCAGCCAAGAACGTGTATTTTTCAGACTGTAGAGGCGAATCAGTCCCCAACATAGCTTTGTGAGTATATATTCCAACCATTTCACTGAGAGACAATGGCTACCAATGGTATGTTTAGTACGTCCGTCGTGGACTGCTCACTTTCCACGCGCGGGTAATATTTCGGACACAATAATATTAGATTCCAAACACTAATTGCAGGAATGATCACCAAAAGTTTAATTAATGAAGTACCGGGTAAAACTTGGTGCTTCATTAATTAAAATTTTGCTTACATTGGCATAGAGGGGGTTCGAAGTCACGCCGAGAGAGTTTCCTTCGGCACCAACCGCCTAGCGAAACTATACTGAACCACGCACACCACTCGGCCACCGGTCTGTCGGTGGCCGAGTGGTGTGCGTGGTTCAGTATAGTTTCGCGCCGAGTGGTGTGCGTGGTTCAGTATAGTTTCGCGCCGAGAGAGTTTCCTTCGGCACCAACCGCCTAGCGAAACTATACTGAACCACGCACATCACTCGGCCACCGACAGACCAGTGGCCGAGTGGTGTGCGTGGTTCAGTATAGTTTCGCTAGGCGGTTGGTATTCAGTATAGTTTCGCACCGAGAGCGTTTCCTTCGGCACCAACCGCCTAGCGAAACTATACTGAACCACGCACACCACTCGGCCACCGGTCTATACTGAACCACGCACACCACTCGGCCACCGACAGACCGGTGGCCGAGTGGTGTGCGTGGTTCAGTATAGTTTCGTCTGTCGGTGGCCGAGTGGTGTGCGTGGTTCAGTATAGTTTCGCTAGGCGGTTGGTGCCGAAGGAAACTCTCCCGGGGTGGGTTCGAACCCCCGGCATGCCAATGTAAACAAAACCAGCGTCCTTTCTTAATTCTATGGCATCCGAGAAATTTGAAAAAGACAAGTACTGTCGCTGATTTCTTCTGAGGTGCAGTTCGTATAATTAAGTGCTTAGATGCAACTATCTGATGTAAAATTTTGCTGATGATGATTTTTATTACCTGATAAAGGCATGCGTGGACATCACTGCCCATGCGTGGATTATGATCAGTCTACGGCGACTGTATGATATCAGCGTGTGTGTCATTCTATGTACGTGCCATCCACCCCATTTCCCACGTTGAAAGTACCTTCTACGGCCCTGTGTGGATCATTTACGACTACTTTCTGAAAACAGCTGTGTTTGAATCTCTCGGATGGCTCATTGGATTTCATTATAACATGTCAGGTCGGGTGTCTAGTCTTTAACCCTTTACCAATGCAAGACTTCCTTGAAATTTCTTTTGAATATATAGAATAAATGTGTAGTGTTTTCAAGTACAAAATTTATTCTACGAGTAGGATTAAGAATGAAACCGTTGAGCCTTTGGCGAGTCGGTTTCATTCTTAATTCTACGAGTAGAATAAATTCTTTCAGTGTTAAACCTACGGGAAAATTTATCAACCTACTAGGTGAATATAGCAAAAAATTACCCAAGGCTTTTATTGTTCGAATAAACGGCTATTTATGGGATAAATGTAAAATATACATGTAGTATAGTCCTGACGCAATATCTTATCAAATTAGGCACGCTGGGCACCCAACAACCCGAATTGGGTACTACAGACCACCATTTGCATGGTCGACTGTATGTCTATAGTATGGTCGCCGTGGACTGGTAACTTTCCACGGGTGGGCAATATTTACACGGACGCAATAATATTAGATTCCAAACACTGATGATAGGAATAATCATCAAAAATTTAATTAATAAGCACAGGGTACAGCATCAGCAAAATTTTAATTAATGAAGCACCGGGTTGTACCCATTAATTTAAATTTTGCTCATGTTGATTTTTATTACCTGGTAAATGTATGCGTGGACATCACTGCCCACGCGTGGATTATGACCAGTCCACGGCGACTGTACTGTAACAAGGGTCCACGCATCAAATATAGTCGTGTTAGAAAGTTCATGATTACAAGCTAGTGCGAATCGATATCTGAAGACCCCAATCCTGATAAAAATGTTCCCATTTAAAAAAATATTGGGCGTGCCCTCTCATCCTAAATTCCCATGGTGACACTCCTAGTCATATGCTGACTTGAAACAGGTTGGTGTGTGTGTGGGGGGGGGGGGGGGGGGGGGGGTTGAGGGGAGGGGGGTACATTGATGTCAACGCTCAAGCTCGCAGGCCACCAATTCAAATTATGATCTGAATTCGACGCTGTCGTGGACTGTTCGTTGACCCACTTTTTGTGGGAATTTGCGCAGAGTTGACCGTTGAGGTAATTTGTTGTGCATTTATTTGCAAAGATATACAAGTATTATTTCCCGTCGCAGTTACAGATATTTCAATCAATAATTATTTAATTCCCCTTGAAAACATCACGATATTAACATAATTTGGGGAACTATCTGGCGAAATAATACATGACGTCTAACGGCTGTGGCGAGTGTTCATTTAAGAACTGAATGCAATTTTTTAAAATCTTTATTGGAGTATGAAGGTGTGGGAATGGGTACAAATTATGTATGAATCCCGAAGGGATTCATACAATTTGTACTCATTCCAACACGTTCATACTCCAATAAAGATTATAAAAATTGCATTCAATTCTTATAAGTACATTTCCGTAACTGTTTAAACTACTTTTTACCAAACAACAAAGCAGAAAGACGAAATAAAACATGTACGAACGAACGAGGTGAAAAACCACCCTCACACAAAAGACAAAGCGCACAACTCTGATTTTTAATTTTCACAACTTTAGAAATGGAAACGAGTATTTTAGTAACGGGCTTTATGCCACAGTTGGGAAATGTCACCAAAGAAACAGCAGCGGAGTTGATCACTGCGAGAGACGCTAAAAGTTAAAAACCCGCCCAAACACCACCGGAATTACATTCTGTCAACTGCGCTCTACCGCAAATGCGGGTCAAAGTTCGGCCAAATGTATTCATTGGAAAATGAATTACATTTGGCCATGGCGTTTTCATCCAGCTGGCCAATGGGAATTGAGTATTTGGACCCAAAACGTATAACTACATTAACAATGTAATTATTTCTGATTGTAATGTCATCAAAATGTCGTTGAAATCAAGTGATGATTGAGTAACATTTCTAGCCTTGATACCGGAATATATCAGTTGGCCAGAAAAGCGAGCCGTGGGTTCGCTTTTCCAACCAACTGAAATATTCCAGACGCGTGAATCTAAACATAGGTGATGACCTATTTGAGGGCCAGACTGGTTGCAGGCCATAACGTCGTCGAATTTCTTACAGAATTACACTGCCGACATGAGAGCATGGTTAAATCTACTATGTTCTGTTCTAAGCCAACCCTTTCAATTTGGTATGCACTATGCATAAAGGTTTGTGAAACGAAAATCCAGCAGTCGATGACCAAACTGCACGACAGACATCACGATAGTAAGGAGAATCAGTAATAATTTAATCCTACAATCCTATAGGTCTGTAGATGACATCATCATTCAAAGAGCTCTGTCAAACACGATATAATTGGCTACAAGGGTGAAAAAGAGCCATCGAAGAAATTCTCCTACCCTACCAGAGAGGCAAGTTTAACCATTCCAACACTGACGCCCTTGAAGGTATCATTTTAGTCAATACTGCCAACGGCGAAATGGGCGAAACCATCCTGGTTTGTTGTTGTTGGGGGGGGGGGGGGGGGGGGGGTCAGTAATAATTTAATCCAACAGCTTTATCGAGCTGTTGGATTAAATTATTACCGAGCCTCGCTTCAGATGTTTTGCTCTTTATACAGTCTGCTCGTCCACTACCAATTTTTTCTTCACGCAAAAAATTATGCACAGCGGGTTGAATCATTGAAAGGCGAATATGTACAGAGTTGTTTGACCAATATTTTACCCAACATTATGCAGGCTGTAACTACCAGTATATTTTTATGTACGATTTGTAATTTTTCCCACTAAACGTTGGATGAAGTTGTGTATCGTTTCGTTTGGTACAACCGGCGTACTGATTGGAGGCTATATGATAACCAAGATTTCCAAAGGATGTAAACACACTTAAAACAGATAAAGTTGTAAAGCATCCACCCATGACACAGCAAGAGTTGCTGCTTCTGTTCCGATAATCTAAGTAACGCGACACAAGTGTTGTTGATCTGTGAATTATAAAGATTAACCCCTGACCCATAGTGATATCAAATTTGTTTGTGTACTGTCTGCAACGCCACGAATTTCAAATTAATTTTCATTTTCACACAACAATCACAACCCAACATTTATCCAACTTTATGTACATGTTGCTTTTTGGCGAGTGAAATACAACTGGAACACTATAGGAATGGATTTTCCGCCAAGTTGATATTTACAAGTTTTGAAGAAAAGCACCAATTGGGGATGAAAGGGAGTTTTCAGGTTTCACAGAACTAAATATTTTCCCATATTCGACTATTATAACGTCCAGGCCAAAACAAATATGATTGCATCACCTTAATTTTGGCATTCAAATATCTTTGTCAAGTTTTGCCCTTCAGACAACTTTTTCTGACCCCAAAACAGGGGGTCATGCAACAAATAAGAGAGAAAAATTGACAGCAAGGGAAGTACCGGTCACGTGCACATATTTTTAAGGGAATTCCCTACAAAAACACACCAAATGTAAAATGTATTTTTTAGGTCCAAAAGTCATCAAATCACCCTCTATTTATCTGGTATATTCATCAATAATGCAAGATGTCAATAGAATGCTTCAAACGTTGATTGAAACAATTTATTTTTCCAAGGCTCTTTATTTTTAGAGATTACATCACTTCCAACATTTCAAGGCGGGTATTTCTAATTCAAATATTCAGTTCAGTGACACCTTCAATAAATTCCGTTTATTCTATACTTTGATTACCTCCCTTAATTCCTTTCTATTTTCCTCTTTAATTATCTCCCTGGATAAGCAACTGGACAACTTTTCGGTTCTTGGACCTGGAAATCAATAATAATTCACGGTGGCGAAGATACAATTGTTTTCTGCCGCTGGTCGAGGCTATAAAATTCCCAACAAAAACTTGAGATGTGGGTCGGCGATGCATGATACAGCTACACACAGCGATCCTTTGTATCGTTCATTTTCAGTAAATCCGACAGAATATTCAATTCAAAAGATCATTGGCGATGCTGCCGGTATCCCTGTCCCCGGTGGATGTAAATGTACGCTTAAGAGACACATACTTCCGTTCTATTTTCATGTAAGGGTGGTTGTTCAAGTCTCTATTTTTTGGTTAAACTTATTTCGGTGAACTTAAGGTTCCACGTAACGGACTTTACACACCCATCGACGTGATACTAGTGCTGCGAGCGATGCGAAAGATCAATAATTAACAAATTCTCTAATCGGTTTGGAATTTCGACACAGCGTGATATCTCCAATATTTAGCCTTGCCGTCGTAAAGACAACCAGAACCAATCCCTTGAGTGGAACAAGGCGCCATCTGCAATGCTATAGCATTGCAGATGGCGTCTTGTTCTGCTCAAGGGACGAAATTAAACGGAGTCCAAGGTCTAAAATTAAGTAGTGATTTTTACTTTCTGTTTTACATTAGTCACAGTCCAGGCAATATTTATCTTTGTTTTACTACAAGGCTCAAACCTAAGGCATCACACTGTGTGGGAACTCCAAAATGATAAGAAAAATTAATGATCACTATTGCATTGCTCGCATTACTGGTGTAGCGTTCAATGTGTAAAGGCATCTACGCAAATGCTGCGAACGATGCGCTAATTATATAACCCACGACTTTGCTTTTCAGCATGTAATTTGGACATGATGTGAAATCCGTAATACAAACCACACAAAAGAACGAAGACAATAATTGATAACAATTAGTCCACTTTCTGAAGGAAAATACGCAAGCAGTTACCATAATTTTAACACTGCGTCAAATTTTCTGTTCATTGTTTCGTGTTTAAGCTCTGATTTTACATTGGGCTGCCAGTAAGAATTGCTTGTCTTTATTTTATTGCAAGATACGAATGATGATGTTACAGAAAAAATAATCACATTAAGCCATAAATCTGTGATGATATTCGTATGCCCGTCTGTAAAGTCGAAAAGATAATCCCATATTTACTGAACCTGAGGAAAGTAAATTTCAATCTTTGATTCTGATGGATTAACCCTTTTATTGCCACGCCCACTTTATCCATATATGGAGGACCTCTATGTACGTCTGTATGCGAGTAAGTTTAATAAAATTTATGCCATACTTGAAACTCTGCCATCTGATTAATTGTTGGAAAGGGCTGCCCTCTTCACAATTAATCAGATGGTAGGTTTGATCTGCGCATACCAGAACGTATAGATAATCAGCATAAAATAGGTGACAACAGTCGCTTTCGGCAGCGAAAGTGGTAATGTTTATATTTATCATTTTCGCTCAATTTTGGTAAATTTGTTTGCTGGAAGCGACCAACAGACGACACAGAGGTTCATTTCTGGCTTCTAAACACAGCTGATGGCACTCATTGGAACGATTTCGACGAGTTCGCTCGAAAAATGGGCCATGAGCCAGGCCTGAAAATAAGGCGTCAGGCATTTGCAGAATGAGGTCCCCAGAGGGTGAATTTGATCATGCTATCCTGTACAGTGGACCAATTTATCCTCTGGGTACCTTGTTCTGTTTAGTTTTGAGACCCTGATTCAGATTGAGGTTCACAGAGGGTAAATTTAGTGATGCTACCCTGCTGTGCAGGGTAGCATCACTAAATTCTCCCTCTGAGAACCTCGATTTGCAGATGTCAGTCTCCTCATTTTCAGGCTTGCCATGAGCTATGTTTTGAAACCGAATTTGGAAGAAACAAAAAAATTGAATGGCGATTTTTGTGAATAGCGCTGGATGGGTACGCCGTTATGCTATGTAAAAGGTTAAAATAACAATCGGTGTCCATATCACCTCAAAACTAAAATGTTTGTCCAGGGAGATTTTGTCACTACAAAACCGGAAATAAGGTCTCCTAATAGGTCAGATTTGGAATAACGATAATTGTCTATCAGCACCGTGGGATTTGTCATATTTTACTCAGGCAGCAGGATGTTGAGACGACAAAGTAAGATCGCCTCTCTCATTGTAATATGCTCGCTGTTTCCTCTGGGTAAGTGTTTTCGTGTAATCCATTTATTATACTGGCTCAAATTTCCAAATGGTACGTATACACTCCACGGGGAGCCTAAAGTATTTGTGGGCCCCCCAACAACAAAATATTTGCTGGTTTATACGATACCGAAGTTAGAATAGCAATGGAGCAAGGAGTATGGAGAGGATGTTTCCTCCATTGTCGTGGGAGTTCGCAGGTCACTTCACAGAAAACTTTTCGCTGGTACAAATGATGTGAACCAGTCTCTTACGCCACCAGTCTAATTCTTGAAAGAAATTCGACGTTGTTATGGCCTGGGTCATCACATTTATTTTGATTCACTCGTCTGGAATATTTCAGTTGGTTGGAAAAGCTAACCAAGAGTTCGCTTTTCCACCCAACGGATACATTCCGGACGATTGAACCTGAAAAATTTCATAGAGAATCATTTTCTGTGAATGAAATCTAGAAATGTTGTTCAATCGAGACTTGATTTGATCGACATTTTGGTGACATTACAATCAAAATGAAAACTCACCACATCCGTGGTTTTATGATTAGGGCATGTAGTTCCACGAATTATGTTAATAACTTGATGTTTTCAAGTGGAATTAAATACTTAATGATTGGAATATGTATAACTGGGACAGGAAAGAAGACCTGTACATCTTTATAAGTAAAGACACGTCACATTACATCAACAGTCTTCAGAGCGCAAATTTAAAAGAAAAGTAGGTAAACATTCAGTACACAACAGAGTACGAATACCGGTAGCTCAAATAATTACCCTAAAGCTACGAATTCACACTCAAGCTCTCAGATCACCAGTATTATTCTGTTAGGACTTCGACTCTTTCGTCTGCGTAAAATTAGTGTTTTCGGAGTTCTGGATGTTGGAAATGTTCTTCGTATTCAACATTCCTTTGCGACAATGTATCGACTGCCAAGGGTGGGGGAAGCATCCGGAGGCTAGAGATGGGGGGGGGGGGGGGGGGACTTAGGGGGGGGGGGGGTGTTAAAAAGGACATTCGACTCTGCATATAAGTTAAGACCGTGAGTTTACAAGGTATCATAAATTGTAATGTTACACTCAAAAGTATTAACATGGTACATGCATAAGGCTTTAGAACTCACCCAGCCTATTGAAAAGCTTGTTTGTTTGATGTTTGTCAACAAGCCTCCACCATTATACGTGATACCCCCCACCACCACCCCCCCCCCCCCCCCCCACCCCACTCCATTGGCTAGAGCGTTTCTCAGTTGCAGTTTTCGAAAAGTCTTTTGCATTAGAGCACTTCGGGCGAAAAATGGTACGCTTTGCCCCCTAGCCCCAAGACGAAGGCGTTGGGTAGGTACGAAACCCCTACACCCGAGCCATTTCCCACCCAATCCTACCCCATCGCTGTAAAATACGTTTAAACTTCAGCATGCTTCTTCTTTCATTTTATTACAGAAATAAACAGACCAGGAACTGTTCCCAGTGGTGTCTCGTTAACTTGAAAAAAACATGAATTACTGGTCATTGATTGACAGTCGTGTGGCTTATATGTTTAATATGCTTTTGCAATTCTAAAATAAATTTATATAAAAACAAATCTACAGAAACATTTTATGTATTTTAGGCTTGAATGATGGGACATTAAATAGGCATTTATTTTCTTAATTAATATTTTCAGCCCCCCCCCCCCCCCCCCCCCCCCCCCACACACACCACCACCCGGCCTTACAGCTGCAGGTTGTAAATATTAACTGGTCTGCGTCACTAACTCACTTACATTATCATTTAACAGTTAACTCTTTACCCAACACGGTATAGACGATCCTTCAAATAAAAAATTCTTGAAGAACTGAATATTATAATTTTGTCTAAAAAAATATAGCAGATGAACGTTCATTGGAACGAGCTTGACAAGCTCGTTCCAATGAAGGTTCATAGCCTATGTTTTAGAGGCCCAATTTAAAAAATGAATATTAAAATTAAAATTTTTGTGAAAAGCGCTGGTGAGATATGAGAATTACGTAATGCAACTTGTTATAAATAAAAGAAATTATTGGACTAGGGTCACAAGTGCGGCGTGTTAACCCTTTGAATGGGTGGTATCTCGCATGTCAGTTCAACGGCGTCAATTGTAAGAGTTCTTTTCTAGGGGCAGATTCATTAATATTTTCAACGTGCAGCTCCAAGGCTGCACGTTGAAAATATTGATGGTTCTACCCAGTGGCGGCGCCATGGAGTGGTATGTGGGGGTACTTACCCCTCCACTTTTTTCGCCAAGCGTAGAAAAACAATACTATCATTTTAATTTTTGTTGTATTGAACGTTGCGGTATAGTGGTCGGTATGCTTAATCCCATATTCCCAAGTGCACTAAATCAGAGAAGTTTTGAAATTAATCCCCCCACTGCCCCCCCCCCCCCCCCCCCCCCCCCACTGTTCTCCCACACACCACACACAGGCTAGCTGCAAACAATAAACAAGAGTCGAGGGGCCAAATTGCAACAAGGCATGCCGCGTTTAAACGGACTGAAACATAGTGCTTAAAAGTATTCGACGAATGCTGGAATCGAGAGCGTGCAAAGCATCCGTTTGGAATTCAGCCTACAGCAATTTTAAAAAATAAATAAAATTTAATATTTCAGAAAAATTCTCAAAGGTATAACTCAATGAAATCATGCAAATATGAATATCATTGGAACCGGCTTGTTCAGCCGGTTCCAATGATATCCATATTCGCATGATTTTGTTGCAAAACAGTTTAAAATTTTCTCAATTTAGGGAGAGAACTCCCACGACCCCCCCCCCCCCCCCCCCCCGAGAAACCCACCCCAGCTCGGCGCTGCACAATCCCCAACTGTACCCTCTCTCTTTTGTAACTGTGGCGCTGCCACTGGTTCTGGGTTACACATTCACTTTGCATGCAGTCATCGTATAGTTAATGAAATTTTGACGTATCATGCCCCTGGAAAGGAAAAGCAGCTCAACGTGTTCAAAGGTTTAATAAATTTAATATTGAAAACATTGTTCTTTTTTCAGCGAGTGGCTCCTGTCCAACTGGATTTACGAGGTACGACACCTCGTGCTACAAGTTCTTCTATTTTCCTATGACTGTGCCTGATTCACAGGTAAGACTTGTTATTTATTTATTTATTTATTTATTTATTTATTTATTTATTTATTTATTTATTTATTTATTTATTTATTTATTAGTTTTAGGATTTATTTATTGTAGTTGAAGGTAACACATTTCTGTACAATGGCTTACCGTGACCGCAAAATGGAGATAAAGTCAAGTTTAGTCAATCGTTTATACCCGTGTTGTCCATTTAGATGACTTCCACCTCTAGCATTGGTTACTGGTCAGTGGGTCCTATGTTACTAGTAAAACAGAGCTTGTTTACCACTCCTTCACTCCCGGGAGTTTCCACGGGATGACTTGTGAACTTCCTACCAAAATGGTTTACAGAAGCTAACACGAGCTATCCACAAAAACTGCTACAAGTGCTTTGTGTTATTTTAAATTCGCAACATTATCCGTTTTGGTCAACGTACACGTTTCTTCACCCAAACATACCTTTGGTGCCATCTGCAATGCTGAAGCATTTATATATTTATTTATTGGGGTTTAACGACACTTTCGACATCCAGGATCACCTCGTGTCGGACAGTTTTACAGGTGAAGGAAGCCGGAGTACCCGGAGAGAACTGCTAAAGCATTAAAGATGGCTCCTTGTTGCACACAAGAGACAATTTCAACTCTAGAACCCAGAGATTCACGTCATATATTTCGAATACAAGGGAGAGGGCGCATTCGTATGACGTACGAACAGGATCACCAATCAGTGAATTAAGCATGTTACTAAAATAATAGAGCATGATTCTAAAATAATATAGCATGATACCTAAATAATATAACATGATGCTAAATTAATTCAGCGTCATACTTAAGTAATTAAGCATCATGTTTGTCATACATTTGGATTTCTTCAGCATTTGGATATTGACAGACAGCAGTTGGAAAATTCTCATTCAAGGTGGGGAGGGATTGCAAATGGTTTCCCAGAAGTTGGATTGGAGGGGTACAGTTGGAAAGAAATTCAGATGGGGTATACCCCCCCCCCCCCCCCAACAAACCCAACAAAGACTCTTTAACCACTCCCTTAGCCCTTTACCCAACGAATAGGACACATCCGCCCGCGTAATGTGCAAATTCAACAGCTGAAAAGATACTATTTTTCAAAAACTTTCAACAAAACCATATCATGTGCCCCCTCGTTGGAACGGGCTCGTTCCAGTGAGGCGTCACATGATATGGTTTTGTTGAAATTTTTGGAAAAATTTTAAAAAATGATATTTAAAATAATAAATTTTGATATCGTCTGCGTTTGGTAAAGGGTTAAACTAAGGCACCTTTACATTGAGAAAAATGAACATTTGGCTCCATTTTTACCAAAATTTTCCAACCGTGCCGAAACATTATTATCCGGTCTGCATGGGGCAAATGGTTTAACCTGTATCGAACACAGATAAAAGACGACACTTGATAAAAAACGAAAACAAATCTTGAATCACTGACATTTTTCCCTTGTTTGCCTAAAACCTGAGGTTTAATGCCGGGAACGGGAATTTACCGGCTCTGCGGCTCCCGGTTCTGAAAGTCAATCACGATAACCGGTAAATTTATATACCATGGTATTAATGATTGCGTATTATAGTTTATGAGATTACGATGAATATCAGTTTCTTCCGAGACCAGCATCGCCGTTGGAGCTGTGGTTTAATCTTCCGAACGGGAATTTCCCGGTTACCGGTTCTGAAAACCGGTGCTATGGCCGGGGAAATTCATAGACTAGAATCGGAAATCAAAGGTTGCGGATTCCCGGTTCTGACCTATGAATTTTCAGGGTATCTGTACTGATGTTCACAAACGAGAATCGGTTTACCCAACGAATTAACCGCATCCACCCGCGTGATCTGCAAACTGAGCAGTTGAAAAAAAACATATGTGAACCTCCTCAGAGGAACGAGATTAACGATCTCCAATTCTGATTTTAACCCTTTACCTAACATGAAAAGCAGACGACACCTGCAAAAGAAATTCTTGAATAACTAATTTTGTTCATTTTTTGTCTCAAAAACATAGGTTATGACCCCTCGTTGGAACGATCTCGACGAGCTCGTTCCAACGAGGGGTCATAACCTATGTTTTTGAGACAAAAAATGAAAAAATAATGAAAATTAATTGGCAATTTTTGAGAATAACTATGGCCGGTTTTGACCGTTACGTTGGGTAAAGGGTTAAAACAAATTTTGATATCGTGTTCACTGGGTAAAGGGTTAATGCTGGTATGCTGAAAGTAAGTTTCACAGATCAAGAGTATTAGGTCGTTCGAGTGTTGTGCAAAGACCAGCTATGAGTGCTATTAATACTTTTTTTGAGGGGGGGGGGGGGTGCGATGGCTCAGCCCTGCAGTAACCGCGTTGTGTTCTTGTACAAGACGCTTAATCCCAATTTCCCACTCGAGGGCACGGTGGCTTTGTATGCTAAGGCGTACTGCACATCAATGGCGCACTTGTCTTCAGCCAATGCTAATCCTGCTTGTGTGAAGTTGAAGAGTCTGACAGTTGCTCGCCGTTGCTCGGTGGTTCTATCCTGGTCTTTCTCCGCCCGTAAAACTGTTTGACACGAGGTGATTCTCGCTGTCGAAAGTGCCGTTAAACACCCCAATAATTAAATAAATTAATTAATTCTTTGGACCTTTAAGGTATATTCCATGTCAGACAGAGTCGTCAACTGGTAGAGTCTATAGTAGTTTTTTAGGGGAAGACCAATCAATATTTTCAACGTGCAGCCTTGTGGCAGCACGTTGAAAACCTTGATTAATCTACCGCGCGTACAACACTTTCGTGCTGCTGCCAAAGAAGGTGAACCAAGTAATCACGAGAGCTTCATCCAAGAAGCTATATTCCAGCCATCTTTTTTGACGGTGTGCAATGGTCTAGTAGTTTAGGTGTTGGACTCCTGATTGCCAGGCGGGGTTGCCGAGGGTTCGACTTCTAGCAAGGGATCATAAACCAACAATCCAAATTTCTCTAAAACACGATTGTGTCCTTCGATAAACACACACTCACTGAGTACGTATCTGCTTTGTGAGTTCAGGTCGTATCACGACCCTGGCTGGAACAGTGATATTTTGGGGTAAAAGGGTTAAAATGGATCTGCAAATATCTGACAAAATATGGCATGTTTGGTTACAATGACGCCTATTATTTTCACCTCGAACATGGCATATTGCTACTTACTGAAATAAACTGTATGACTTCATTCCAGGAAGAGATTTGAACTGTGTCCCTAAATATAAAAATGACAAATCTGTTACGGCTGGATTTTGACAAATTTTTTGTTGAAAACTTTTTAACCCTTTACCCAACGTAATTGCTAAAACCGGTCAGCGCTATTCTCAAAAATCCCCAATTAATTTTCATGATGTTTTTTTCATTTTTTGTCTCCAAGACATAGGTTATGACCCCTCATTGGAACAAGCTCGTCGAGCTGGTTCCAATGAGGGGTCATAACCTATGTTTTGGAGACAAAAAATGAAAAAATTAGTTATTCAAGAATTTTTTTGGCAAGTGTCGTCTGCTTTTCATGTTAAGTAAAGGGTTAAAAATCATCGATAATACTTTTCTTTACCTTTTCTTTCCAGAAATTCTGTGAAATGGTTCATTCATCATTAATTGTGATAGAGACAGAGAAAGAATATCATTTTATTCTAGACTACATGAAAGATAAGTGGAGTGAGTACAGGTTGGTTATTGCTTCATCCGATGGTGTCTGTAGAAGCGGTGGAGGTGGTGGGTGGGTTTTGTGGATGGGTGGCGGTGGTTGTAAAGTTTAGCCAATCGTTTACACCTATGCTTCCCACTTTGGAGAACCTCCATCTCAGGCACTGGTTACCGCGCCCTATTTTACCAGTAAAATATTATTTTACAGTAAACAAACAGTGCTCCACTTTACACGGTTCCTGGGGTGAGGGATGGAGATGGGGTGGAAGTGAGATCATGATCATATGATTTTCAACAAAACTTGGCGAAGTAAAGCGAAAGAGATATATTAGGCGAGGGTGCCCAAACTCCGAAACTGGAAACCTTTAATTTGCCATCTCGGAATTATATATTTTCTTTCCAAAAGTAAGCATAGTGTATTTTAAAAAATCAGCACGAACTCTCTCTCTTCAACACGACTCGTGAGGGTGGAGACAATTCCATTGTTTTTCATAGAACTGTGGGAGAATCATTCTAAATACAAATGGGCTGGTCATTATTTAACCAAACTCTCGCTACGCTATAGGCGAACAACGACTGCAAAATACAGTCCCTTGGTATTGTTTTGCATAACGTTTACAGATGAGCCGAAATTGTGTTTTAAAAAAATTACCGCGAGAAAAATACCACAGAAGAACATTTTCGATTAAACCCTTTACCCAACGCAGACGATATTAAAATTTATTATATTAATTATTGTTGTTTGGAAATTTTTCAAAAATTTTCAACACGAACATGGTATGGTTTGTTGATATATTTGGAAATTATATATTTTTTTGTCTTCTTTACCCAATGAATCGCCCGCATCCGCCCACGTAATATGCAAATTCAGTAGCTGAAAAAATATTATTTTTCAAAAAATTTCAACAAAACCATATCATGTGACCCCTCTTTGGAACGAGCTCTTCGAGACGGTTCCAAAGAGGGGTCACATGATATGGTTTTGTTGAAATTTTTTGAAATTTTCTTTAAAAAATGATGTTTAAAATAATAAATTTTGAAATCGTCTGCGTTGGGTAAAGGGTTAATTTGTAAATTACGCGGAGGGTACAGCGAATCGTTAGATAACGGGTTAAAATTCGCGAGTTTTTTTAAATTACCATACAGTACTGTGATCATAAAATCGAGCAGAGTATTTCGACTGGGTCGTGATCTAGTTATCTTTCCGCTTCGCCTCCACAGCACTGTAGAGTCCCAACCGTCAGAAAGAGAACATTGAATCCGAAATGCTTTTTTCCCTTCTTTTTCTTTTTCTTGAATTCTCAATGTTGTACAAATGAAATCAAGACCCACACCGGTGTAACTGTCTCGCGACCGGATCGCAATCTGCCGATAAAGAAACCACTTTAGTGATCATAGCACAGGCGGCGATAGTGTGGATAACTTCGTCGTGTGTCTGAAAGGTGCAATCTCATCATCGAGAAGCCAAATCTCTGTATACTCCTTAGTTAGAAGGTATCGAATTTTACAACATCAACATTTTATTGAAAATTTACAGCTAGGTGTATACATAATAAAAAATTTTATTCTCCCGTCCTCCCGAGTTAAAAAATACGCAAGGTATTTTTCCGAGAAGTGTAGATTTTCTTTTTGTTATATTCGTGTGGCATTGCCATTGGCGAGTTGTTGATAAACGAGAAACAACTAAATATCAACTTAATCTTGTAGTTTGAAAACTAGCCGCCGTGAAATTTTCGACAAAACTAAACAATGTGATGCGTTGCTGCGTGCGACTTGCGTCGCAGGACGAGGCTGCGCATCGCTACTATTTGTTTGAAATTTGTCTTGGCCAACATTAGAAAAAATCTACGCACGCCACTGCTTCAAATATGAAAATGCCCACATTCTGACATTTGATTGTTTTTCAATCGCCAATAGTTTTTGAGTTGCTTAACCTTTTACCTAACATGAAAAGCAGACGACACTTGCAAAAAAAATTCTTGAATAACTATTTTTTTTTCATTTTTTGTCTCAAAAGCATAGGTTATGATCCCTCATTGGAACGAGCTCGACGAGCTCGTTCCATCGAGGGCTTATAATCTATGTTTTTAACCGTTACGTTGGGTAAAGGGTTAACTGGAACTGTTTGTTACGTGATGAGGGAAGTAACTCTAAAATGACTTTCGCGAAATGTTAATCACAAAGCAGCGTTTATTTTCATTTCGCCCCCGTCACACGAGGCTTGAGACGACTATTTGTACAGACAATGTCACTCCCGAAATTGAAATATCGCATTCTCTGTTACACACATATTTTCAGCGAAAAAAAAGAGAGAAACTCGCAACAAAGTTTGTTCTGTCCGATAGCCCTATAAGCATAAATATGTCGGCATTCAGTGAAACTTTTCTGAGAATAATGGTAACTCTTGACAATTCCGTATAGATGGATCAAATAGGACCACGAAAGACAACCTACTCATTTCATCGGAGAATTCATTAAATTTCAGACAACGTTCATGCACGTGTATCAATAGACGGAACAGATGCCTATAGTGACGGGGAATGGGTCAATTTTGAAACAGTGAAGCCATTACAGTTCATAGATTGGGCTCCTGGACAACCGAACAGTTACGCTGGACATGAAGAATGCCTTGGCATATTCCCTCACAGTAAACAGATGGAGGATGATGGTTGTTGGGAGACTGGTTCCTTCATTTGTGAAAGAGCGTAAGCATAAGACCAACATTTACTTAAACCTTTATCTTATGTAACGGAAAAATGGCCAGCATTGATGTATTATCCATAAAAAATATCTCCTTCAAAATTGCATATTTTTCAATTTTTCTCTCAAAAGCATAGCTTATGGCCCCCTCATTGGAGCGAGCTCAGAGAGCTCGTTCCAATGAGGGGGCCATAAGCAATGTTATTTTTGTACAGTGAAACCCTGTTAACTGAATAGCCAATTTAACAGGAGTATTCAATTAACAGGGATTGTGTCACTTTCCTGTATTCTAAAGATAAACTCAGCATTTATTCTATTATATCTTGTTTGACAGAGCTCCATGAGCTCAGTCAAACAAGATTTAATAGATTAAATGCCTGTATTGGATATACTGAGGGCAAATAGGCCTATGAACAAAGCAGAACTGGGAAGAGTTAGGGTAATTTCTCGACAGGTTACAAGATGTTTTATTCAATTAACAGGAGCTTACTCTATAACCTATATTCAATTAACAGGTCAGATTTGTACAGGAGGTATGGTAAATGATTTTGGGTTGGAAAATTACACAGAGTTATTCAGTTAAGTGATATCCAATTAAGGGGGCTACACTGTAAAAAAATGCAGTTATTCAAGAATACTTCTTGTAAGTGTCTTCTGCGATTCGGTTTAGATATAGAGGGTTAAACCTTTGACTTAAAATGGAAGGAGTTGAATACTATCCGCACGACGGAAGCATTCTTTACAAATTTTAGCAGGGAGCACGGTGGCTCAGTAGGTGCATGCTGCAAGCCGAGAGGTCCTCGGTTCGAATCCCACCTGCGGCAACCGCGTTGTGTCCTTGGGCAAGTCACTTCACCCTCATTGCTCACGTGGGGGCACGGTGGCGTTGTGTACTACGGCGTACTGCACGTCGACGGTGCACCTGTCTTCAATCAATGCTAACCCTACTTATGTGGAGTTAGTATGTTGGGGAGCTGACAGTTGCTCGCCGTTGCTCGGTGGTTCTCTCCGGGTACTCCGGATTCCTCCACCCGTAAAACTGTCAAGGTCATGATTAGCCATTGTGCAGAAATATGTGACCTCAAACACCAATAAATAAATAAATAAATAATACAAACTTTATATTACACCTCTATACTACTCATCATCAACGAATAGAATGAAGAAATTAACCCCCCGCACACTGATGTCAAAATATCCAGATTTGAAGTAGCCATTTTTCCCATAATGCAACTGGGAATTTAACCAATTCAATCTTGTTTGACAGAGCTCATTGAGCTCTGTCAAACAAGATTGAATTTGTTAAATTTCTAGATGCATTGTGGGAAATATTTGCAAACCTGAACTTAAGATATTTCGACATCAGTGTGCAGGGAGTTAACCCTTCGCCAGCGCGACTGAAGGAGGACTCTTACAATATTTTTCCTAAATAACTAAATACATAACGTTTGACCTCTCATTGGAACGAGGCCGGCCAACTCGTCAAGCCCGTTCATATCTAGGTCCATAACGATGTGTTGATACCCCCCCCCCCCAAAAAAAAAAAAAAAAAGAAAAAAAAAAATTCAACGGTGAGGCTATATACAACCCTGTTGGGCCAAAAGTTAACAAAAATTACTTCTGTTGGGGTATTTGCAGTCTCGGGGTTTTATTATTTGGGTTTACCGACACTTCCGACAGCCTGGGTCACCTGATGTCGGGCAGTATTACCGGTGAAGGAGGCTGGAGTACCCGGAGAGAATCATCGAGCAGCGGTGAGCAACTGTCAGACACCCAAACGTACTTACTCCACACAAGCAGGATTAGGACAAGGGCAGGATGTTTAACGGAAATACCTGAAAATTATATAATCTCTTAAGGGTCAACGGCAAATGCTGTCGGGTTTTTTTCTGTTAGTCTGACTTTCAAGTTTGACTTGCAACTATTCTTGACTGGAACTATTTTTTCTGCTTCAGGACCGATCCAGAACTGAGTCCAGAGTTAGGAGGTGTTATTGGAAAATAAAGAAGATACATTGTATAACAAAGGAAATTATTCCGAAATTTTCAGCTTATCTCACCTTATATAAGAATAGATCAGATTTTTGTAACGTCTGTGTGTGCCAGGACCACGTTTATCTTGTTGATCTTCGATGCAGAGTCCCTGGCCATATTTCCCGGTTCCGGTGTGTGCGCGCCAGGGTGAAGGTGTGTGGGGTGTGAGAGGGTGTGTGTGTGTGAGGGTTGGGTGAGGGGATTAGCATTACTGCGAACAGATCAGAATATTTTGGTGATTTCAAATAATGCACAAAATACAAAATGACAGCTTATGTCCCCTCATGGTAACGAGCTCAACGAGTTCATTATAGTGAGGTGTCATGAGCTGTGTTTTTGACCGGTTATATTCTGTTTATTTGTAGACCCCATTATTATTTCAGTGCGTTCTTTTCTATTCAAAGGTTTTACTCTTATAAGCTCCTTAACTAAGACTCTGTCTATATGAAATAACACGTGGAAAAAATGGCACAAAATAGCGTGGTTTATTTATTTCACTGCGTGGGTTGTCCATCTTATTTTTGTCTATTAGTTGAAACAGTGTAGCCCCATCGAGGAGTTGCGTGCTATGTTTTCGGAGGGAGAAAATAAAAATTAACAACAGTGGCGTATACGCTGCTTTATTTTCATATGTTGGTTAACCCATTCCTAAATACGACAAGAGGGCAAAACTTGTTTAAAAAAAAGTCTTGAACAACTACAGAATTCATTTTTTTCCTCCAAACTATAACTTCCGACACCTCATTGGAACGAGCTCGACGAGCTCGTTCCAATGAGGTGTCAGAAGTTATCTTTTGGATGGAAAGACCGAACAGTTAATAAAATTTGAATGGCGATTTTTGTGAATAACGGCAATCATTTATGCATGGCCGTATGCCTTGAGTGTGAGCCTCTAAAGTGGGCAATATAGACGATTGGCTAATTTTGTCTTGGGATTCTGATATAGTCGTAGATGCTGAAAGTGATCATAACTCCAATAAGCTAACCTGAACTATTGTTGCAGCCGTCGAGTTCGAGAACCGTTTTCCGGAGCCGGGCATCTAATCCGTGATCGCTCGTTCCCCGGTATCTGGGGAATTTTTCATGTCCCTTGCAGAAAAGTAGCATAGTACACAATGTATTGTCCCTAAATGCCCTGTTGCACCTGAGTATTGCCCTGGTAAACCTGAGTATTTTGGAACAACACATGATGCGCCATACTAACCTTTTGTGGGGGTTCTCTGGTGCCCGAACAAGCAGACGACACTTGAGTAGAAACGCCTGTTGGGCCAAGAGTCTTGAGCAGTATATGATATTCAATATATTCCATCTTGTTAACTAGGCTTTTACGAATTAAGGGTAGGAAGGAAGGCCGAAATAGTCAAGGCCGTCGAGAGCTAGAACGTGTGTATCGGCGTTACGGGCCTTGCGAGCTCCGAATTCGCAAAGCGATATGCGGGGGTCCTCCCAGAAACAAATTTAAAGCAGTGATAGGAGAAACATTCTCCTGCATTTTCTTGACAATATCCACTCAACTATTTCCTTACAGTTTGGGTAATTTATTACCTGTATTTCTGTGTGTATGGTGCATTTTTTTCTCCAATGATAATCGCGACTACCACGATGCAGGAATGACCGATGGAAAACCAACAAATTGGAACCAGTGGGGTTTTTTTTATATGAATGGACCCTGGTCATTAATGCAACTACGTATTCTTGACACCTCCACCAGCGTCGGAGGGCCGTACCAAAAGCCTTCCCATAACTTTCAGCTTTTTAAAACATCAAAAATCCCTGGACAGTTGCCCCTTTACCCCACCCCCCTCTCGGCGGTAATGGAAATAGAGGGCGGAGTACAGGTGCGGTGCCAGGATTTCCCGGACGCGGGGGCTATGATCCCCGACATGGTTCTGCCCAGTGGGGGAAATTTTGTTTTAATTAGGGAAAAGTCGCAATATCCGTGACTCTAGATGCTTTAGGGGAGTCACAACAAAACGCTAAAAATGTGGCTAGTGGAACTAGGGTTTCAAAACAGGAGTCATGGCGCTTCGCGATGACTCCTGTCTTCAATACCGTAGTTCCACAAGCCACAAATTTAATAAGTGTGATATAAGTCATCACAGCAGAGACTAGATGTGTGATGACCAGTGATTCTGAAGAACGTTTCTGGTATCGGACTGCAATAGAACTCTCGTAATGTAATCAACTCTACCTATGCCACAGTGAATATATGCCCATCGAATCTTTATGCTATTTGGATAATTTTATCTCCCTGACATATGTGGCCGATTTCCTCTCCGGGAGCTCGCTACGGGGGGGGGGGGGGGGGGGTGGAGGGGGCTGCAGAGCCCTGACCACCAGGCGCCAACCTTGTTGGAGTATCAAAAGAGAAACTGTCGTGGGTAAAACATGCTCTAGGGGAAATGTCGGGATCCCTTTTTCAACAGAACACTGATACTTGTTTCTAGCTCTGGTGCAGTTAAAACGTAACGCTGCTGGAACATAAAATCCATTTTATTACATGTATCCATACACAAAACAGCAAAGCAGTAAGATCTTTCTAGATCATAGGTTCAAAACCAGCATTTATTTCTCTAGCACAATATAATCTTCACAGATCAAAAGAACGAAGTCTGTAGCTCCCTGGAATAATTCCATCAGCACACTCGGAGGCTAGCGCACTGGACTTGTTATCAAAAGGTTGTGCTTTCTTGTCTGATTCACGTAACTTGTGTCGGTCATTGAGCAAGGCACGTAACCACCGATCTCTCAAATGGGTGTGCGGTGGCACATTTAGTATTTAACCCTTTACCCAACGCAGACGATATCAAAATTTATTATTTTAAATATCATTTTTGGACATTTTTCAAAAAATTTCAACAAAACCATATCATGTTACCCCTCGTTGGAACGAGCTCGTCCCCACGAGGCGTCACATGATATGGTTTTGTTGAAATGTTTTGAAAAATAATAATTTTTCAACTGCTGAATTTGCATATTACGCGGGCGGATGCGGCCGATTCCTTGGGTAAAGGGTTAACCAGACAGAAGCCCCACTTAAGCCCAGGTCAGTACGTTGGAGAGTTTGACATCTACCAACCGCTGCTCGATGATTCTCTCCAGATACTCTGGATTTCTCCAACCGCTTACCGGTCTAACCCAACATAAACGAAAAAAAAAACAGGGACTAAAATTCGGATCGTTCCCCGCGCGCGTTCAACCCGTAAACACCCCTTGAAGATAACCCACTGTGCTCTCCATTTAGTGATTTTTTTAACTGATCCCATTTCAACTATCAGCTGTGTATATACAATACATATTTGAAACAGGTCTATGAAAGGGTTAACCCTTTACCCACGTAACGGCCAAAACCGGCCAGCGCTATTCTCAAAATTCGCCAATTAATTTTCATTATTTGTCTCAAAAACATAGGTTATGACCCCTCGTTGGAACGAGCTCTTCGAGCTCGTTCCAACGAGGGGTCATAACCTATGTTTTTGAGACAAAAAATGAAAAAAACTAGTTATTCAAGAATTTTTATTGCAAGTATCGTCTGCTTTTCATGTTAGGTAAAGGGTTAAAAGGTTTTGCGTTAATCCTTTCCTAGCTCGAGAAGAAGACTCTTTCTTCATTTTTTTTGGTCTCAAAAACATACCCTATGATCCCTCAGTGGAACGAGCTCGTTCCAATGAGAGGTCATGAGCTATGTTTTGGAGGCAAAAATTCAGGAAACAAAACTTTAAATGTGAGTTTTCTCAATCACTCTGGTCGTATTGGGCCGTTAGGTTGGGTAGGCTGTTATTGTTAATAAGAGGATGCCACGCAGAGTTTCGCACCTCGTTATATTCTAAAACAAACTCGCGAAATGCAGTCAAACCCATTCACAAAAATCTGACCGCTGTTTATTGTGAGTAAAATGTTGTCCAGATGGATGATACAATGTCATCAAAAGTTTAGAGATTACCATATCAGGTGAGGCTCAACCTCTCCTGAGATAGTTTGTCTTCACACTGTATGACACTGAGTCACCCAAGTTGACCCAACTAAAGAACATGTTTAAAAAGTATGTTTGATTAGAGTTGAAATGGTTAACCGATTAATCGATTAACCAATGATCAACGTCTTGATCGATCAAAAAAGTAATTGATCGATTGACCGTTACTTTTGAACTATTGTATTTTCTGGGTTAACAAACCATGCTCCAAAACAGGCAAACATTGTCGCACTGACTCGCATCAATTATATGAGACAGAGTAAAGCATGCAAGTTACGTGATGACATACTTGTTCACTTGCATGATCATTATACTGTATCAGTAGCTATTTATTTATTTATTTATTTATTTATTTATTTATTTATTTATTTATTTATTTATTTATTTATTTATTGGCGTTTTAAGGTCGCATACTTATGCACAATGGCTAATTATGACCAACCCAGTTTTACGGGTGGAGGAAGCCGGAGTACCCGGAGAGAACCACCGAGCAACGACGAGCAGCTGCCAGCTCCACAACATCGTAACTCCGTATTGCAGCACAGGCAGGGTTAGATTGGTTCAAGACATGCACACCATCGATGTGCATTACGCCTTAGTAAAGGGCGTCATCGTGCCCACATTATAAGTTACAGGACGTTCAGGTGGCGGATACGGTATCATATGAGGCGAGGTGAAAACAACATTGGACGAGGCGGTACGCCGAGTCCAATATTCTTTTTGCCCAGCCTCATATGATACCGTATCCGCCACCTGAACGTCCTGTAACGTATTTATTATGCCAGCGAAAACAAAATAACAATCAAATTTGAACGCCGGCACATTTTCAAAACTGGTGCAAAACGCAATGTAAGTTGTAACAAACGTGCACAGTTGTCTCCCTGTTTCTGTATAATTTCCTTGACAACACAGACAACAGCGATAGACGCTTTTCTTCGTTCTGTCACTTTGTCTTGAGTGTGCAGAAAATGTCCGAAACGTCCGATTTTATAGAATTCGAACAAAATAAATGTATCTCACATCTTTTCCTTCATAGCTGTGATTCATTTCTTACAATTTCATTATAGTGCAGTCGCTATTTATATTTTATCCATTTTCGAAGCGACGTTATCCATTTACCACAACAGAGACTACAGAATGAGCTCAACGAGAAAAAATGAAATTAATCTATTCCCGGGATAAGACAATTTTTTTCTCAGTTTATTTATTCACACTATATATATTTTTCAACTTTCTAACAACGCATTTATGGGTTATATATTTTTTCTAAAGCTTTTAAAATATCGAGGCGAACACCGTACCCAAACTGTTGTGTGTTAGCCTCAATAAGCGTAGACCCTATGTCAAGTTAGGGCCAGGCCGACTTATCCGTTATCGGTAGATCGAATACAGTAGTATTTCTCACTTCAAATAATTAAATTTACATTTAGAAAATAAATTTCACAATAAATTTATTATAAAACGAGAGAAAATGAGACATATAGATACGGAGGGACGCTTGATTGTACTGCAATTTCTTCAATATGGATATAAAAGCACCGCGAGGTGAGGAATTTCCACGTCGAAACAAAATGGCGGTACTGACCTAATACGAGTTTCGTATTAGGTCACCTCGGGCTGCAGGTGACCCAATACGGCTCAGTACCGTCCCACTATTCGGGGGCTGTGATTGGCAAATTTCATTAGCTGGCATAATAAGTGGACAATCGGGGTTAAGTGCCTTGCCCAAGGCCACGACGTGGGAGTCCGAATCGATCGCTCAGACGGTCACTAACCGAGCTCGACGTTGCTTAACTTCGGTGATCTGACGAGAACCGGTTACCGCAACGCCACCGCGCCCAGTATCAGTAGCCGGAACTGGTCATTCTTAAGTAAACCTTTACCCAATGCGGATAGCTGACGACATTTGCAAAATAGATTCTTGAATTACCAAAAGTGTTCAATTTTTGTCTCAAAAACATAGCTTATGAATCCTCATTGGAACGAGCTCGGTTCTCTCCGGGTACTCCGGCTTCCTCCACCTGTAAAACTGTCACCGACATGATATGACCCTGGCTGTAATGTGTCGTTAAACCCTAATAAAAAAATGTGAGGGGTAGACCACGCAATATTATATTTTCAACGTGCAGCCACAAGGCTGCACGTTAAAAAATATTAATTGGACTACCCCTACTGCCATTGAAGTGACATGGAAAATAACACCAGGGTTTAAAGCGCTAATCCAAGTGGCAAGCCCATACGTGAGTTGTTAGTAAAACGTTTAACTGTCCCATCTCCCAAAACCAGTGGTTTGGGGGTGAGAGGGAGGGGCTGGATATCAAGGCTTTCAACTGCTTTTTGCTGCAAGATCCGCCCTTTCTTGATCCAGTTAGTCGATGTCCAGTGTATGTATGTAATATTTAGCATTTTTTTTCAAATACGTCCTAACATCGCACAAGCAGGGTTAGCATTGGTTGAAGACAAGTGCGCTATGCAGTACGCCTTAGTACACACAGCGCCACCATGCCTCCACATGCAATCGGGAAGAAATGCCTCGCCCAAGGACACAGCGCAGTTACCCCTAGCGGGGATCGAAAAATAGTTACGCTATGCAGCAAGCGAGTCGAATATGATTCATCTTGTTCTTTCGGCATATTAAATCGCTTGTCTTTACTTTGTCAGCTACAACTTTCTTAGATTTTCCCAGAGAAGCTGTTCACCTCTTGCCCAGAGTGCCTTAGAGGGACGCCCCTACCTACATTCCTCGTGTTCTTTAATGAAGACGCCCGATTTACATGATATCATCATGATATTCTTGAACATCTACCCAACAATGATAAAATGCATCTCTTTTTTTCAAGGCGTAAATTCTCTTGCAAAAAAAACGTTCCAGCAGATTTTACACTTTGGCCTCTTTACCCGACACAGATTGCAGGCAACGGCACCAAACGAAAATCTTGATTGGTAATGTTTATTTCCTCCCCAATAGACAACTCGAGGTTTCCTTGAAACAGCTCCTCGGGCTCGTTCAATTTCATCATCATATCATGTCTGCGAAGAAAAAAATCGTGTCTTTTTCTTATTTGGTACGGAGCTGACCCTGAAAATCGTTATATTTAAAGTACCCCCTCATCTGTCTGCCTTGATATCAATTATACAGTACCGCAATTACACGAGCGGACAGAGAGTTTGACCGGATCGTGACTGAGTCACGATCCGGTCATAACTCTCTGTCCGCTTCCCTGTCCTAAAAAAATAGAATGTCTGTCGAAAAAGAACAAGGTGCAAAGCCATCGGTATTCCCCGCAGAGAGGTGGTTTGCTAACCAGACACCATAAAAACTGAAATTTTCTGAGTCGAAAAAAGTCGAAAAAGGCCCATAACTCTTGAAAAAATGATTGGACAAAACCCGTTGCACTACTAACGTTATCACCCAGAAACCATAAAAACTGAAATTTCCAAGTCGAAAAATGTCGAAAAAGGCCCATAACTCTAGAAAAAAATTGATTGCACAAAACCCGTTACTTGTGAATATTCTTTCCCCCTTGATGGCCCATCAGCATACCAAAAAATCATTCAAATCCGACATGCACTGACCACCTTGTTTTTGTTAATTCAATCTTTATTGTTCATTATTTTATTTTTGTAAACTCGTTTCTTTCGAGTAAATGGGCCGCGATCAGATCGCGGTCTGACAGAAAAAGATACCGCTTTTGCGATTGCAGTCCTATATCTTATGCACAGTGTGGCACCGTGTGACCCCGTGTTTTATAAGTCGTTCTCAGATTATCTCCCTTCCAATAAGATTTCTTCAACGTTGGAGTAAGACTCTGGAGTAAGACAACTGCATTCACATCTTTCATTGTCACATTTAAACTGAGAACAGTACATAAAACACCAGTGACCCATGCCGATTTTAGTCTTCCAATTGGGTGTGGGGCTACACCACAGCATAGTTCCGTCTGGACATAACTGTGGCTGAAACACAGATGAGACACATGTGCATTCGCACATTTCATGTGGACAGTCTCCCAATCCACACTTGATATTACAAAAGGATTGTATGTCTGTTAGGCTGACATACTCACCCTTACCGTGGCATATCGCTTTTTCGAATGGAGGACAAGTTGCAGAAGCAGGGGATGGGGTTGTTGTTGTTGTTGTTGTTGATGTCGTTGACTTTTCTCGCATATACACTAAATAATCAATAGCGCGGCGTCTCGCGGTCGCATTATTTGAACTAAGAAGTTTAATCACAGGTTGTTCTTGCACTGTCACTGGTGGTGATGTTGTAGTTAATGGTTGGACTGTAAGTACTGAGTTTAACAAACTTTGGACATCAAATGATGTAGATGACATCAACAAGTCACTCAGTCGTTCTAATAAATGTGTCTGAATACCGGGTGGAGTAGAGGGGTCTACTATTAGTTTGGTCAGTGCTGATATTTGCTCAACTTCACTTGTCATTGTGTCGGTAACACTGTGTTCAACAGTTGATGTGTTGTGTGACTGAAATCCCCGTGAAGAATAATCTATATTGTGACCGAGGCCTTGTGTGGGTGGGTGGTTTATACTGTGAGCACCCGAGTTTAGCTGGTCATAACTGTGCCCAATGGAGTGGTCTACCGAAGGTAAACCCAGAAGAAATGCATTGGTATGATTAGTTGTTCCCTGGTTATACGCAAGGAAATGATCCGATCGAACAGGTTTCTTTTCATGTAATAAATGTGTGGTTTCATGCAACGAGATTTGGGCTTGATCATTGAATTGGGAGCTTTGAGTTGTCGAGTCAATATGAGTCTGGTCGATGGCATGATGTACTGAACCGAAAGAGTCATGTGGTATCAGCGTGGCACCGTATGGGGAGCTTTGGGCACCATTACTAATGTGCGACCCTTGGACAAATGACATATCGTGAATCGGGTCATGTATATTATTAGCTTGTATGTTAGGATGTATTCTTTGTGGAATGGAACCTATGAAACTATTGGGTGCTGTCTCCATTGGTTGGTGAATTCTCTGGTCATTAAAACGAGCCGATAAAGTGGTATGTGCTTTATTAAGTAGTCCTTGGCCAGAAGGTGGTTGTGTAGTAAACTTGTTTCTCGAGTCAGCAGCCAAGCTGTTGTGCCAACTTGCAGTTGCCATTGTATTTTGGATTTGGTGAGGAACGTTTGAATGTGTTATTTGTGGATTGTTTGTAATTTGTGGAAACTGACTCGCTTGGTCTCTGTGTCCATTTTTTTTGGAAGTACTACCGAAGTTACTGTCTGAATTAGGATCAGTGTATAATACATCGGTATGGTAAGCTTCTGTAATACCGACGTTACCATGCTTTATTGTACTTCTTGTATCATTTAACGACAATGGTGGGAGACCTTCTGCTGTGTTTTTTGTTATGCCGCTTCTATGGCGCAATGTGTCATGTGAGTGGTGATTTATTACATTGGAAACCATTGCATTTTTCGGATACATGGTGACTAGATCAGGTAAATTGTCTTTACTTTTCCTAGCTCCTTTGTCAAAAGGAGCTCTTGGGCTCGACTGATATATTTTGTGCGAGATTAGGCCAGCATTATCAGGCGAAAGAGTTGAGGGCATTGATCTGAGGCTTTTGTCAGACCTATCAGTTGTCATCACATCTCTCAATTGAATCTCGGTTGGACTAAATGGGACGTTGCGCCTAAGAGATCCCGTGTAAACTTTGCTGTCTAAACTGGATTGTGTACTTATAAAATCCGCTAGAATATGACTAGAGGGAGTTGTATGTGTACTGCTCCTTATCTTAAGAGCATCTGATGTCGGGTTGCTTTCCGAAATCTTATTCTTATTAAATTCTGTGCCCACATATGTCAAGTTTGGTGCCTGTTGCACTATACGGTGTAGTGTTTGTATGTGTGTTATGATTCTTGGGAGGAGTAGGCGACTATCGTCGAGGACAGCTAAAATATCTCCTTGCGTATTATCTATTGTTACACTATGTTCTGGCGGAATACTTGTTGTTTGAACTCTGTTTTGTTCATTAGGAATATGAGTGTAAAACGAGGCTTGTTGTTCTAAACTTCCTAATGCATGCATGTGTGATCGTAGTTTGTCGAGAAGAGACTGACTTTCGATGAGAACTGGCGAATTGTTCCCGATTGCACTATTGATAGTGTCTAACCCATGAACAGGATTACCCGCCGTACCCGCCGTTGTTAATCCGCTTGTTTCCATGCTACTATTTGCACCATTTGTCGCATGCTGCACACGGTGCTTCCAAGCTTGTAGTCGTTCTGCGTTCATATTCAGCAAGGACATGCTGTCGGAAAGAACAGCTAAAATTTTCCCATGCAAGGTTTCTGCTTCTACTCCACGACCCGTCGTATTCTTCGCTTGAAGGTTTGCATTTGCATTTTTTTTGTTCTGTCCACTATCCACAGACAATTTCCCACTGCTCACTTGGGTACGGTCACCAGATTCGTGCATGTGTCTAGTCTGAAAAAAAAGGAAAAGATGGAAAAGTAACCTTTTGAACCCGAGAGGGCGTTCTACAGGCCCAGGTACATACGTCATATTTTCATTAAATAGATTGGCAGCTAAGTAAATGTGTGTGTGTGTGGGGGGCGGGGGGGGGGGGGGGGGGGTAGACCAGTCAATATTTTCAACGTTGAAAATATTTATTGGTCTGCACCCAAATAATGAATATTGACTCTTCCACCTGCTGTATTCAAAGGGTTAAGTTCAGCTGAAACTTTTTACAACTTACCAGTTTGTGCATACAATGTGACTATCATAACTCCATATATCACGTATTTCTAATTGGATACAGGAATTTATACTATAATATATGAAAATGATTATCTATCCCAAAGGAGTGCGGTGGCTCAGTGGTAGACTGTTGGACTTCAAAACTAGAGGTCTCGGGTTCGATTCCGTCCGGGACGACCCGCGTTGTGTCCTTGGGCAGGCCACGTTATCCTGGCTGCCTACACGGAGGCACAATGACGCCGTGTACTAAGGTGTACTGCACGTCGTTGGTGCAAATGTCTTCAACCGCTGTAACCCTGCTTGAGCGGAGCTTGAACAGAGTTAGAAAGTTGAGAAGCTGACAGTTGCTCGTCGATGCTCGGTGGCTCTCTCCGGACACTCCGGTTTCCTCCACCCGTAAAACTGTCAGCGCCTCGATTAGCCATTGTGCATAAGTATGTGACCTTAAACACCAAGCAATAATAATAATAATAATTATCTACCCCAGTTTTGTCAACTTTTCGAAAGTATACATGTTCGAATATTTCAGGAAATGTAAGGCATGAATCGCAATAGCTTCAAAGGGGAAAGTTACGGTTGAACTTGCACCCTTGACAATCACAGCGCGAAATAAGTAGACCAGGGGTAGTGTTTAAAAAATAACAAATTGACAAGCAACAGGTATTACATGAGATCTTTGTTCATTCCATCGTTAGATCTATTTGTTATGTGACTTTTATACACTTCAAACTTTAAACGCCTCTGCACAACGCTAAGGGGGTGGAATATTATCTGCTTATGAGGTAGCCAGTGACATCGGGCAATATCAAACTGCTATGTGCTCTGGTATGCCAACTAGAGGGGTGGCTAGAAATTTTGATGTAACCTTATGGTCCAAGAATGAGATCAGATTAGTCTGGATCAAGTTCGTACTCTTATTCACAATATGTGCAGTGGTGTCTCGTTTGTTTACAAGCCAGAGGTGGACTGGCCCGATACAGACGCGTAAAACTGGGGTTTTTTTTATATCAACCTCTTGTTCATGTGACAGGTGATGTCACGGACATTCTTTAATGAATTTGTCCGAAACGATCATTCATTGGTCAATAAATGAATTAGCTTTAACGTAGTATATTGTTTTTCAATATTCTTTGAATTTTTCTGCCATTTCCACCGAAATGTTTGGGATGGTTCTAAACTTTTAATGTAGTATATAACAGGGTTTATTGTAGTCCTTTAAAACATTGAAAGTCCTCGAATTGAAAAAAAATGTTTTTTAAGGCTTTTAATCTACTTGTATTATTCTTGAAAGTCCTTCATTTTTTAAAGATGTTTCGAGGATTAAACTCGTACAAGTCTGGAAAGGAGGAGAGAATATATTGAACATTAAAAAGTACCATGACTTATGGCCCAGCAGCTGTTTTAATCAAGTGTCAGGCAGACGACACTTGATTAAAAACGACTGCTCTTGTCATTTGGTTTTTCTTGTTCACTCTTAGTCAAACATCAGTGTGCGTCAGTGCTTTACAGGTAAACAGAGCCACTAGAGTCTTCTAGATGTCAACTAATATCTCTATTCTTAACCCTTTGAACCCTGGTGGTATCTTCCATGTCAGTTCAATGGCAGCAATTGGAAGAGTCCATATTCATTATCTGAGGGTAGACCAATTAATATTTTCAACGTGCAGCCTCTGGGCTGAACGTTGGAAATATCGATTGGTCTACTCTACGTATTCACTAATCAGCCAACCTACGTAACACTATTATGACGTATCATGTTCCTGGGCCGGAAAACTGGCCCCTCGTGTTCAAAGGGTTAATCAAAAATCTTAATCAAACCTCTATGCACACAACCGGGAAGAGTCTTAAGATTTTTTAAAAGGTCCTTGAACATGGATTGAAAGTCCTTAAAAGCCCTTCAATTGAAAACAACCTCAAGACAATGAACCCTGTATAACAACATCCATAGAACAACTCAAAAAAGGCAAAGTGACTGGCAATAGATGGTATTAAAATTAACGTATTAATACTACCCCTCGATTTTCTTTAACTTAAAATTGGCATTCTCACGAATATGTATTTTCCTGTTATTTATTATTATTTATTGGTGTTTAAGGTCAAATATTTCTGCACAATGGCTAACCATGACCGTGACAGGTTTACGGGTGGAGGAAGCCGGAGTACCCGGAGAGAATCACCGAGCAACGGCGAGCAACTGTCTGCTCCCAACATACCAACTCCACACAAGCAGGGTTAGCATTGGTTGAAGACAGGTGCACCATCGACGTGCAGTACTCCTTAGTACACAACGCCACCGTGCCCCCACGTGGGCAATGGGGGTGAAGTGTGTTGCCCGAGGACACAACGCGGTTGCCGCAGGTGGGATTCGAACCGAGGACCTTTCGGCCTGCAGCCTGTACCTCTACCAACTGAGCCACCGCGCCCCCCATTTTCCTGTTAGATAGCCTACTACTCTTTGACTCTTAATCTACCAAAACCAGCAGACGACATTTGCAAACAAAATCTTGAATAACTGAAAGTTTTCATTTTTGCATCAAAAACATTGCGTATGACCCCTCATTGGAACGAGCTCGATGAGCTTGTTTCAACGAGGGGCCATATGCTAGTTTCAGAAGCAAAAATTTTAAAAATTATACAGTTATATAGAATTATAATTTTTGTGAATAGCTCTGGGCACATATTGCCGCTACCATGGGTAAAGGGTTAATTCTCCACGTCAGAATATTTGGAGATGATATAAGCGATAACTAATCTTAATGTTTCCATGCCCTTCCGCCTCCCAAACAGAGCTCCCCCCCCCCCCCCCCCCAATCTCCTATGCAAGATATGCGTGTCCCATGTGTGAAGGCCATGTGGGGTTGACATCTATCTCACATGACAGAAGTGACCGGTTTATGAGCGTATTTAATGAGCGCAAAACAAACAACATAGTGTCACGTTTCGGTAATATTAGCAGACGAACGTATGTCGAAGAAAACAGAAATATAAACACAGACTACAAAACCAAAGGACACTTGACTCTTTTGTATTAATTTTTGAGTAAACGTAAAGAGTAGAGAGAGTTGCCCGAAATTCCCGTAGAAACATTATGCGAATGCATAATATAACGTAATCGGAATCTGTCAATGTTCATTACGAAACGAATCTTTCACCCACGTCTTGCCGACGTTGGAAATTAATTTCGTGGTATACAGCTATAGTATATACAAAACTTTTGTACGCTCTTTCTGATAAGAAAATCAGTTCTTTTCAGAAATGGACAACAAAATTATTCGATATAGCTGCACGTGCCCCTGAATTACTTTTGATGACCTCAGGGTGTTTTGGTTGGGGAGAAAAATTATCCCTGATGGAGGTGGTTGTGAGATGGGAAACTCTCACCATCGGGACAAGACATTTGGGTCAGACACTCGACAAGCCTCGTGTCTGGCCCATTTATCTTGCCCTCGGGTGATATTTCCCCATTTCACACCCTCACACATCAGGGATAATAATAGTCCCACATTGGAGCAAGAATTGAAGCAAGGAGTGAGAATATCGCTCCAGTGAGGCGCTAAAAGATGAATTTCCAAAGTCGGGTACACAGAGAGTAAGGCCGATTAACCATTTATCTAACGTGTATAAAGATATTCACAAAACTCGACATTCAAATTTTTGTATAATTTTTGTAGTTTTTTAGAATCATAGTTATGATCGTACCAAAGTCGAGTGATGTGCAGACCGGATCCGATCTTGCGAACTGAGGTACAGACGAAACGGTGGGTGTCATCACACACTTTGGACAAAGATAGAGGTTGATCTGGATTGTAAAATTCCTTGGAGTTAACGAGACCAGATCACCGAGATCAAACAAGACGTCGTATGTTGTATCTCAGCTGTGTCGCAAATGATTTTTTACGTTTACAACCTGCCATTTAAGTGTCTTCTTTTTTTTTTTTTTTAAAATAAGATTCCGTATTTGTCTGTACTTTCATTCCAATCAGTAACTCTGACTGTTGTTTCTATTGCTAAAGAGGAATCCAAACCCTTTACTCTGACAGAAACGGAGGACTATGAATATTTAGGAGTCAGCATAACTGTCACGGGAAAGGTATGTATGGCTACCAGACACACGATCTGGGTTTAGGATGGAAAGAGGTCTATAGCTCAGCAGAAATACGCACAGAAAGATTAACCTGATGAAAGTGATAGTGAGAAAACCAGATGAAAAAATTGTGAGTGCCAGATATATAAAACAAATGATACCGGTACGAATGTGATCCCGTTAAACCAAACAGTTGTTAACCCTTTACCTAACTTGAAAAGCAGACGACATTTGCAAAGAAAATTCTTGAATAACAATTGTTTTTGTCTCAAAAACATAGGTTATGACCCCTCGTTGGTATTACCAGCGACTGGTTCAAGAGTTATCGGGAGGGACGTGTTCAGTATGTCACATATGATGGGAGTAGTTCTGGCTATGCTAAAATCAATGTGGAGTCCCCCAGGGATCCATTCTTGGTCCACTCCTTTTACTAATTTATGTTAATGACTTCAGCACCTCCACGCAGTTGGGCCTTTTATCCTTTGCTAACGATACTTCAGTCCGCACTTCGAATCATAGCCTTGATGCTGGCTTCTTGCTGGTTATGTCTAAATTTTCAAAGATAACAGATTGGTGCTCAGCCAACAATTTGGTACCGAATGCCCCAAAAAACTAAATATATACTATTCAGCCCGCCCAATAAAACATATGATACTAGCAATCGACAGTTGAGTGTCTACAACCAAGAAATTTCGTTAGCGAGCAACTCAAGCGATGAGAATGTTATAAAATTCCTTGGCTTATACCTGGACAAAAATCTAAAATATAAGTTTCATGTCTCAACCATATGTTCCAAAGTATCGAGGGCGCTTTATGCGATAAATAAAGTGAAAAGTTCTCTACCTTTCTCTGCCCTCAAAGCTCTGTATTATCCGTTGATACACAGTATTATATGGTATTGAAATTAAAATATTTTAGTAAATTTTGTTTCTTAACATACCTACCACAATTGTTTACAATTGGCTGTAACATAAGTGCAAGCCCTACTTCGGAACTAACTCAAGCTTTTAGAATCTTTTCCAAACGAGTTGGAAAAGTACTAGAGTGCAAAAGCACGAAAAAGATCGAAAAAAGGGTCGAGCGAAACCAGCGCTCGAAATTACAGGTACTCTCTCTGCACACCTCTTGCGTCTACCGAGCGCATGCGCAACAACCGTGACGTCAATTCCGTATTTCCGCCAACTAGAAGTTAGTGATTTAGCGGGGAGGCATCGATATCAAAGATATTCCCAAGGAGGGTGGGCCTCCGGTAAACAATTGTGGTAGGTATGATGAGAAACAAAATTTACTAAAAAAATTTAATTTCTTTTCAACCTACTCACAATTGTTTACAATTGGCTGAATAAACAATAGGAGGAGGTGAATCACATAACCAATACCAACAAGACTAGCAGAACGAAAGCAAGGATGGCAAAGAACAATAACGAAAACCTGTAATGAAGATAGAGAGAAGGCACCTGAAAAGAACAAGGCTGAGCGAAGCGCAACCTCGACAAAAACAATTTTAACGAGGGTGCACAACAGCCTGAGTAGCAACGAGAGGGCCTAAAGAATAAAGGTCCTCATATTGCTGCTGAAGGTGGCGGAGATAAAAGGCGGAGAAGGTAGAAGCATTCGTCCAGTAAGCCGCATTCATAACATCCCGGAGCGAAACAGAATTGGAGAACGCCCAGGATGTAGAAATGGCACGAACCTCATGAGCATTAAGCCGGTTCGAAACAAGATCCGACGCAGACAAGCGAGAATAAGCCAGCTTGATTGCAAGACAGATCCACCTGGAAATAGAATGGGAAGAGATAGACTGCCTCTTAGGAATGAGAGACAGAAAGAATCTCTTCCGACCCCTCCTAATGAACTGAGTGCGAGTAATGTAAGTCTTGATCGCACGAACAGGACAAAGAAGAGGCCTCCGGCCATCTACAGCAGGGAGAGCCCGAATGCAGATGGGAGGAGGTACCGAATCAGGAAGTTGATTCTTAGCCAGAAAAGAGCAATCAGTAGTGAAGGTGACACTGTTAGCCTCATTTCGGAAGAAGGCAGAATCAACAGATAGCGCATGAGGCTCACTGACTCGACGAGCAGAAGCAAACGCTAGAAGAAAGCCGTCTTATAGGTGAGAAAACGCATGTCGGTCTCAGATAAAGGCTCGAATGGCGCCCCCTCCAAACAGTGCAACACCCATGCCAAGTTCCACTTGGGTGTAAGACGCAAAACTCGAGGCCTCTTCAAAGAAAAGTGCCGAATAAGTTTGGAGAGAAAAAGATTACGACCGATGCACCGCTTTCCCACATAAGAGAAAGTATCAGACAGCATAGACCGATAGCCCTTAATCGTAATAGGCTGGAGGTCAAAAAGAAAAACCACAAAATCCGCAATTTGAGCGCTTGACGGATCACGGTAATTCACATTGTGATCTGCACACCAGCGGCAGAAAACCTTCCACTTGGCGGCATAAGTCATGCCAGTGGAATGTCGCCGCGATGCTGAAATGCACTCCACTGATCGTCTCGAAAAACCTCTACGTCGGAGACTGGACCTGATAAAAGACAGGCGTGAAGGGACAGGCTCGCCAGGTTGTTGTGATACTTCCTGGGACGACCCTGTGAAAGAAGATCGCGACGTAGAGGTAGACGAATCGGTCGATCGGCCAATAGAGGCCGCAGCAGATTGATCCACACCCTCTGTGGAGACAGGGGTGTGATCAGAATGATCCTGCAACTGCATGCACGAATCTTCGCTAAAACTTGAGGAAGAATCGGTGCAGGAGGAAAGGCATAGCCGATCCAACCTGTCCAGTCCAGAGACAGAGCGTCTACTGCAAATGCCAGAGGATCTGGACAAGGGGAGACAAAGGTCTCTACCTGATGATTCCAGCGAGTAGCGAAAAGGTCGACCTGAGGACGGCCCTACTGCTCGCAAATCGCCTGAAACACCGACCGATGTAGCATCCATTCGGTTGGAAGGACACTGTCGCGTCGGGACAGAGAGTCTGCTAGGACGTTGAGACGCCCGGGAATGTGTCGAATGGACACCCGAGCGTTCACATCCCGCGCCAACAGAAGAAGATCCCGAGACAGCCGATACATGGGAATCGAATGTGTGCCTCCTTGATTCCGTATGTAGGCCACTACTATCGAATTGTCCGAAAGAAGTAGGACAACGTGGTCCGACAGATGAGGGATCCAAAGCCGAAAACTCAACAGAAGAGCAAGGAGCTCCTTCTGGTTGATATGAAGGCCCACCTGCTCGCTGTTCCACTCTGCGTGAGTAGACAGACCGAGAGGATCCAACGTCGCACCCCAGCCCCGATCGCTGGCATCCGCAGTAAGGATGCGATCGGCCAAAGGAAGATCCAACGGAACACCCTGCGTCAGCCAGGAAAGATCTGCCCAAGGGCGGAGGTGACAAAGCAGAGACCGAGGAATAGTGAGTTCCAGGTCCAGCGGATCTACATTCGGACGCCAATGATCCAACAGGAAGTGTTGGAGAGGTCGGACAAACAAGCGACCGAGCGGAATGAGATCTGTCACCGAACCACAAAGGCCCAGCATCCGAAGGAAAGTCCTGGCCGAGACCGAGGAAGATTGAAGCAGGTCCCGAGTCAAGGCGAAAAGAATCGTCGCCCGAGCCTGGGGGACCGACACTACATTGTGAAGAGTGTCGAAATCCATCCCCAAATGACGGAGTCGCTGAGAAGGAAGATGATCCGACTTCTCGCGATTGACTCTGAAACCCAGCGACGCTAGCAGGCAAAGAAACTCCAGAACAGCAGCATCGTGGTGCCGTTGGAGGATGTCGTCTAGGTAGGCTGACGAAGTCACTGCCGACTGAGTGCGGTGGAAAGCAAGCACATGTGACATCAGTCGGGTGAAGGCCCAAGGAGCCAGGTTCAAACCGAACGGGAGAGCTCTGAACTGAAAAATTCGATCCCGAAACGAGAACCGAAGGTATTTCCGTGACGCCAGATGAATGGGTACATGGAAGTAGGCCTCCTTCAGGTCGATACTGGCCGCAAAATCGCCCTGATGAACTGAACGTCGAACCGACCGGAAAGTCTCCATACTGAAACGAGGAGCTATTATGTACTCGTTCAGGGTACTCAGATCGATGACAGGACGATATTGGCCGTTTTTCTTCGGCACCAAGAAAAGTCTCGAGTAAAACCCCGGTGAAAGGGTGTTCCTGACCACCTCGATCGCCCCTTTGGAGAGGAGATTGTCGATCTCCTGCACCAGAAGATCCCGACGCAGAGAATCGGATGAGACCTGAGGTGGAAGGGGCACCCGAGATAAACTGGGGTGCCGATGGAAGGACAGTCGCAGACCGGATTGAATGACGTCGAGGACCCAAGAGTCCGACGTTATCTCCGTCCAACGGTCGTAAAACAGCGACAGCCTTCCCCCGACTGGAGGCGAATCGAGGTGAGGCCCCCGAGAGGAGAAACCACCTCGGGAAATGACAGAGTCCTGAGACTTTCTAGTCTGAGGCTGCCAGCGAGCCTGGCCACGTCGGCGCTTCTTATAAGCAGAAGGAGCCGAAGGCGTCGCCGACGAGGCAGACGCAGCAGCACGCTTGGCGGGCCTGGAACGACCCCCACCCGCAGCAGCAGGTTGGTCAAGCTGTCTCAGCAAAAGCTGGTCCTTCGAATGACGAAGAACTTCGCCACGAACAGCTTCCACGGAACCATGGAACAACTGAGGTCCCGCCAAAGAGGCAGACCTCAGAACAGCACGTTGCTCAGAAGGAAGGTATGGTAAAGAATCCAACACCGCATCCCGGCGTGCCAGCTCCAAATTAGCCGTGTTACAGGCGTGAGTGTGTGTCAAGTTCATAAGAGCCTGTGACAAAACGCGAAAAGGCGCCTGAGCGTCATCAAACTCCCCTGGTGGAAAATATTCAGCCAGAGCAGCGACGACATGGTCCGCGAGAGATAACATACCCAGCATCTCTCGGGACAGGCCCACCATAGACTCAACTACCGACATCGGGAGAACTGCCGACTTAGGCTTAGTCAACCCGAGGGAAGAAGAATCCTCATCCACAGTAGTCATCCCTTGGAAGACTGGTGGAGAGACGGAATCGTACACACGAAACCGCGATGGAGGCAGAAAGGCATCAGCTCTAGAAAAGAAGGAACCCTTGAGGGCCTTAGAACGCATTTTGGCGTCTAAGCCCTGGAAGGACTCAACAACCTGAGTCGATTGCAGAGGACGCAAAGCCCCGGAGCTAGAAGGCTCAACAGGGTTACGGCGCTCCACAGTGGACCGCGGCCGGATGGTCACAGAAGGCTGGTCGGAAGGTTGAACGTCCGGCAATAAGCCAAAGACGAAATCCAAAGCCTGTCCCAAGACTGACGAGAGGGGCCCATCACCTTCAAGATACTCGTCATCCTCCGTAGCAGAGAAGACGTAGCCCAACTCGGGCTGACCAGCAGAAACCTCCTGTGAATACTGTGCAGTATCCAAGAGGCCAGGCGAGACATCTCGGCGACCGACCAAAGGAGGTTGTGCCTCAGGAGGCACAGGGAGGCCAACTTGAGGGTTGCCAGAAAGCAACCGGGTGAGCGCCAAAACGGCCTGGCGCAGGTCACCATGAGAATCCGTCGCAGCAGAATCGCCCGACGGTGTGTCCTCCCAATGGACTCTTCTGGTAGAAGAACCCAAATCCTCAGAAGAGACCGACGTCGAATGTCGATCGGCAGACAGAATAGGGACACGGTGAGAAGACACCGGAAGATAGTCCCGATTGTGACGCCCAGGGGGCCATCACTGACCTCCGCGGAACAGAAGGTCCTGCCTGCAAATCCTCTAAAGAGACCGACGGCGCACGTCGATCGGTAGCTGGACCTAGGACACGGTGAGAAGACACCGGAGGGTTGTCCCAAGAATGACAGGAACCTGTCATTGGCCTCTGCTCAACCGACTAGGGGCTCAACCGACTAGGAGCAAACCTAGCCAGATGAGACGGAGCAGACAGCAAACCCGCACAGCCCCGCCGCGAGGCTGGAGAGGCTGAGAACACACAGACACACCAGCAGATACAGCCTCGGTCCCCCGAGACTGTAGACCATACCCAGAGGAGATGGAAGAGCCACCATCAGACAGAATAGGATCTGGAGTAGCAACTTCCTCAACAACAGTCGACGGTGTAGGAGGCAGATCGGAGAGGGTCACCGAGCTGGCCTCGGAAAAGCTCTCAACGAAAACAGACGCCTCAATAGTGACATCAGAAGACAAAGAGACCACGGTCTCCTCGTCAGGTATCACTGAACTAACACCGCCAACAGTTGCAGAGGAACTCGCCACAGAAGGCAGATCCGAATCCTGTGTGACAGAGTCACCACGTGCACCAGCAGAAATGTCTGCTACGGCACGGCTACCCTTACCCCGAGAACGAGGGGTTCTAGCTCTGGACAGAACCACCTTGTTAACAGAAGCCTAGAATTTAGAGGACCAAACCCCACAAATACCACATGATTGGGCCTGAGTGCAAGTGTTGCAAGTGACACATGTGGAATGAGAGTCGTCCACATGCTTCACCTGCAAGCAAGAGGTACAAGGAATAGTCTTAGGCATTATATCAAAATAATCAAGCTTCCCGCCGACGGAAAACAGCACGAAGATCGTGTTCACACGTGGGGGAAAAACAAGATAAAGTGTGAAGAAACAAGCAATAAAAATACAAATTAACATTAAATAAAAATAATTTGGTAGCTTGACAAAAGGATACAATCCACTTGCACACTGAGAATGTAGAATAAGTTGTTCACGAAGAATAAACAGCATAATTAGCACGAGTCACAAAAATTTCCGACCATGTTCAATGGCGGAAAATAAAGGAATTGACGTCACGGTTGTTGCGCATGCGCTCGGTAAACGCAAGAGGTGTGCAGAGAGAGTACCTGTAATTTCGAGCGCTGGTCTCGCTCGACCCTTTTTCGATCTTTTTCGTGCTTTTGCACTCTAGTACTTTTCCAACTCGTTTGGAAAAGATTCTAAAAGCTTGAGTTAGTTCCGAAGTAGGGCTTGCACTTATGTTACAGCCAATTGTAAACAATTGAGAGTAGGTTGAAAAGAAATATGGGGTCATTGCAATGCCGCCTCAAAATTATTCGCACTTCAAAAGCGAGCTCTTCGCTTGATAAATAACAAAAAATATAACTGTCACACCGATCCACTATTTAGAAGGAGTAAAATATTAAAATTAAACGACCTGTATAAAATGAATATATCCCTTTTATGTTTGACTGGTATCACTCTAACTTACCCCAGGCCTTTGACAACTTCTTTCAAATCAATACATATCATACAGGTACGATAACAAGACAACTAGGTCAACTGCAATGTGGTAAACCAAGGACCCATTTCTCTGCTCAACTGCCCAAATATGCTTTCCCAAAATATGGAACGACCTCGCAAAACAGGTGAGAAAAATTTCGTCTTGAGGCTCATTCAAGAGGGCACTCTTCAGAAAATTTATAAATTCGTTTTCAGCCCATGTAACGGGCAGTAATCCATATTGTAGTGATTGTGCACATTCGTAAATAACAGTGATACCTGGACTTCAAAGGAAAGAAACTTGTTACTAAATACATGCTTGTTTACTGGGGGAATCAGTTCCGCTTTAATGGCAAAATAGTACCCGGTAACCAATTCCTGGGGTAGAAGTCCTTTAAAATGGGCTATATTGGTATAAATGACTGACTAAATTTGACTTTAACTCCTTGTTGCGATCACTATTAGGCACAGCTGCAGAAAAGTGACCTTAAACGTAAATAAATAAATAAATAAATAAATAAATAAATAAATAAATAAATAAATAAATAAATAAATAAATAAATAAATAAATAATGTACTTTGTGAGACAAAGCCTCAGAGATTAAACAGTCGCTAAAGAAAAACAATTTGATGAAACGTTGGAAGGCTTAGTCTCGATATTAATGTCTGTTTTCTCATCACATCTCATTTTATATGATCTCTTTAAATTTTAAACTCTTTCATCTTTCTTTTCATTATCTCCCCTTCTCAAACTATGTTTTCGTTTAGTCTACCCGTTATAAGATAACTGTCGGTGGCACAGTGACAGGATGGAGATAAGCATGTTGTGGTGAGGTGCTGGGAAGGTGGGGTGCTCATGGCATAACCATTTCCTCGTTACCTTCCTCTCAACGTCAATAACCTTAAATTCAACCTCATTACCCTCAACTTCATTACCAGTACATCCAACACCTTTTACATATTCATCACCACTAACCGATTAAACAATAAAATTAACTCTAATTTTTTTGTCAAGTGTGACATGATCCATTCCCAGGTCTCGTCTCATTTTCAATTTCACTTTACTTTAGTCTCCATTTTGTTTCCGTATCAGTGGTTGCATGCTAAAATTATTCTATGTTGAGTGGGGTGGAACTGCTCGGTCTCGGGACAAACTTTAAAGTCACAAACGAAGATTCATGTAAAAACAAAACAAGCCTCATATCACATTTGTTATGAGAAACATTAGTTGAAGAAATAACTTCTCTTCTGACACACACGCTATATGCTTATACTAATGGGGTCAGCAGGAAGACGGCCAATCTGGTCATGCTGTCTCCCAACAGAATATGATTAATTATACAAACAATCAATGTAAAAACATTCTGATCCACAATGATTGTATTCTGTTGAATAAAAATTTGCTTACTTACTTACTAACCTATGTTTTTGAGACAAAAAATGAAAAAAAAAAATGAAAATTAATTGACGACTTTGGTGAATAGAGATGGCCGGTTTTTGCCGTTACCTTGGGTAGAGGGTTATGAGTTCAGATACTCCGCAAGTAGTATACATCATATGGCTTTCGAACCTTTTTGGTTGAAGAGAAGGGGAATAGGAAGTGATGTCAGTCACACTTCTAAATATTGAGCACGGTAGACTAGCCCTCCCATGCGACGATGTTGTGACGTCATCGCCGTGATACGTCATCTCGGCGAAGCCGTCACAACATCATCGTATGGGAGGGCTAGTCTACCGTGCTCAATATTTAGAGGCGTGACTAAATAAAACTGTAAAACCGTAAAACTGTCACGGTTAAGATTAGGCCTACATGGGGTGAGTTCGCATGTGCTGTGCGTGCAGTTAAGCTGATACGAGTTTTCGTCATATTTAGCCGTCGTCGTGGGGGTCTTGTTGTTTTCTCTTTTGTTTTCGGCGACACAAAATAACAAATAAATCACCATAAAATCAGGCAGATAAACCCAAACCAATGGTTTACTCATTGTTTCTTGTTTTTGAAGTATAGCTTATGAAACCTCATTGGAACGAGTTCGATGAGTTCGTTTCACTGGGGTCATAAACTACGTTTTGATGCAACCGTTGAAAAAGGGAGCGCGGTGGCTCAGTGGTAGATTGTTGCACTTCTATGCTAGAGGTCCCGAGTTTGATCCCCGTCAGGGACGACCCACGTTGTGTCCTTGGGCAAGGCACTTTATCCCGGCTGCCTACAAGGGGGCACGATGACGCCGTGTACTAAGGCGTACTGCACGTCGATGGTGCACATGTCTTCAACCGCTGTAACCCTGCTTGAGCGGAGCAGAGTTAGAAGGTTGAGGAGCTGACAGTTGCTCGTCGATGCTCGGTAGTTCTCTCCGGGTATTCCGGCTTCCTCCACCCGTCAAACTGTCACGGTCACGATCAGCCATTGTGCATAAGTATGTGACATTAAACACTAATAAATAAATAATAAATACTCCATAGAGATCCCCTTTGTATAAGATAACAAATGGGACGTGCCAACCGTTATTTATTCCCAGTAAAATCGGTTGATAACGGATGTCGAATAAGGAACGGGGAATAAGTAACGTTTTTTACATCCGTAATTATAAATACATTAAAACTCACCTGCACCTGCTGCAACAGATCATTTGAGATAATGCCCGGAAAGCTAACAACATTTGTAGGTTGTAGGGTATGCCACAGTTCTGTATTTGCATTTCCTTTGTCTGTGGTGGCTCCCTTCGTTACAGTATTAAAAACAGCGACTGGCTGCTGCGACATCTGTGTATCACGATTGTTACTTACGGAGTTTAACATCTTTTTCTGCTTGGTGACGACTGCTTGTTTGTCAGTGCTTTCACTGAATATAGTTTTCTGTACACTTTGAATGTTATTTCCATTTTTTTCTTGAGGGTCAACAGATGTATCTGTACGACTCATTAGCTGGGTTTTATCTTTCTGAGCTAATTCAGTTTCACTCGGTTGGAAAAACGTTTTGAATATACGGAAAATTTGTAGCGATTCTGGAACTTTTTTATCAGATAGTGCAGATCCTACAATTAAATAATTCAATATTGGTGACATATCGACATTGTTGTTCACAGCACTTTGCGCGGTAGTGGTCTGAACAGCTCCCCTTAGAATGTCATTCGATAAAGGCCTTTCGTTTTCCCTTTGTCCACTTTTTGTTTTTCCATTGGGAGTTATTTGAAAACTTGGCCTGAACTTTGCAGAAACGCGCTCTTGGGACACTTGCTTCGACGGACGCAAGGCATTTGTGGGAACACCCGCCAGTCTTTCGGAGTGATCGGCAGTTACCAGCGGAATTCTTTCATTGTTTATTGTGGTACCGAACTGCGTCACTGGTGGCAATGTTCGCTGCATTCTCAGCTGGTCTTCCAATAATATCTGCCGTGATGATGACATCATCTGTTTTTGCATTCTTACCTGATCTCCCGATAGTATTTGTGGTGACTGTGGCATCCTCTGACTCTGGGATCCGATGTGGCTAGGCTGTTGATGCAATTGAGATTGTGGGGACAGTTGTTGAACTTGTCTTTGAATTCCAGACCGATCTTCTGACATCTGCGATGACGATAGCATTCTCTGATTTTGAATTCCGATCCTATCCCCCGTTAGTATTGACTGTAACTGTGGCATTCTCTGACTCTGGGATCCGAAGTGGCTAGGCTGTTGATGTAATTGAGATTGTGGGGGCAGTTGCTGAACTTCTCTCTGAATTCCAGACCGATCTTCTAACATCTGCGGTGACGATAGCATTCTCTGATCTTGATTTCCGAGCTGATCTCCCGTTAGTATTTGTCGTGATGGTGACATTCTCTGATTCTGATGTCTTAAATTCCTAGGCTGTTGCTGCTGCTGAAACTGTGGTGATGGCTGTTGTTGTTGAACATTTCTCTGTTGCGAAAAGGCATCCACGCGCCTAGGTTGGGGGCCTCGCGGCTGTTGTGAAAGCATTTCGTTGCGCGTCATCTGGAATTGTCCTCCAGTCGGGTTTATGGGTCTTCCAAAACGTTGAGCCCCTAACCGTCGGGCTAACAAATTTCGTCTCCACTGCTGGCGTGGGTCTAAACGGAATCTTCTCAAGTTGATTCGGGGGTCTCGCAGGCCTGCTACCTGAAATGTAACAAGCAAGTCTAGATTTGCGTAGATTTGTGATCAGGAGCGTAACCGGGAATGAGGAGTATTGGGGTGTGATACCACCACATAAATAATATTTCAGTCGAGACATTTGGAGTCTAAGGTATCACTTCTCCCATGCTAGTAATCATGTACTTTCTTACCCTTTTACCTAACACGAAAAGCAGACGAGTCTTGCGAAAGAAATTCTTGAATAACTATTTGTTTTCATTTTTAGTCTCAAAAACATAGCTTATGACCCCTCGTTGGAACGAGCTCGACGAGCTCGTTCCAACAAGGGGTCATAACCCCTATGTTTTTGAGGCAAAAAATTTAAAAAAATAATGAAAATTAATTGGCGATTTTTGAGAATAGCGCTGGTCGGTTTTGGCAGTGACGTTGGGTAAATGGTTAACCCTTTAAACATCGGTGGTATCTTCCATATCTGTTCAATGGAAGCAAGTGGAAGAGTCCATATATATTATTTAGTGGGTAGACCAATTAATATTTTCTACGTGCAACCTCGGGGATGCTCTTTGAAAGTATTGATTGGTCACCCCACGCTTAAGCTAAGCAGACATCTCACTTAATGAAAGTCCGGCGTATCATGCTCGTGAACCGGAAAAGCGGAACCGGAAAAAAACTCGATTTGATATTTGGACATGTGTCACACACACAGCCGGTCATATAAATGGAGGTCTGTAATACCTGATTTGACCTGTTGGGGGGCCTAGCGTGATCAATTTTGAGAACCGGTACGGTACGTGTCAGGGGTCGTTTTGGGTGTCTACAGGGTCCGAATATGGGACCCTTTCCCAATGGCATTTTGGCACGATTTCCCCAAATTCAACCCCAAAATCTCTCAATCTCAGTCCTCATTCAAATAAAAATTTAATTCTTTAACTCTTGCAGGCCTTATTTTTACTTTAATCACCTTTTACTGCAACAAGACAGATGACTCAACAGGCAGTTTTAGATACATTTGCAAGTTACATCCCAAGAACCTTATCAGTTGTTTCCAGACAAGTTTTGGCTGCCTATATAGGCAGCCAAGACTTGCCCAAACACAAATGCTAAGACACAGAATGTAGACTGTCCAAGTGTAGCAAATACAACAATTTATATTAGAGATTATAAAGGTTGATTATTATTTCGCGTGACTGTTTGTTATAAAACTTACTACATGGACTATACAGTACGTGGAGAGTGGATTGTAAGTAAATCACCCGTGGAGTGGAGTTATCACCCAAAGTATTCCTTTCAAATTCTGCACATATGGACGAAAAACACAAGCAATGTTTCGGCCAATGGACCTCCGAGTTTAACCCGGAGGTCCATTGGCTGGAAATTTGCTTGTGCTTGATATGCTTTGCAACAAATTTGCAATTATTGCTTGGGTGGAATCTCCACTCTGAGGGAGATTTAGTGATAATACACTCACCATGTACTGTACATGTAGTAGCTTCCGTTTTAATGTCCTCAGCTCAATATGAAGGTAACAATTCTTATTCTGTGTGTCTCTTCTTCCAAACAAATTCACAATTGGAGCCTTGATGACAGGAATTTTCCCAATTGCACGGACACCGGACCCATTCCCAAAGAGGGTAGAAAAAACTCCTGCGTGTTAACTGAATAAGAAGTTGCGTCACGACTATTATATGTGTATATTATTTATTAGGGCTGCACGTTATTCAAAACTGAATACCGGTATCGGTATTCAAAAAAATACCGCGGTATACCGGTATATCGAAAACTGTTCAGATATCTGAATATAAGTTCCTCATCGAGACTTGAGGCACCACAATCAGGACAAATCAGCATGCCTTGATGATGCGGTTCGAAACACCTTTACCCAACGCAGACGATATCAAAATTTATTATTTTAAATAATAGTTTATCAGATTTTTCCAAAACTTTCTACAAAACAATATCATGTGACCCCTCATTGTAACGAGCTCAGAGAGCTCGTTCCAATGAGGGGTCACATGATATAGTTTGTTGAAAATTATTTTTTCCACTGAATTTGTATATTACGCGGGCACATGCGGACAATTCCTTGGATAAAAGGATAACATTATTCATTCGAGGCTACAGTTAAGATTAAAGACATCTTGAAAATGAAAGTGTGGGTAAATAATGACGATAACCCGATATTTTTGTAATTACACCGGTATTCAATCGATATTGGTTTGAATACCGGTATATATCGGTTTATCGATATACCGTGCAGCCCTATTATTTATCCACAAATAAATTTCCAAGAAGTCCTGAGTTTTTTTTTTTTTTTCGTTTTTTTTTTTGACTCCTTGAATGATGCCGCTGGATATTCCTGTCCAGGACAAAATTTCTCTTGTCACTGAAATAAGTATATTTTTTGCACATTTAATCAAATTTTACTCCTGCAGACTGAATGGATTTCTTCACTAATGATTTCTTCAGTTACAGTACGATCGCCGTGGACTGGTCACTTTCCACGGGTGGGCAATATTTCTTCAGACGCAATATTAGATTCCAAACACTAATTACAGGAATAATCATCAATAATTTATTTAATGAAGCGCCGGGCACAACCCGGTGCTTCATTAGTTAACTTTTGCTGATGATGATTTTTTTATTATCTGGTAAACGCATTCGTGGACATCACTTCCCACACGGGGATTACGACTAAAGTACTGTAGATTTAGATTATTTTTTCATCAAATCTAGTCGTGGCTGCTTCACGGCAGCCATGACTAGATTTGATGAAAAATATCTTGAAAATACTCCGCGGATTAAGGATTAAATTATAAACCCGATTGACTATTATTCCAGCTACATCGTGAAGACATGACATCGGCAAAGGCATGCTTTGGTTATGTATGTTTTTAGAACATTAGTCAGTTGGGAATTGATGCAGTCACAATCGGGACAAATCAGGCTTATACTTCCATCCCAATAGGTCATCCTTGCGACGCCCATGTTTCTGATGACTGAAGGGTGCTTGGCTCGAAGACATTCTGAATGTGGTCATGCTCTAATGGAGAAAAAATACATTATTAGATACACAGTTTGTTGGTGGCCTAATATGGTATATATGATGTCAGTTAATTTCATAATGAACTAGAGCGAAGCTCGAGTCCAATATGGAATGAACTGACACCATATATACCATATTAGGCCACCAACAAATTGTGTAACGAATATATCTTACCGACAGCTGCATCGATGCACAAAACTAATAACATCAGCAATCAAAATTAAATGAGAGAATTCTCACAATGTGTTCACGTGTCTTTGCCTTGTTACAGTTTATGGGAGAGTGCAGGCACTCTCCCATAAATTGTAACAAGGCAAATTCACACATATCAAACAGTTTCATTTCGAAGGTAACATGACACACATCCACAGAATATGAAGCCTTTTAAGTTGCCTAACCTGCACTTCAGACCAAATATGGGCTTCCAACACTCAATCCTTCAACTTGAAGCGTTTATCGGCTGTTGCCATTTTGAATAAACAATGAACAAAGGGGAGATTACCCATAGCTGTCAGCGTATATTGATGTTGACAGGCAGTATATGGTTTTATATGCAGTCTTCATGTGACGTCTTTGAACCAATGAAATTCCCAGATACTTGTAGGAGGTAATATATAATATAATATGTGTGCAAAGCAAAATCTGTGTGTATTGAATGGATTGAGTATAATTTATACCATGATTACCTACTCTACTTTATATGAAAAGCCTATGACATACATTTTAGCTTTATACACCAACCGTGGTGAACACGCCAGCAATGGGATTTCAGTGGTAAAAATTTACACCTACAGTGGAACTACATCCAAGGTGACCTTTGGTGACGTCGACCTGGATGTGAACTTGCCTAAATTTATCGCACGTCGCCCCGAGAAGAGTGAAATGAAAGTGGCAATTATTTATTAAGTTTCTTAAATGAGTTTACCCCATAAAACACAATTAACAAACATGCATTGTCTCGTGTTAATAAAGTATTCCATAACTCGAAATAGTATGTTATTATGTTGTTGAAATGAAAAAAGATCCTCTTTCTTTTTGAATTTCGTTTCGGTGATAAAACTCACAGTGGAAGTACCGCCCACTGATCCTCATGTAAACAAAAACAAATTCGCACGTATTTACGGCTGCTGGTCAGTAGAATCGAGAAAAAATAATAACGACTCTTAATAATCTGACGATCATAGTATAAATGAAATATACCCAAGGTAGCTTTGTATACCAAATGTTCACCACTCGTGGCGAAGTGGTGTTAACCGCGCCGAAGGCTCGCGGTTAACACAACCTCACCACTCGTGGTGAACATTTGGTACACCAAGCTACTATGGGTATATTCTATATGTGTCTTTGGGTAAAGTACCGAACCCCGATTGCCCACGCGGAGCACAGCCTGAGTGGCACTGTGTAGTATGAATGCTGACCAGACCGTAAAAAGCCGGTACGGTCCGTGGCCCAGAGCCGGACCGCAGACCGGACCGGACGGTCGTCGTTGGACCGCTTTAGACCGGTCCACACATGGCGATCCGGTACTGGATCGGTTCGCAGACTTTAATACATAGATGTATGTCAAGCATTAGCACTCGGGTTATCTGGAACGGAAATCCGAAGCTCCAATCACTAATCAATAGACTCAATACACAGTGTCGCAAATGTCTGGTCATCTGGACAGCTCGTCACATACATTGTTTGGTGTCGGTGACATCAAACGACAGTGACTACCGAGTACCGCCTCTGTCTTTTGATTCCCCCGACGTTAGAGAATGCCCTGATTGGAACGCGCTTGGTTTAGTAACAAAATAACAATATCCAATCACGACGATGTCACATGACAAACGTTCACTGACTTCAGTGTTGGGCCGTTGGCAGATGTCAGATAGTTTCAAATAAATCATTTGTAATTCTGTAACTCTGCCTACCGGTCGTTTGTTTAAAATATAGTATAACCAGTATTTAAAGTTTAAAATAATTATGGAGCCTTCTAGAGAGCCGAATGATACTCAATTTAGTGAAATTAGTGAATAGCCCAGTGATTCTAATACAGCGACAAGTACTGGAACGATACCAAAACACAGGACACTACGGGACTCGCACCTGGCAAAATATTCTTTCCCAGTATATGGGTATCTGTAGTAAGAAAAGAATGATGCAGCTGGTGTTTTCCGATGTGTGAAATGTGAGGAAAAAATAAAGAAAGGTGGTGGTGGCCAGTCCAACTAAAAAAACACTTTAAGAGGCACCATAAAGACATATTTTTGATACAGTGATTGAACTATCAGCCAAAAGACACACGTCCATGTTGAACTATGTAAAAGACATCGTAAACTGCATCATCATCCGATGATTCACTTGGTGAATCCGAGGTCGTGTCAGAAAGATACTACGAGAAAGAGAGTCTTCGACACGCGCAATGTAAACGGAATCTCGCTGAGATGATATGTTCAGATATTCAGCCTGTATCTATATTGAATGACCCCGGATTTCTACAGTACTCTTACACATTAAATCCAAGATTCAAAGTTTCTTCGAGAGACACAATGGACAATGAGATGACAAAACTATACGACGATAGGAAAGCTACAGTGCAGAATCTATCTATGCTGCCCAGTTTTGAAGACTCTCATTCCAGACGTTGGTTTTAATATGCCAGCCGGATAAATTAACCAATGAACGGTCAGAACTAGTGACCGAAGAGTGTGGAATACACCCACAAAAACGGTCAACAGTGACCCCGTATTAAATCAATATACCAACACTGGCGGTTAGAGATGCGTGATATACCGTAAATACCGTTCGCTATCGGTATAGAGCCAATAGCGATTTACCGAATATCAAAATATCAAAATTTCTAGTATTGAAAAATACTCCCAAAATAAGTTGTTAAATGAAATGGCAAACAACAGAACATCACGCAAAATGCATGACAAGAAGGGCCCATGGACTGTGTATTTCTAAAGGCAGTCACCACTGGTTATTTGATTTATCTTACAATCAACATGTATTTTGTCTCTATTAACTCCGCAAATGCCGTGTATCCGACCCCCTGATACATCGGATGTTTGTATCAGGGGGTCGGATACAAGCACGTTCCTTTCGCGTGAGTTCCATTTTTTTCTTTTTGTTCTTCCGTACGAATAAGTCTACCCTTAGAATCCTGAGTCTCGTTCCGGGTTCTAAGGGTAGATCACGACTCGTTTTCGACTCGTCGTGATCTGCCCTTAGAACCCGGAGCTCGACTCGGATACATATTTTGTACATCCACATAATGGTAATAATCTCTATGAAACAAAAAGGCTGAGAGAAAATACTCGGGGGGAATTTTCTCGCAGCTTTTTGTTACACCAATATGGCCAATGCCGAGCGCCCGTTTTACTCCCAAAATTCGTACAATTCGGTGGAGTTGCCTGCTGTAAAACGAGGATCTAGAGTTGGACAGTATATACAAAAATACAATCCAATTGGTATTGCTGTTAGTATATGCATGTTGTTCACTCTGAATACCGTACCGATACCAAGGTAAATCATTATAAAAATACCTATACCGAAACCGAATTTGACATTTTAATACCACCCAGCTCCACTGGCGGTACATTAATTGTACTGTTCGCCATTTTTTTTACTGCAAACATGGCAATCGCAGTTCGGCTAATTGTCACTTTTGAAAGTTTGTTGTCAGTTCAAAGCGTCTGAAAGCAAGCAGAATTTTAGATGTGACCAAAAATCTCAGATGTGAAAAAGTAATAATAATTTACTTGGAGACCAATGAGATGTCGACAGGGATGTTAATTCTTTGTGTGTGTTTGCGTGGATGGGGGGGGGGGGGGGGGGGGGGTACACCCCCCCCCCCCCAAAAAAAAAAATACCCGATCATGGGTTTCGTCGGTCACTGGTTGGGCAAGAAATTATGAAATACCAAGTTGGGCAGACGTCCTTGTTTGCCAGACAAAAATATACACACGCGTTGTAGTACTCAGTTTGACAAAATATCTTGCCTGTCCAACTAAAATATACACAGATTACAAAGTGCAAGAAATGCCCGATTATAGCCATAGAATTCCATATCCAGGGAGAGAGTAACTAATACGGTATAACAAATGATTTTTATGGCCATGACCTGTTGAAAGCACCCAGATGGTGGGCGCGCCTCTACGTAGCTGGTGTGTAATTGCTGTATGTTTAAAATATAGTATTTTATCAATGGAAACAAGTCTTTGATAAAAGCAACTATGTACGTCTTAAATAGCTGTGCGAGCCACTTACCACGGGAAACATATCAATCTTACTTTGCCTTCCTCGCGGAGAATAAATCAGAAAAGTAATTTACACATAAACAACAGGTTGCTTGATACAAATTAAGGTAGCCATTTCGCAGGTCACTTTAATTTCCATTTTGAACAGGTCTGCAATTACTGTCACCTCTTTGGTTTAACTGCAGAACACCTCCACCTTTACCCTTTGTCGAATAGGTCAAGCCACAAAAATCGTCATTCAAATTTTGTTATCCAGGTTTTTCAATTTTTAACAATAACCGGAAATCCTGAGCGCAAAACATAGCATTGAAACTTAGATGCTGTTTTAAGGCTTATTTGTCTTGATTCGGTCGTGATTTCGCAATATTTTGACCAGGAAATCTCGAGCCACAGGTTTGCGGGCGTGGTAACTGAGTAGATAAGTGCGCTGGTTTCTCATGCCAGGGGTCTCGGGATCGATCCCTGGCCGAGGAAAGCTCTCGAGGTGTCCGAACACCCTCTGTCTGCATAAATTGTGGGGTTGATGCTGTCATAGCATATCGTCCTATCGGATGGGGACGTAAAATGGCTGTTCTCTGTGCGGAGAGAGACACACTCCGTGCAGGCTAAAGATCCCTCCGTAGTATTCGAGAAGATCGAGGCCACGAATTTGCCGGTACGAAGGTCATCCCACACACCTACGCCATTAGGCCAAGGAGAGGCGTTAATATAAGTTGCATAACTTGTTCGCCATCCTTGTAAAACAAATAAGATTAAATAAATAAACAAGTGCATCGCGACTTTATGGCACTCTAATCGAGAAAAAGATCACTTTTTGCAATCACAGTACTGTGATTGAAAATTAGAAAAATATTACAGGGAAGGTGAGCTGGGTTTCGTCCCTGACTTCTGAATCCGTCACTGTATTGTAGTATGCTTATCTCCTGGTTTCATCTTTCTAAACTTTCCTATACGCCTATTCGGTGAAGACGACTATTGTGAATACCAGGGACAGGAAGGATGAAAGGGGTAGCCCGAGTAGGACAATTAGATCCCTGGCAGCATAGCGCCCTACCCGGTTAAACCCCACATTTCTTGTATGAGTATTAATTTTACACATGAGTGTCTGGGAGAGACTTTTTTCTCACTATTCCTACCAGGGGCCATATTTCTCACAGAGAAGTGGGGGTCCCCCCACTTCTCTGTGAGAAATATGGCCCCAGGTAGGAATCGTGAGAAAAAAGTTTCTCCCAGACACTCATGTGTAACTCGAGGAGACATTTCGTCCCCTGAGTTCCAATGTGTTCTATGCACCAGTAGGCACATAGAACACATTGGAACTCATAGGACGATTTTAGAGTTATTTAACCCTTTACCTAAAACAAATTGCAGATGGCACTTGCAAAACAGCATCTTGGATTACAAAATTATTTTCTTTTTTGAGTAATAAGATAGTTTATGACCTCTCAGAAAACGCCACTAAACACGGCTTTAACCCATTATCCAGAGTAACGTCCAAAAAAGGCAAGCATTATTCACAAAAATCACAAGTCAATTTTATTATTTTTTCATTTTTTTTTTTTTTTTGGTCTCAAAAACATAGCTTAAGCAGGGCTCGCCTTGAGTAAAATGGTCGGGGCCTTAAAAAAGTGCCCCACATATTGAGGTCGGGGCCTTTTCGGGGCTGATTTTCCATTTTGTCCATTATTGTTAGTGCTTTTTTGTGGAAAATGTCGGGGCTTGAAAAAAAGCCCCCAGCAAGTGCTCCTCGGGGCTGATCTCGGGGCCTGGGCTGATCAGCCCCGACTCAAGGCAAGCCCTGCTTAAGAGACCCCTGCATTGGAACGGGCTCGTTGAGGTCGTTCCAATGAGGGGTCATACGCTATATTTTTGACGCAAAAAAATGAAAAAAAAAATGGTTTTCAAAAACTGAGTTTTCAAGTATCGTCTACCTTTCGTGTTAGGTAAAGGGTTAACTTCACTATTAACAGTGGCGCCTTGTCCCAGCATAGCGCCCTACCCGGTTAAACCCCACATTTGTTGTACGAGTATTGATTTTGACCTTGTGTGTAACAAAGTGCACTTACCTGCCTTGGTGACACCACACCACGGTTAGGTACAGGCCACATTCGTTGACAACATACGGAAGATATCCAGATTACAACGATACAGAACCACTTCATATTTCACTTCTTCAGTTCTTTCATGCTAAAATATGGCTGACCCTTGTTTGAATAACTAAAAAGTAAAAAAATTCTATGTTGAATCTATGATGTAGTGACATGTATTTCGGGCTATTTTCTCTTAGTTTAGCAGTTGGTTTCCAAGTATAGAAACAACCTTTAGGGTCCGCTATTGTTCTACAAGCACGCAATGCCCGCATGGGTGTCGTTAACTCTTAGAAGCCGGGGAATCAGAATGAATTTATTGAATATGACATACCGCGAAAAACTTACAGTAAAGCAGGTGCTTCTAGTCAAGTGTCGTCTGCCTATTCAGGCAGACGACACTTGACTAGAAGCACCTGCTCAGTGTTTAATTCTACCCAGCCCAAAAGATAGCCGAACCGTCACTACCAGATTACCTGTCGTATTACATCACAGGCAAGAAAACTCGACTACCTGCTTCTAAGAGTTAAGCGGGTTTAGGGGCACGTGACATCCTTCTCTCCCCATCAGTGCGTTTTCTGTGAGCAGTTAGTAACTGAAGGGATGTGTAACTTAAATCTTAACACACTGAATGTTTTTAAATATTTTTGCTCAAATCTAGTCATGGCAGCTGTGAAGCAGCCATGACTAGATTTGATGAAAAATTCATCTAAGTTTGGCCCAAGGAATCATTGGTGAAACATTCATTCAATTTACAGGTGGGTGGGAGGAGGTTTATTAAATGCGGACAAATACTAGTATTTCAGCGACAAGAAAAATGCTCTTCTGGGTAGGAATGTCTGCCAGCAGCATGCAAGGATTTGAGCTTGAGTACTATGAGAGATTCTGAAATATCAGTCAACTAATCGTTCATCTCAAACCGACCCTTCGCTCTGAATGCCAAATATTTTTAAGCGTTTGGTGTAGTCACATCTTCTCTTTCGTGAGATCGAAACACTAATTCTCCTTCAAATACTTCATAAGGTAACCATTTTTCTTTCATCGTATCCAATTTGCGGGAGCATGGTGGCTCAGTAGGAAAAGCTGCAGGCTGCAAGCCGAGAGATGCTACCCTGCTTGTGTGGAGTTAGTTAGAATGTAGGGGAGTCTGACAGTTGCTCGCCGTTGTTCTGTGGTTCTCTGCGGGTACTCCGACTCTCCACCCGTAAAACTGTCCGACACGAGGTGATCATGGCTGTCGAAAGTGTCGTTAAAGCCCAATAAAATAAATAATACAATTTGAGATGAAAATATCCAGGAATTCATGTAAATAACGGGGAGCGCGGTGGCTCAGTGGTAGACTGTTGAACTTCTATGCTAGAGGTCACGAGTTCGATTCCCGCCCGGGACGGCCCGCATTGTGTCCTTAGGCAAGGCACTTTATCCCGGTTGCCTGCATGGGGGCATGATGACGCCGTGTACGAAGGCGTACTGCACGTCGATAGTGCACATGTCTTCAACCGCTATAACCCGGCTTGAGCGGAGCTTGAACAGAGTTAGAATGTTGAGAAGCTGACAGTTGCTCGTCGATGATCGGTGGTTCTCTCCGGGTACTCCGGCTTCCTCCACCCGTAACACTGTCACGGTCGCGATTAGCCATTGTGCATAAGTATGTAACCTTAAACGCCGATAAATAACTAAATAAATAAATGTACATAACGAAATGCAATAAATGAAAATTACAAGACCACAGTTCTGATGAAATAATCTTTTGTAAAGTTCCTTTTAAAACACGGGGGAAATAAACAGATCCAAACTGATTAACAAGTTTTCGAAAAAAATGTCGCAGCGTAATTCTCCAAAGAGCTCCCGCTGAGAGCTTTCCAACAAATTATGACGCTTACTGGAATTAATAGATACTTGCCAAGGCTAGAACAAAGATGAACACAATCGACAAATGGTCTAAATCTGCCAGCATCTGATGCTTTTCGTTGTCGTGAAATAAGAAAACCCTGTTCAAGGTTAGGACGACACAAGCGATATGAATACCGAACAACAATTTTGTTAACTCATTATCCAACTCAGATTTGTCGATGACATCGCCAATCTCTCTCCCAGGAAATTAAAAAATTCAATACTTTTCTTCAAAAAACAAAAGTTTATAACCACTCACTGGAACGAGCTCGATGAGCTCGTTCCAGGGAGGATTTATCACCTATGATTTGGCAAGAAAATTTAAGAACAATGAAACTTTTGTCGCGATTTGTTATATGGTTCGCCAAGATGTGTTCTGATGGGTTAAATTTAATCTCGACCTATTGTCTTGTCGATGTGATCAATCACTTCGTGTTAAACATCATTTAACTGTTAATTAAGTGTATGATTTACAAGCACTAAATATAACACGGCCCATGCATTTCGGATCGACAGTATATGTCATCCGGGTACATTTTTATTATTGGTATGCAGCACCGAGAAGCAAAAGTTTGTGCACTGAATCAATGTGTTTAAAGCGAATCAAACCATTTATCCATATTAAATTTTCAGAATGCTTTGCTACCGAACAAATCTACATTTATATCCACCTTCTACGCGTACCCACCCCTTTTAACGGACGAACGGCTAAGCGAGAGCTACGTCGTTTAGCTTTTTTATTCAAAACGTTGTGGGGTTCTAGATTCGTCAGTATATCGCCACCCCCCCCCCCCCCCCCCCCTTATGGGGTTATTTACTTATACAAACCTACATTGCGTGTTTTTACTGTCCAGTTACAAATGATATTTTTAGAAATTTTAGAAATTACACTGTGGGGTTAAATCTAAAAATGGAGATATAACCCCCTAGAGGTGAATAAAACTGAAAGAAGCAAGTGTATTGTGGGGTTAACCCCATAACTCAGGAAAAACCACTTAATGCAGCACTGTACTTACAAATAACGCCTCCCCCAATGTACCTCTGCAAAGAGCGGTAAAACGGACGGACGGACGGACGGACGGTCGGACGGACGGACGGACGGACGGACGGAGTTGTGGGCTTAAAAAATTACGAAAAAATTGATCATTTTAATTCGTTCGGACAACGGTTAAAACCTCGTTTTTGGAACAAATTCGGGGGGGGGGGGTATAAACATGCTTACATCCCCCAACCTAATACTGAAGAGCAACCCTCAACTGACCCTAACCCTTACTATAAACCCGAAAATTCGCAGTTTGCCTCATAAGTCTCATATCTTAGTAATTAAGCTCGTAATATATCAAATAAGCTCCTAATAGTTCGGTAAGCTCATAATGCCGGTGCGGACAAAAAAAAAACCTCGTAACTCCCGTATTATAGCACGGACGGACGGGCGGACATTTCCGGTAAAACTCAGTAAACTTATATCATACCAAATATATTGCGGGTTATCAAAATCCTACCGACGGACGGACGGACATTTCCGATAAAACTCAGTAAACGTATATCATACCAAATATATTGCGGGGTATCAAAATCCAACCCAAGTTCGCAAGCCACGAGTTTAATTCAGAAACGAATCTAACACTGTTACGGTCTAGAACCAGTCTAGTCCTTAACCACTTTACTGCCACGCCCACTTTAGTTATATATGGAGGGACTCTATATGCGTCTGTATGTGAAGAAGTTTAATAAAATTTATGACACACTTAAAATTCTATCTTCTGATTAATTGTTGGACAGAGAGCCCTTTCCAATATTTATTCAGATGGTAGGTTTGATCTGCATATACCAGAACTATAGATAATTATCGTAAAATAAATGAGAATAGTCGCTTGCAGCAGTGTAAGTTTTAATAGTCCATCGTCAATTTTTAGTTTTTAGATTCAATCGACTGGAATATTTAAGAAGCTGGAACGAATCTCTGGTTCGTTTTTCCGACCAACTGAAATATTCCATTCGATTGAATGTAAAATATAGCCCAAACATTAATTTTGTTTAAATCAACGCAAGAAATGTTTCTCTATCGCGACTTGATTTGGCTGGACCTTTAATGACATTGTCAATACTATAAGACATATTTGTTTACTAAATAATTACGAATGAAGACTAGTCACAGCTGCAGTTTTGTGATGACGAAACGCTGTTCCACTAATCGTGTTAACATATTGATGTTTTCATGGTGAATTAAATACTTATTGATCGGGATATCTATAACTGGGGCACAAAAGAATGTCGGTATATTGTTGCGAGTAAAGGGACATCACATTAAACCAACGGTAGTCTACGTGCAAATTCTACAAAAAGTGGTTAAACAAACAGTTTATAACAATGTCGAATTCCTTATAGAATTTGACTCATAACCTGAGATCTTGAATCCAACTTTAAATAATATACACCTTTGCAGTTCGTATTGCTGAATACTGCGTAAAATATCAGAACTCGGAAAATAGAGGCATCTATCAGAATTGATAATGGGAGGTGACTCTAGCACAGGTTGTTTAGAAGAATGGACTGTGGGAGAGACTACTTTTGGGGCGTGGTGGCAAGGGCGTGTTGGGAAAACAACTTGAAAAACTTACGATCAACGAGCTAAGTGCATCGCCTCGTTTCATCAAGTCGTTTTCTACCTTCACCACTTTTTTGGAAGGGTTTGGTGGTGCGATTACATACTCAGTGCTATATTTAGAAACTACACATGCAAGAAGGGGAGGGGTAAATTCTACACATGGAGCTTTATTCATTACACGATAAGCAAAAAAATGTTTATTTTTCCTCCAAAACAGAGTTTATGAACCTTCACCAGAACAAGCCCACAGCGCTCGTTCGAATGGGTGGGGTGGGTGGGTGGTGGAGGGGGTGGGGGTGGGAGTCATGCACTCTAAAATCAGATGGGTTAAAAATTAACCCAAATCAACGGTGTTGAGTGAATATGAAGCCAATTGGGTTCAAATTCACAAAGCCCAGTTGATATGGGTTTGCTTTTTAACCCTTTTCCCAACGAATCGGCCGCATCCGCCCGCGTAATATGCAAATTCAGCAGTTGAAAAAAATATTATTTGAAAAAAAAAATTCGACAAAACCATATCATGTGATCCCTCGTTGGAACGAGCTCGTCGAGCTCGTTCCAACGAGGAGTCACATGATATGGTCTTGTTGAAATTTTTTTGAAAAATTTGAAAAAATGGTATTTAAAATAATAAATTTTGATATCGTCTGCTCAACTGGGAGCATGATGTCTGAGTGGTTATAGGTTAACTGCGCTGTGTCCTTTTTGGCAAGGTACTCAATCCCGATTGCCCGCGTGGGTGCACTGTGGCGCTGTGTATTAAGGCGTACCGTTGGAGAGTCTGACAGTTGCTCGGCGTTGCTCGGTGGTTCTGTCCGAGTTCTCCGGCTTCCCTCACCCGTAAAACTGTCCGACACGAGTTGACCCTGGCTGTCAAACGTGTCGTTAAATCCCCCAAAATAAATAAATATAACCCAATTGATTTTAGAGTACAGGCTGTTTTTAGAAGGAAATATATAAAAAGTATTAATATTTTTAAGGTGATAATGAACACTCATTGCATTCTTTGGCTTTGGCCAAAAATATAGGTGGCGTGGTGCACTCTTCCTGAGTACATCAATATCGTTTTGATTTACGATGATCGATTGCAGGGAAAACTATGACAGATAATTCTGTATATCATTACAAGCCAACACACGACAAAAACAATATTGGTGCTCAGTCACAACAATGACGTTATACGTCACCCCATTTATCACTTTTAACTTACAGTTGCGAGCTGAAGAATTTCACAGAGAAAATGCTTAGAAAAATGTACTATTTATTAATTTGATCCATCAAGTACTTTATTTAATCTGAAATATCCTTGCAACGATCATGTTGAGGAATAAACGAAATTATCCAAGTTTAAAATATGTTTTAATGCTGAAAGCATGCTTCGCGGAATTACACGTTTCTTTTTCTGAGCTCGGTTGTAATTAACTCCTTAAATTGTCTTTTTAACAAAAATAGGGGCCACGAAGTCAAATCCACTTTGCGACATCGCAAGCTGATTATGAGGTAGTCTTGACAATTACCGGATTTCGATCTTGAAGTATTATGAAATATTTCAACTTGTTAACATTTCTACTGACCTTCGCAAACGTATCGCCGCAGTTTTTCAGAAGGAACTTTCAACTGCAGACTCCTCGCTTTGTCGGGCAATGGAGACCTCAAACGGTAAGACTATAATTACTTTTAACCTAGAGAGTTAAATCGTTTTATTAAACGATAATCTTATTTATTACAATTATTCTGACATCGTCATTCCTCTCCCACATACAGATGAGTGTGAGGATACTAGGCCTTTCCCTAAGACGAAAGCAGCTCGCCTAGTTGTCGTCTTTATATTTGAAGGTAGGGACGTGGATAGCTTTTGGCCGTGTGGAGGCGGTAAGCTCCCAAATTTCACAACAGACCAAAAACAATTTCAACAGATTTCAGATTCAGCAACCAAATTTCTACGGTTTTGTCCCTAAAATGGTTAGTTTATCGACAATCTATTATATAAATGGGGTGGGAGTGGGGTGGGGGTGGTGGTGTGTGTGTGTGTGTGTGGGGGGGGGGGGGGGGGGGTGATTCAATGATTCTGTCCGTGGCCAGCTAGAAATTGATATGCAATACAACTGGAAATTTTCTGTACCATGGGTGGGGCTACCGATTCCAGGACATGTCTGCCCGCTAGTTCAGTATAAAAACACATATGTTTTAGCCAAAATATTAATAATTGTCCTTCCGTGTTACAAAATGATGCCAACAAAAAACCTAAAAAATTGCCCGACGAGCCGAACATTTTCCGACAATTTTTTTGGTCGAGGGTGTTGCCCCCACCCCTCTCCCCACATACACATCCATATTTACTCCACTGTTTGAATAAGAGCTCGCGTGAGACGTGAAAAGGTCACAAAAAGCTATCAGAAATATAGAATTACCACCCAGGCGATAACTCATGTACCATTAAAAAAACCCATAAAAAGCATAAGCGGAGATATATATAATTACACATACTACCATTCAATGGAACTTTCCCTCCAAACACCTCCTCATACTACTGCGGGACTTTCAGTTCCTTAGTAATCACGTACCACCATAGAAACCAAGATGGCGGCCTGCAGTAAACAAAAGGGACGACGGAAACAAGCGGACGGAAACAAGTGTCACCCAAATAACACGTGATGCGCATGTGCACTAACAGAACGTATCAACATGGTAATATTTATTTAGTTATTGGGGTTTAATAACACTTTCGAAAGCCGGGGTCGTCTCGAGTCGGACAATTTTACGGGTGGAGGAAGGCGGGGTGCTCGGAGAGAACCACCGAGCAGCGGCGACCAACTGTAAGACTCCCCAACGTACTAACTCCGCACTAGCAGCTTGTGACATGGGTTGGAGACAGAGCACCATCGACCTGCAGTACACCTTAGTACACAGCGCCACCGTGTCCTGGCCTGGGCAATCGGGATTAAGTCCCTTGCCCAAGGACACAACGCAGTTACCCATTGCAGGTACCGAACCATGGCCCATTCAAGCCAGAAAATAAGCTGACTGTCATTTGCAAAATGAGGTCCCCAGAGGGTGAATTTAGTGATGCTACCCTGCATAGTAGGGTAGCATCACTAAATTTACCCTATGTGAACGTCAGTCTGAATCAGGGTCTCAAAACTAAACAGAAAGATGTACCCAGATGATAAATTGGCCCACTTTATGGGATAGCATCATCAAATTCACACTCTGAGGACCTCATTCTGCAAATGTCAGACTGCTTATTTTAGGTTTGGGCCCATTCGGTTTGAAGTCCAATGCTGTAACCACTGAGCCACCGCACCCCTATTAACATGGTAAGGAGTCACAACATAGCTTCCCACGCGCGCTACCACTCAACCAATATGACGTCACTGGTCACACTTCGCGGTGTTCTCCAAATCAGGGATGAAGTGGGCACTCTGTACTACTAATGTCTTTGGATTCCTTCTGGATTTTTTTTTCACTGAGATAATTCGGTTACGTTATACACTGTTAGAATCGCGAGTCTATGCCACGCCATTCTATCGGCAATGTAACGGTCGTTCGTGATAATTATAGTTACAGACGTTTCTGTTTCACCAGTAGGTTAGTTTCTAGCACTAAGAAGCTGAAGGAAATCGTTGTCCGTTCAGATATAGTATTCTCATTTTTCCAGGGCCACAGAAAAAGAGAGGAGGGAGAATGGTGGTCGGCCGCCTTACCACGCCCATTCGAGTAATTTGATTGAAATTGTTTTAACCCTTTACGTAACATGAAAAGCAGACGACACGTGCAAAAAATATTCTTGAATAACTAATTTTTTTCATTTTTCGTCTCAAAAACATAGGTTATGACCCCTCGTTGGAACGAGCTCGACGAGCTCGTTCCAACGAGGGGTCATAACCTATGTTTTTGAGACAAAAAATGAAAATATATTGAAAATTAATTGGCGATTTTTGTGAATAGCGCTGGCCGGTTTTGACCGTTACGTTGGGTAAAGGGTTAATTTGTTGGATTTTATTCACTCACGTGATTATTAATTAATAAAATATCTGCTAAATATCAAATTGAGGTCAAAGAGATTACGACTTTTTTAAATCAGTTCAAGTTGTTTCTTAAAGTTACGAGGGGACAACATGTCATTAAATATAAGGATCGAGACCAACAATTTCTGATCGAAATGTCCTGTGAACGACGTGATTCGGTTTGATATCTACCAGCTTCGTATGCCTCCTTTACCTTTTACAAAAGTTGTTGCCCCTTTCTCTTCTGATGCTTCCTGTGTCTCCGCTAGGCACGGCGTGCAATTATGTATTCAAATTTACTTCCAGCGAAGCCTCTCATGGGAATACATGCTACACGTCAAACTCCAAGCAGTGTTGTCTCCCATCGCTATAGCGAAGGGAGGCAACACTGCGTGCAGTTTGATTTCTCGTGCCAGCACATAGGTATCACGGAACTAAATATTTTCTCATAGGCGACCATTATAACATTCAGGCAAAAAAAATATGATCGCATCACTCTAATTTTGGCATTCAAATATCTTTGACAAATATAGCCCTTCAAACAACTTTTTCTGACCCCAAAACAGGGGGTCATGCAACAAATAAGAGAGAAAAAAATTACAGCAAGGGAAGTACCGGTCACGTGCACATATTTTTTAGAGAATTCCCTACAAAAACACCCCAAATATAAATTGTATTTTTTCGGTCCAAAAGTAATAAAATCACCCTCTTTTTTATTTGGAATATTTATCAATAACGCAAGATGTCAATAGAATGCTTCAAACGTTTATTGAAACAATTTATTTTCCCAAGGCTGTTTATTTTTAGAGAATGCATCACTTCCGAGTGCAACAATTCAAGGCGGGTGTTTCTAATTAAAATATTTAGTTCAGAGATACCACAAGGCAATCGTCAGAATCCATGCGAAACTATGAAAATTCATGTGTGGATACCACTGATTGTCTCATCATTTAATTCCACTTGTAACAAAATAATCCGGGGAGACTGAGCTCGCCCATTCAGAAAATAATGTCGGGTTACATGTAAAACACTACATATTACTCTATATTATAAAACTGTTGAGTTTCGACTGATGTCTAATCTCTCGTCCTCAGAGAAATACTGAATACTGATCTGTAGACAAGAGATGAAAAATCACTTCGAGTTTTATCGGCATCAACCCTTTGCTTATCGCACCATTCATATCCGACAAGTGCTAAAAAATCGTCATTCAAATTTCATTGTTTTTTCAAATTATTGTTATTTTTTTATATTAGGCAAAAAGATAAATAAATAGAAATCCTTCATGAGATACCATTTTAAACAAAGTTTTAAAAAGTTTAATTCGACCTTTTAAATGTCCGTGACATCAAACTCGAAATCCAACTCTTAACCTTCTTAACCTTTGAACCTTGATGGTATCTCCCAAGTCAGTTCAACGACAACAATTAGAATAATCCATATTCATTACCTGGGGGTAAGCCATTCAATATTCATTAGCTACCCCTCCTCACATTCACTAAACAGTCTTCCAACAAAACGCATCATGTTCCTGGACCAGAAAGCGACCTTTTGGGTTCAACGGATTAAGCCTCATTCGTGCTTCCGGATGTGGAAACAATTTAACAGTGTGGGTTTTTTTCAGTAACGGTTCCGTATCATATTATGGTGGGAAACTGGCGTTAACAGTCAAACTCATGCATTTATACGCCAAGAGGTGGGTTCGGCCAATGGCGATTGTTGGGCGATGGAAGGAGGTCATGTTCGAACAAGAGCATATTAGACGTAATGACTGACATTTGCACATTCAGATATACATCTTGTAATGCACAAGGGACGCATAATATGATTAATGACTCCATTATTTTTAATTTAATATATAAACACCAATTTATTACACTTATTGAGACTTAGCACAAGAAAGATAATGCCATCGATATTCCAAGTTATGAATCTGTACAAATGTGTCGCAATGACGTCCATAAGCAGAAGGGGGTATCATATTTTACTATGAGAGTAAATTCAAAAGTTCTATCGTAAATATTTACGCCGTAAGTGAAATTGCTGTATGTGTTGAATTTCCGACACAATGTTTAACCTCTCATCTAATATCATTTTTGTATCGCTGTATATACCACCAAGCAATACTACATTCTGGAAAACCAAAAATAAAGACAAAGATTTATTTCTTGAAATAAAAAATTCACTTTTGATACATGGTGAGAACAAAATGATTGTTATTGGTGGCGATTTGAATTTTCGTACAGGGAGAGTTTCGGATCATGTATCAGTTGAGAATGATAAGCGTGAAGCCTTACCTATGAATAGTTGTTATATGTCAGAGGATGTTACCTTGCGCTCTAACATGGATGATAAGGTGAATGCCTTCGGTGGACAGCTTATTCATTTTTGTCAGAGTGCAGGTGTTAGAATAATAAATGGCCGAGTATCTGGTGATTGACGTGATCACTTCACAAGCTATCAATATAATGGAACAAATGTTGTAGACTACATTCGTATCACATAAAGATTTTTAATGTCCGTTGGTTCTTTTTGCGTCCGACTTCCTACTGAGTTTTCCGATCACTTTCAGTTGGTTTTACATCTCAAATCGGGAGAACCAAATTAATAAATATCAATACAAGAAACAACGTGTCAAATTAAAATGCAATGACTTAAGTACCCCAAAAGCGTTGGATATGGTAAACTCATCAGCATGTCGTCAACAGCTGATGAATTTCAGATTGCAACCATATAAATCGGAACCAGAAGGTACTTTAACTGCGGTGAAAGAATTCATGGAAATCATAACGATAAATGGCATGCCTGTTCGAAAAAAAACAAAACACAGACTAATTCACCGAAAAAGACATTGGTTTAAGAATTGAATGCAATTTTTATAATCTTTATTGGAGTATGAACATGTGGGAATGGGTACAAATTGTATGAATCCCGAACGAAGGGATTCATACAATTTGTACCCATTCCCACACGTTCATACTCCAATAAAGATTATAAAAATTGCATTCAATTTTTTATAATAACATTCCGTAACTGTTTAAACTACTTTTTACCAAACAACAAAGCAGAAGAACTAAATAAAACATGTACGAACGAACGAGGCGAAAAACCACCCTCACACAAAAGACAAAGAACACTACTCTGATTTTTAATTTTCACAACTTTAGAAATGGAAACGAGTATTTTAGTAACGGGTTTTATGCCACAGTTGGGAAATGTCACAGCAGCGGAACTGATCACTGCGAGAGGCGCGCTAAAAGTTAAAAACCCGCCCAAACACCGACCGAATTACATTCTGTCAACTGCGCTCTATCGTAAATGCGGGTCAAAGTTCGACCAAATGTATTCATTGGAAAATGAATTACATTTGGTCATGACGTTTTCATCCAGCTGACCAATGGGAATTGAGTATTTGGACCCAAAACGTATAACTACATTAACAATGTAATTATTTGACAATAGATGTAAAGAACTGAAACAAAGCTCAGACAAAATTGTTCGTAATATGAGGTGTAACCCCTTTGATAGACAATTGAGAATCAAGTATCACTCAATTAAGAAAACAAACAAACGAGAATTAAAGCTTAAGAAGAAATCATATTTTTCTGAACTCCACAATAAACTGGACATTCTTGAGTCAGACGATCCCCAAAAATATTGGGATATCATAGCGCAACTGAGACAGAAATCAGGTAATACTGGCGCGATTGATCCTGAGAGAAGTGTTGATTTCTTTCGTAAACTTTTTAGTTCCGATGAACCAAGCGGTGGTCGAGTAATAAGTGATATTTATATTTATATATTTATTATTTATTGTTGTTTAAGGTCACATATTTATGCACAATGGCTAATCATGACCGTGACAGTTTTACGGGTGGAGGAAGCCGGAGTACCCGGAGAGAACCACCGAGCAACGACGAGCAGCTGTCAGCTCCCCAACATCGTAACTCCGCACTGCAGCACAGGCAGGGTTAGATTGGTTGAAGACATGCGTACCATCGACGTGCAGGACGCCTTAGTACACGGCGTCATCGTGCCCCCACGCGGGCAGTGGAGATGAAGTGTCTTGCCCAAGGACACAACGCGGTTGCCGCAGGTGGGAATAAGTGATATAAGGACCATTTATGATATTAAAACACCTTTAAATAACGAGCCATGTACTTCGGAAGAGATTCTGAGTGTTCTTTGCCAATTAAAAAACGGCAAGTCAGTTGGTTCTGACCAGATTTCTAATGAACACCTTAAGATGCTTGCTCCTCTATTCATTGACGAATTCGTGAAATTATGCAATATCATTTTCAACACTAGCAATTATCCTGTTGAATGAAATAAATGTATGCTTAGTTTGATACATAAAAAGTGATCAAGAGATGACCCGAATAATTATCAGGCTATTGCATTGAGTTCCACGGTAGGCAAACTCTTCAATAAAATTATTAACCAAAGGATATTTGCATTCCTAGGTATTAATGGTATAATTAGTCCGAATCAATTTGGATTCAGTAGCGGAAAAAGCACGATTGACAGTGCTTTTGTACTTGAATCTGTTATTCGGAAATATAAATGCTTAGGTAAACCACTGTACGTTACTTTTGTCGATTTCCGTAAAGCGTTCGATTCTGTTGATAGAGCAATATTATTTAGAAAAATGGAAGCTATTGGAATGAAAGGTAAACTGTCTGAGATTATTAAATCCCTATATGATTCAAGTTACTATATCACAAAAACAAACAAAGGTTTGGGGCCGCCTACATTATCAACAATAGGTGTTCGCCAGGGATGTATTTTATTACCCAACTTGTTTAAAATATGCAATGACGTTATCGAACGTTCCTTCAATGGTACTTGTAATTTAGTTAAAAGAGGTGACGTGTCTTTTATTCACATCATGTTTGCTGATGACCTTGCATTAGTCCTGACAGTCTTCAACAATGTTTGCAGAAGTTACAAAATTATACCAATATCAATGCATTATCTATTGATACGAATAAAACAAAACGCATTGTATTTACGGCGCGAGCAGCAAAACGAAATCCTACATTTTCCATAGATAACAAACCCTTAGAAAATATTGATGCATATAATTGTCTTGGAATATGGTTAAAAAATTCAGGAACGTTCACTCAAATTCAGGAACGTTCACTTAAGCAATACTTGAACAGAGTACGCAAGGTCGGAGAACAATGTTTCCTTACTTGGTGCTTGTAATAGAATTGCCCCACTTCCTGTCAGCACTTCTCTTAAAATGTTTCACAAACCAATAAAGCCTGTTACTTTATATGGCTGTGAATTATAGGGTATGGAAACAACTGAGAAGAATACTAATCGTCTTGGCTGTGAACAACTACACATTAGATCTTGTAAACAATTATTAGGAGTTGGAAAACATGCATGCAATAATAGAGTTACCCATTATACTCTGATATTCTTTGCTTTGTCGAATGGCATCTTACGTTAACAAATTAGCACCAGTCTCAAGTCACACACTTTTGCAAAATGCAGGTACCGAATACATAAATCTAACTTCAAACAAATCAGTTTTCAAAACTTTGAAATCTTTTAGAATTAATGCGCAAATTAGTGGCCATAGTTTAGCAATCTGTCATATAAATGTATCAGTATACAGAAATGAACTTTAGCAAAGCATTCAAATGATTTTAATGTTCAAATACACGTGGATAACAGTAAACTAAGAACATATCGTCTCTTTAAGAGCAAGTTTGAGCTTGAACCATACATTGTGTATACGAATTCAAGTTGTGATAGGTAAATATTCATCCGTCCCCGAATAAGTAATCATTGCCTTGCTGTCGAAAGGGGACGGCATCATCAGCCTTCCATTGAACTTGAAAACAGGTGGTTATACTATGTTTGTTCAACTCGAAAAATTGAAGATGGGAAACATTTTATAATGGAGTGTCCCGTATATGTCTAATTAAGAACTATATTATTTGACACCATGCAGAGATATCATACGATCTTTGGTGAATTAAATATAGATGAACAAATGAAGTTAATTATATCAAATAATTGTTCAGAAATTGTATCGAAAGTTAGCAGCGTAATCCGACAGTTCTCTGAAACCCGGCAGTTGCTGCTAAGTATTTTACAATCGTTTGCACATTGAGATTTACCTGTCACGTACTTGAACTATAATTCATATATATGAATTTCTTTTCAATATGTATATGTTCATCGTTGTTATGCAATCTGTCCATATGGATGTTTTATTGCAATATTTGTTATCCTTGTGTTTTCCAGGGTGTGTGGGAATTTACACCTGTTTGGGAACTCATATACCCTGAGGCAAAGCCTCAGGGTGTATGAGTTCCCAGACCGGTGTAAATTCCCATACACCCTGGAAAACACAAGGATAACGGATTTATTTCCAAGAATTTTGGTGTACTTAATACTTTAACCTAAATTGTGGGAAAAACTGACTTGTAAACTGATTGTATTTTGTAAGTTTCTTAATAAAACCAGACAAATATGGATGTCATTGGAATTGGCTCAATGAGCCAGTTCCAATGACATCTATATCTGTAATATTTTATTACACATAAATATTAAATATCCTGAATTTTTATTTTTGTTCTAACATAACCGAGCAGAAGGTATGAATTAATAATTAATAATGGATACTTTTTAGCCATATACCCTGCTATTTTGTATTCTTCTTTTTACACCATGGTTAACCACGGTGTAAAAAAGCTACTGTGGATTGCAGGTTACACCGTACCTCTCAGCCAATCAAAATGCAGTATTTTGTTGCATTTGGAAATAATTAAATTTATCTTTATCTTTATCACCCTGAGACTGAAGGTGGAAAGCTGATGTGAAGTTACCGAGGGTTGATATCTCGGCCGATATAAAACTAACCAAGTAATAATCTCTTTATTCATTAACCTTCTACCTAACATGAAAAGCAGACGACACTTGCAAAAAAAATTCTTGAATAACTAATTTTTTTCATTTTTTGTCTCAAAAACATAGGTTATGACCCCTCGTTGGAACGAGCTCGACGAGCTCGTTCCAACGAGGGGTCATAACCTATGTTTTTGAGACAAAAAATGAAAATATTTTAAAAATTAATTGGCGATTTTTGAGAATAGCGCTGGCCGGTTTTGGCCGTTACGTTGGGTAAAGGGTAAACCAAAACAAACAATTACTAAATGTTCTCAGATCAGTTTTCTGACAGTGTTTATCATTCTTTTCTCAAAGTCTGAAGTTTCCTCTTCTCCCAGTTCAGCCACCCGAACGCCTTGGCTTCCCCGGTAGAGAAGTTGCGACGTTAGGATAGCTAAACAATCTCTTCTCTCACTTCCACGAATCACCGCTTACTACTCAAAATCTTACTTTGCTCTGACTTTTGTGTACAAATCTCTTCTTTCGTCTCGTCACCCACCTTAACCTTAGGCCTACTTATTGCCTTCATTAATTCCTCATCATACAAAAACTTCTCTTTTTTGCCGGGTAACTCCAATTTTACCGAATGTTTGCTTTCGACGATTAACGGTGAACGATTTCACTGCAAACAAAACGGCTACGCCTAGTAACACAGCAGGGGATGGAGCAACCATATCTTGCTTCATGTCGACCGAGATCGGCGTCATATAAGCCGGGTTTTAAGTCATACCAGCCGAATTTGAGAGTGGGCAATTCTGGGAAAGAAAATCAAGTCTAATGAATAAGTACATGATATTAAGCCAGAATATGTATATATAGTCTACCATGTACTTTTCTATAGGCTCTATCGATAAATAGGTTATCGCCACTTGATCCCTAGAACTCTTCTCCTCGGTTGGCATGCGAAATTCTTTGTTTCGGAGCGTGCGTTGGGTTACGTTGTGATGGTATTCAATCGCGCTGTCACAACTGCGATCACACTTAGTGAAAAGCCTATCTACAGCGTAATTGAGCGTCATAACTTCGGAAAAGTTGTCAGCGGTCAGATCTCCGCTTTGTATGCTGTGCAGTGTACAGGCCGATGTTGATAGTCATGTTGATCGATATGCAAAATCAATCGTAGGACATTATACCCCGGGCCTTCTTCCGCCAACCCACACGGGCTGGGTGGGTTGGTGGAAAGGGGTTCTGCGGTGTTCTCCCTAAGAAAAATTGAAAACTTTTCTCTCAAATGGAGTCGTAATATCGACAATACCGCAAATACCAACCGGAAGTAGCTAGTCCAAGAACGACAACTTACTTTACGATAGACGCTATAAAGGGAGGATGAAGATAATCACTGCTGACTCTGTAGAAGCAAAGCTTGGAGGCAACTTTTGTTAACTCTTAACCTGCTGAAGATTTTCTCGAATTCTTTATAACATCAAGTCATGGCTGCTGTGAAGCCCCCCCCCCCCCCCCCAAAAAAAAAAAAAAAAAAATCAACACAGTGTTTTCTTATATGACTATGTAATTTAACCGCTAAATATCACTACTGTTTGTAAATCTTTTCCTGAACCGTGGAAAATCCACAGTGTGGAATCCGATTCCGTATCAGTATAGTATGACGGACTATTTATGGGTGCGTTCGAATTCGCATAATTTGCTTTTCCGTTCGCAGAGAGTACTCTACTCCGAACTGGAATGGATGCGCTCGAACGGCGCTCCGGGTTTTTAATCGTATTCATGATATTTTGATCGTATTCATATTCATCGGGGGATTTCCCGAAAGTGTGCACCTGTTACAAAAATAAGTGTAAAGAAAAGTAATTCTTTTTTACTTCAATCCAATTTACCAAAAAAAAGGTTGGGGAAATTGTTAATGCTAGCGTTGGCATGCGATGTTGAACTATAAGTCAGATAATAAACCTTTTATCGCTACAGTGAAGTGAACTGGGTCGTCACAACACGTCTCCTTGAGGAGGTCAGATCGCAGGATCAAACGAGCTGCCTGCGGCAGCTCGTTTGATCCGGCGATCTGACCTCCTCAACGAGACGTGATACTACGACCCAGATCCCTTTAGTGTAGCGATAATATGTATGTATTAGAAAATATTTGATAAACGGATTACTCCTAATTTTAGGAGAAAATTTTATTTACAAGATAAAACAATGTAACAGGTGTTTGTAGAGTAGAAATCTGTTGAATGGGAATGTTTGAACAGTGGTGGAATTAGAATTTATTGAAGCAATAAACACCTATTTGAGGCAGATTGGCGATGATTTTGCAACAACATTATTATAGTAATGAAATATTATAAAATGAAATGAATGAAAAGTAACTTGGACAATGGAGAAATGACAGATACGACCATGTTTAGGTATATAATCAAACGGTCTGACATTAACTGGTTGAGGGCTAGAGTATTGTTGGTGGACTGAATTTGTTATTCAAAATTTGTTTTTTTTACAAATTATTGGAGAGTACCCACAGGCACTCTCCAGCGATGTGTAATAGAACAAATTTATATAAAACCAGTTAAGAAGGTAAGAATGATTACCATAAATATGTATGACTTTAGCGGGGGTATGTTAATATATTTTTATTTGACTGCATTTTGATTGGACGAAGTTTTAAAACCGACAGTTTCAAATGTATGCGCTTATCACCACCGCGAATGTCAATTCTGAAAGTGACATCAGCAGCGTAGCGGCGTAGCGTTTGGGAAGGATTCGCCACGACTGTTCATGGAAAATATCAACCTCACACATATTTATGCCAGGAACCCAAAACTGGTTGATAGGAGAGGTGGACCTGGTAAACATCAACCTTTATACATTGATGTCTGAAATAGACTTTTTATATCCGATTTCTATGAAAAAAACGGTCTGGTTATCTCCCCTGAAATTGTCGTTTTTTTGGGGAGTGGAAATTAACATTATGGAGATGGGAATGTTTTACAATTCCGAAGAATAATTTGAATGTTCAAAAGTTAAATTATGGAAGCGCATGTCATCTGAAAGTTCAATGTATTTTCTTTATAGTGTTTATTGAATGTTATAGTTCACCATCTGAGTACTGCTTTCAGTGGCATGGCCACGGAGGAGGGGGGTTGGGGGACGCATCCCCCCCCCCCACTCTCCTTCAAAGTTGGTCCCCAAAATATGTCCAAAATGGCATAAAAATCGTAGGGGGGTGGGGGGTGGGGGTGGGGGTGGGGTGGTGTTGCTAAGGTCCATGGGGTAAGGTTATAGATTTGTAGATTGCTTGTCCTAATATCTGTGTCGGTGAAAAGGTAGACAGTCGTCAATACATGAAAAACCTCAAAATATCCGCTCAGATGCAAGAAGATGGGAGGGTTTTGAACCCTGGAATTCAAAGTTCGAACCATGGTCGGCCCGTGGTAGAAAAAATTTGAATTCCAGGGTTCAAAAACCCCCATCGACGACCCTTGGCCGCCCCATATCGGACACATTAATTTCCCTCTAGTGGAAACCCTGATTATTCTCACCTTGGTTATCTAGCTCAAACTTTAGGGACGCAATAATCTGAGATATGAAGGCATGGAAAGCTTTTCCCGCACAAACCACCCTAACCCCCCCCCCCCCCCACCCCACACACACACACACACTATTAAAATGGAGCTAAGCCTGACTCTGTGAGTTTGCCCCTACCCCACCCCCCACCCCCCTCTCCACTTGCTTTAGGCTGGCTACGCCACTGACTGCTTTCACCAGTGCAGTCATGCTCAAAACAGTGTTTCCATTGACTTTTGGCCCTCATTTATGTACGCTTTTTGTCTTTGACAGATAACTGGGAAGTGCATCAATTCGGAAAATATGATCTTGTGTCTACAGTCTGGTAAAAATATCCATCAGACACAAGCCATGACTTTTTTTCTTTGACGCCTAAAATTCTGTAAAATCTGATTACTTTTCTCACACCTTGGCCGATTAACCTTGAAGCAATGAGCTGATGGGTTCTGGTAGTCGATAACGGGAGAAAACCGTTCACTTGAACCAGTCAGCTGAAGTGGAAAGCTGGGTATGCCCTGTCTTCTCCCCTGAGTGACATTATTGTTTAACCCTTTACCTAACGAATCACCCGCATCCGCCCGCATAATATGCAGATTCAGCAGCTGAAAAATATTCTTTTTCGAAAAATTTAAACAAAACATTATCATGTGACCCCTCTATGGAACGAGCTCGTCGAGCGCGTTCCAATGAGGGGTCACATGATATGGTTTTGTTGAAATATTTCGAAAAAAAAATAAAAAACGATATTTAAATAAATAAATTTTGATATCGTCTGCGTTGGGTAAAGGGTTAAACTATACATGCGAAGTAGAACTTACCAAACTCTTCCAATATAATAGAGATTTACCATGATGTATTTGTAATTACAGTTCCCGGCCCAGTTTTTCCAGCAAAATGCACAACGTTTTCAATTGCGATTTCCGGGGATCCAGTCTCGAACGTTCAGACAACTTCCCACGACGGGTCAAAGAAGACAACCATCGCAGCGTAACGTGGAGGTTTCATCTGGGCGATGGCAGGTAAACAATGGCCGACAGCAGTCGCCGGTCCAAGAAAATGTTCGCCCAAGCGAGCATCTGTCCCCGAACAATGCAAACAGAAGTCCACCTCAAGTTACATCGCTTACTGATCAGAGAGCGCAACAAGGATCACGTCCAGACTTGAGGGATGATGGAAGGCGAAACGGTCCTAGTAGTCCTTCTACTAGATTTGATAGCACTCTTAAGAGAACTGCTGTACGGTTTAAGCAGATGGTACCCCGCCAAGAAAATAGATTACTTCAAGCGCAGAGAAACAAAAATGTACAACGAAGTCGAAATGAAGGAGTTCGATCTAGAGAACATTTCGAGACTCGTGGGCAAATAGACCATACTGTCAAGTTATCAAGTCCGCGGCTGGATCGCGTTCGTCAACTAGGGTCAATTGAACAACTAGGTCGAATAAATAGAGTTGGGCGACCATGGCCTACAAGCAGTCCCAACAGAAATGACTTGACAGCGTCAACAATAACTCGGACGACTGGGAGGATTCAGCGGCAGCCAATTCGCTCAACTACTAGAACGATGGGAACCCGGCCATCAGAACGCCGGTTTAATCCGCGAGTCCCACAACCAACAGTAAGTATATATGGTACTACTTTTACGAATCTCCCTAAAGTCTACCACCAGTCCACTCTGAAGGTAATGCCAATGGTCCACTAATGGTCGGTAACCACAATACAAACTCCGTTCGTCCGTCCGTCCGTTCGTCCGTCCGTTCGTCCATCCGTCCATCCGTCCGTAAACCTTCGATTCAAAATCATATCGGTGATTAGATTTGGGTAGCACCGATTTGGAATTTTTAGAATCGTCGAAATGTTCTCAAACCTGATAATGGAAGAAGAGTTCAAGGAGGTTCCACTTTCGAAATTACTTTGATTCCGTTTCTGAAATATTCCCCTTTTTGTTTGAAATGCCTTGCTCATACAAAAGGGTCGCCGTTTTAGGTCTCGTTTCCTATTAAAACGTCATATCCGAGGTTGTTGAATATCCTCGGCCAAATGGCTATTTTGAGCCACAGTTTTATTTTGTGGTGGTGTGGATTTAGTAAATAATTATATGATTAATGGTGATATGGCCAAGCTAATCTGTTGATGGTCTTGATTGAAATTGTGTACAGTCAAGTGCATTTCAGTTGGGGTCAAGGTCACACAGCAGTGTTCAATGACTAATCCAGACCTGTTTGGGACCACAAAATTTGTGTAAATTTGCTTTGAGAAAGCCTTCTGAAAAAATGAATAAGAAACCCACATGTTGTCAGAATGAACATCTTATGCTGTAAAATCCCCAGTGGACGGATGAGGAATTCGTATAACACAGTTTTATCACTATCGATGCACGAAAATTGGAAATTTATCCCCAAAATGAGAAAATTTTGACCATATTCAGTCATTTTTTTAGCCATCAACTGTATCAATCAGCTGAGTGCATTTGAGTGATATTTTAAGATTAAGATGGGGAAATCTCACCCTCGGGACAAATTATCTGTTTGACCCAGACACTCGTCAAGCCTCGTGTCTGGCCCAAATATGTTGCCCTCGGGTGATATTTCCCACATCTCACACCCTCCCTCACCCATCATGAATATTAACAATCTCGACAGTGATTTTACATCATTGTTGGGTGCCTCTACAAGCAGCCGACAATACGTCTCCTGATTGGCACAAAGAATACATTGGAACCCAGGAGACGAATAATGTAGAAACACTGTTAAGTTATCTACAGCTGTGTACATATATATACGGCAGCTATTGACATAAAATTAATTTGAGGACATAATGGTTACCACTGTTGGTAATAGATAAAACACTAAATAATCTTTTCCCCATGAACTTTCCGCCGCAATGACTTAATACTTGGTATGGAAATTCCTTTAATGGTGTAGATTCAGTTTTGTTCAAAGAAAATTCTCCGGGCATCATTTGAGCGAGACATGTGAGGGGCCAAACTTGTGAACCAGCTCAAAATTCTATGATTTCAGAATGAGTTGGACAATCGGAACCAAGTTTGGTATGTAAGTGATGACATGCACTTGATTTCTTCTGAAAAATTCGTCCCCCCGTCGGAACCACTGGACCTGAAAATTAAAAAAAAACATCCCAAAAACTAAAACTGCAGTGATTCGATATTTGCTACGCAACATCCTTTAATGTAAAGAGATTCATTTTAGTTCAACAAACGGTTCTCGGGCAATATTAGAGCTTGTCCTAGATGAGGTAAAATTTTCTCGAAGCGGTCAGCTGATTTGAACAGCAATTGATATGCAATGTAGAGGGAGCATATACTTGACTTAGGCATAACATTTCCAGCCCAGCGCTGTTAGAACCCCATGAGGTGCTTCAATAGACACCATATGAAGATCTATATTTAACACAGTTGGTATTGGGAAACACTTCTCATTAGAACTGCTGACTGAAAAAAATGATATTTGGCATGCGATTCGCCTTTAATGGTGTAGGTTCATTTTTGATGAAAGGAATTTCCTCAAGCAATATTTGGTCTTGTCCTATGGGAGGCAGATTTCAAGCGTCACTTAACCCTTTACCCAACGTAACGGCCAAAACCGGCCAGCGCTATTCTCAAAAATCCCCAGTTAATTTTCATTATTTTTTCATTTTTTGTCTCAAAAACATAGGTTATGACCCCTCATTGGAACGAGCTCGTCGAGTTCGTTCCAATGAGGGGTCATAACCTATGTTTTTGAGACAAAAAATGAAAAACATCAGTTGTTCAAGAATTTGTTTTGCAAGTGTCGTCTGCTTTGCGTGTTAGATAAAGGGTTAAAATGTTAGTTTTTTGCCCCATCAGCCGATTTGGGTCCAAATCGGTATGTAGTATTATTGAGTGGCATACGGGTGTTAGAGAAAAAAATTGTCTGTACTTCCAGAGGGTGGTGGGGGATGTGGGGTGGAAAAAAAACTGCGTGAACATAAGTGGGGTGGATGGGTGGTCAGGTGCCATAAAAATATGTGTACACAGTTATATAATTTTTTTTTTCTCACTATTATGGCATCATTTGTGTTCCAAACAGTAACACTGTCACCAATTGACCATTAAAGCCTATTTAGAGGCACTATTAACAAAGCACTCCCTTAATATTAAGAATATTAGAGAATTATATCAAAAAAGGGGGTTTTTATGAAATATACTTTAACCCTTTACCCAGAGTAACGGTCAAAACCGGCCAGCGCTATATTCTCAAAAATCGCCCATTAACTCTCAATATTTTTTCATATTTTGTCTCAAAAACATAGGTTATGACCCTCGTTGGAACGATCTCGTTCCAACGAGGGGGCATAACCTATGTTTTTGAGACAAAAAATGAAAAAAAATTGTTATTCAAGAATTTCTTTTGCAAGTGTCGTCTGCTTTTCATGTTAGGTAAAGGGTTAAAACGAAGCATCGTATATATAATACTGTATAAAGAGTCGCAATAGCTAGATGAGAATGGTTTTTCAAAATGAAAAAAAATTGAAAAACTAACAAAAACAAAAAAGTGTGATTTTACAAAAAGAAAAATGGTCTTTTGATAGCTATTTTGCTATGTAGATGCCATAACAAAAACAAAAGGACATGGTTTGCTATTATTGAGCAAGAACAAAAACAAGTTCCCTTTAACGCAACCAATATTTGCAATACATACACGGTTAGGGTATAAGCAGTAGTAAATTAATTATGGGAACAGTGCTCACATATGCCATGCAGGGATGTGGCTAGAGGTTTCCGATTGGGAGGGGGCGTAGGGTATTGAATTTCCAACTACGGGGGACGGGGGGGGGGACCCCTCGCGGTCCCGCTTCCGGTCATGGAGGATTGTAACCGTAATTGGCGAGAGGGGGTCAAATCAAAGAGATCTTTTGGTGGCCTGCGTGATAAAGAGAAGCCTGGTTTTGAAGAGTACCTTGATGGCACCTTTGGGGGTCACTGTTGTTCAAACTGAGGTCGCGGTCCCTGGAGCTGAGGGGAAAAATTGGGAAAAACATTGAAAAGGAGTGCCAGATGTGTAACTTGGGCGTGGTGGAGACCCTGGAACACTTTCTTATGGAATGCCCAAAATATCAGTCTAAAAGAACAAGATTCATGGGGAGTATAATGGGGAAGTTGGATGGGAGAATGAAGGACATGTGGTAGGGGGCGACTCAAAGGAGAGGGTTAATATACTAATCGAAGAGATTGGGAAGAATGAGGCAAGGGATGACATCAAACAGTTCGTCTCCGAGTGTTGGGAGGAGAGAAGAAGCGCGGGAATAGGGAGGCAGTTGGTAGAACATGGGTAACCAAGCCCTTCTCATACGAGAACCGCGACAAATCAGCGGCCGGCCGAAGTGTTATTATTATTATTCCTAGTTGGAAATTCACTACCGAGAAAGCTTTTGAAAATGAATCCATGAAAGGGGGAATTGACTGTAGTAACTGACATGCCAGCACATTTATGTTACAATTATTAGGTTATTATTATTTTGTATTCTTCTGGGAATTGAATATGTGCTAAACAAATGCGCAAGCTGAGAACTTTGAGCAAATGACATTGTGCTAACATTAAACACGCTAAACACTAAAGTGTTAAAAACTACACTTGAAGTGCTGCATTTAACACTTACTAGGTGCTGGACTAGCACTTTGTTCAAGTGTAGATATCCCAGAACTTGACAGGTGTTACAATAATACCGCTTGACAAGTGTTAGGTCGCGACACTTAAAAGGAAACAAGGCAGATGACGCGGATCAGGCTCGAACTCTCGAGCCTGATCCGCGTCATCTGCGTTGTGTCCTTTTAATTATGTACCCACCAAGCGCAAATCAAATTATGGAGGATTCTGGGAGAACCACCAATGCTAGACACATGGGAAGTGCCATCCATTCAAGTTTCAGATGTTTGACGATTGTAATGTCTAAGTGCTTAAAGAATTGCACTTTGAGTGTTAAAATCAAACCCTGAGAGTTAGAATAGGTTTAACACCTTGAAAGTGTCAGTTTTAACACTTTAGTTTTTAGTGTGAATCAGATCTTTTGCAGGAATGATCAATTTTCGATGATTCATCATTTTGTAACTATGAATGATGGAATTAACTCAGGATAACGATTTTACATGATTTGATTTTCTTGAAGAGAATTTCGAGGATTTTTTGTATCGCAATAAGTAAACATACTATAAAAATCTAATACCGATTGACATCATGCATTCTTATGAAGCTCGATATTGCGTATACTGTAGTTGTATATAGTAACAGTTGGAATTTTTGCCGATTTGAAAGCGCGTTGGAATTTTGGGAAGTAAAGGAAACATTAGCTATACGTTTAGTTTGTCTGATCTGGTTTGATTGGGGTTTTCAACAACTATGGCTATTTGATGGCTGTATCACAACGTTATTAGTTCCCAAGATGAAGATAGAATTACTCAAACAGATCCACTGGATGGCTCAACCCTTTACCCAACGTAACGGCCAAAACCGGCCAGGGCTATTCTCAAAAATCGCCAAATAATTTTCAAAATATTTTCATTTTTTGTCTCAAAAACATAGGTTATGACCCCTCGATGGAGCGAGCTCGTCGAGCTCGTTCCAACGAGGGGTCATAACCTAAGTTTTTGAGACAAAAAATTAGTTATTCAAGAATTTTTTTTGCAAGTGTCGTCTGCTTTTCATGTTAGGTAAAGAGTTAAAGAATCCACAACCACTGGGGAGGAACTAACAAGCTATTACTCACCGAGACCTCAACATGAGGATAAAATAAATTCATTAGAATTTCCTACATCAATATAGTAAAATGTCTATAGTTTAGTTTAGTTTAACCCTTTACCTAACATGGAAAGCAGACGACACTTGCAAAAAAAGAAATTCTTGAATAACTCATTTTTTCATTTTTTTCTCAAAAACATAGGTTATGACGAGCTCGTTCCAACGAGGGGTTAAAACCTATGTTTTGGAGACCAAAAATGAAAATTAATTGACGATTTCTGAGAATAGCGCTGGCGGTTTTGATCGTTACGTTGGGTAAAGGGTTAATATTTTAATGCATTACACCATAATGCCAGTTGCACAATATAAACAAAACAAATAAGAAGACATAACTAGACGAGTGAATCTATAGAATCACGGGCTTTTCCCGACGTACAAAAACATTTAGCCCTTTGAAGGAATTGTACAAAATTTCAGCCCCATATCATTTAACATGCAGGTGTGCCTACCAATATTGTCCTGGGTGAAGGGTTAACACAACGTTAAATGAAAAACCCATCCAACGCATGCAAAAAAATCACATGAAATCCTTCAAAACTCATTTTAATGCAGAAGCTGACCCTGAAAGTTTTATTAGTAAAAGTCGCACATTTAGTTCATTGTAACCCCTTATTTCCATCGGACTTCAACTGCGAATTTTAAACCGATTTTGGAGTTCAATCTTTCAAAATTACCCTTAGAAATAAATATATCGGACAATATAAACGTGGAACAAGTGGCAAGTTCTAGTTCAGCAAAGGAAACTTCATTTGATAAATAGATGAAATTTTACAATGCATTACCATTGATGTTGACGATCAACTTAATCCCGACACCGCAGCAGAATTTTTCTCCAAATTGTACTCTAAAAATGGAGATACTGGCGTTATTAATGATGATAATTCATTTTATTGTCCGGAAATAAAAATAAGGTTGAACAATACTCATATCACACCATCGGAAATACTTTCAAAGTATCGCGAATTGAAAAGTGGGAAAGCATCGGGTCTTGACAATATTAGTAACAGTTTGCTGAAAGCAGTTGGTCCATGCATGACAGATAGTTTATCAAAACTCTTCAACCAAGTTTTAACTTTTGGTTGTTATCCGGAAGATTGGAGTAAGTCTGTTCTTTCCTTAATATATAAGAAGGGTGATCGCAATGATCCAAACAATTATAGAGCCATTGAGGTAAGTTCCGCTATCGGAAAATTGTTCAACAAAATTATCAACCAAAGATTATCTGATTTTATAGATCTTAATAATATTATTGGCGAAAACCAGTTTGGATTTTGCAAAGGAAAAGGGACCACAGATAGTGCCTTTGTTTTGAAAACGGTTATTGACAAATACAAATTTTCCAAAAAACCACTGTATGCTGCTTTTGTTGATTTTCACAAAGCATTTGATTCGGTGAACAGGGAATTGCTCATGTTGAAACTTCAATGTATAGGTGTGAGTGGTGAAGTATTCAACGTGATCAAATCTATGTATGAATCTAGCTTTTATTTGACTAAAATGTCTATTGGGTTGGGACCAGCCTCCCTCTCTTCTGTAGGTGTCCGTCAAGGGTGCATCTTATCTCCCTCTCTATTTAAAATTTTTATTGAAGACATAAAAGACATTTTCGACAATTTGTGTAATCCTGTGTGGATTCGTGGTTACAAATTAAATCATCTTCTTTTTACAGATGATCTTGTAATGATATCTGCTAGCCAGAAAGGGCTTCAACGGTGTCTCAATAAGCTCCACAATTATACTGAAACTAATATGCTGCAAATAAACGTTGGAAAAACAAAATGTTTAAGATTTGGATCTGCGTCAGTTAATGGAGCACAAAAGCAACCAATATTTTTTATCGGAGACAAGCGTATTGATATGGCTGACGAATTTACATATCTAGGAATAAAATTCTCAAAAGATGGTACATTTTCTAAAGCCCAAAATGATTTGGTTGTTAAAGCCCAAAAAGCTTTATACTCAATTTTTCGTGCATTTAATGAAACTTCACGGATTCCAATAAAGACAATGTCAAAGCTGTTTGACAAATTAATTCAACCTATAGCCTTATACGGGTGTGAAGTCTGGGGATCAGAAATAACGTACGGTAAGCGTTACAACATAGCCTGTGAAAAATTACACACTTCCTTTTGTTAAAAAGACTTGGGCGTTGGGAAATTTTCCTCCAACCATGCGGTCCGCGCAGAACTTGGTCGATATCCGCTATATATCGAGGCGGTAAGTAGGATGGCTTCTTTCGCAATCAAAATATCTGAGAATCATAATGACCTGATGTGGAATGTGGTAGCTGAACAAAGAAATCGTAAAGGCAAACCGGAATCCCCTTTCAAATTACTGGAAAGATACGGTCTCGCTGTCCCTCAACATCCAATTATCACTAACACTAATGTTATAGGTAAGCTCAAGTATAATTTGCGCTTGCAGCATGTAAACACGTTCAAGAAGTCAATGTTTGAGGACTGCAAAAAGAAAGGAGATAATAAACTGAAGATTAAGAAAGCCGATAACATAATTTAATAACCACACATTAACATTCTGCGTTAAATAATAATACTTATGTTTCCTTAAGTTGATAAGTTGTATTTGTACACCCGGGGGGGGGTGTAGCTAGCGTAAATCAGACGCCAGGAACCACAACTATCAGTTGGTCACTGTGCTGAGGTGAGAGCTTTAGCTGCTGCTCCCCCCTCCCTGTAGTACTCCGAGTCCCTGTTTCTACCTTTAAACTTTACGGCGGTATTAGCATATAGTTTGTGGTGATCTAGAAATTTGTGTTCGAGACTGCATGTAGGTTAACCTTTGGCTTTCCGGCCAGAAACATGATACGTCATAACGTTATTAAATAGGATGGCTGTTCAGTAAAGAGGTAGATCAATAAATATTTTCAACGTGCAGCCCCGATAATATTGATTGGTCTACCTCAAATAATGAATATGGACGCTTCTAATTGCTGCCATTGAACTGTCATGGAAGATACCACTAGAGTTCAAAGGGTTAATGTGGCGTTTGACTAATGTTGAAGATTGGGATGATACCGGTAAATGAGAACTTCTATACAACAGTATACATGCACTGCCCCCACCCCCCCCCCCCCCCTTCCCGGGGTTCTCACGGGAACTCTGGGCTGGTATAGGCTGGGGTTCAGCTACTCGACAGATGACAAGTTTATGGCAGCTTGTTAGATTTAAAGATACCTTTTTCAAATATTTATTACGACCAAACATATTTTCACTGAAACTTGTGCCATTTCCCACTACTCGCCCAACTCACCCACTCTTGCCAGAATCATGCATGTGTTTAAAATTTATCCAACCCATCTTGATTCTTAGACAATGGATCACACAGCGGACCCGATATCTAAGATTGCGGTGGATGCAACACGTTTTGCCACATTAAACTTGGGACAAATATCCGATCCCAGGGAAGTAAAAATCGGGGAGGGGGACGGACGGACAGGCGGACATTTGTTACATACGAAGCCAAAAATTGCATTTTCTTAACCCTTTATAAGCTATGTTTGTGACGCAAAAAAGTTATTCAAGAATTTTGTTTATATAAGAGTCGTCTGCTTTTCATGTTAGGTAAAGGGTTAACGTAGAACGTAGATATTCGTGTGTCTCGAACATACCTTTGTGTACTGTATTCCTATCATGCCACTAAGGCACATGTGCACCACTAATATGTCGTCTCTTTGGGTGTCAGAGGGCGTTACCTGCAATGTTATGGCATTACACCACAAGACGTCTTGTTGCACTCAAGGGACAATATACTCGTGTTTAGGTTCCCTTGTATGACCGTATCCCCCGCCCGAACCCAATTTCGAAATGTTTTTTATATCCTTGCCCGATTAGTTATTTTTCTTGTATTCAGGTGAAAAATAAGTTAGTGTAACATTGTACTAGTCTCCACTTGATTTTATACCCCGATCCACATCCACACACACCGCCTCAAATCACGAAATAAAAGAATTAGTGTTAAACGTATCACAAATAAAATGGCTTCTTTATTTTAACTGGTGAGTATTCGTTTTTCTTATTTCAGAATCGGTCGGTGTTACCAATACATCATCGTTTCGAAAACAACGTAGCAACCAACCAGCGGCCAGACTCCAGATCAAGACAATTCACTGACCGACCACCGTCTAGCACGCGGCGCTCCGATACCAGTCAACCTCGTATGTCTACACGTGAGCAACCTGCTTTCGATAAACAACTTTTGAGTTCTCGACCACTGTCTGACTACCAAAGATCAGGTGATTCACGAAGACCGTCTACACCTACCAAGGAAACAAAGTTCAGTTCTCGGAAACCACCAACAGAGTATAAAAATTCTCAGTCCTCTGCAAGACCTCACATAATCGTCCGACCACCACATAACCCGCAGCAGCCACGTGCTATAAATAAGCCTATTACTGGTAAAGTGAACAGTGAGAGTCGGACAGAAACAAACAATCGAAGAAAAGCAGACAGAATTCCAGAGCAGCAGATTAAGCCAAGTTTTACTAATCAGGGTGCGCGATGTCCTCAACACTATGATTTGATGTGCGCAGCCACAGTGCGTTCTGCCTCACTTTCCGCCTCACGGAAATGTGCTTCAGACTGCAAAACGGGCGCATGTCCAACACATGTGTGTTATTGTATATGCAGCATTTCTCAGTCTTTGAGTAGCCGTGTGCCAAAATCAAGTATTGGTCGGCATTTCGATCAAGGTATAAAGTCGGATACCGTGATCGAAATGAAGACCAATGCTCGCAACGTATTACCTTCTGCACCATTTGTTGACAATAGTGTGCTTAATGCAGTTGTTATGAATCAAAACTCGGCGGGTGATCGAAGAAAGGGCTCCAGTACACATGCAGGTACACCCGCTATAGAAACATCACAAAACAGAGAGGCGCCAGTAAGTCAAGCTGTATTACCGTCGCATTTCTTTCAGTCCGATGGGAAGACTCCCGCTGTAATCAAACAAATAAATGTTCCGTCTGAAATTTCGACGACCACGAAACCTGCCATCTACCCTCTTAACGCAGGAGAAGGATTTTCATGCCCAGTTTCGTATGCACTTTCTTGTTCAGCCACTCCTGGATTGTCCACTAATCATATGACCCCACAGCGATGTGTCTCGGAGTGTTCGGTGGGGCTTTGTAATCCACGACACTGTGCATGTTCCTGTGTTTATATTCCACCTTCTACAACGCTATCTCCCCCTCCACCTCCACCTATCGCTTCATCTGTCCCCCACATACATTTAGTACATTATACACACACCGCTTCAGCATTTGATGCAAATACCCCTACCAACGGACACGCTCATGTTACAGAAAACAAAAGCAACACAAAATCAAGTAACGATACTTCTCACGCAACTCATGCGACACGCGTTGTATATACGTCTTCACCAGATGCAACACACGCATCTAAAGGACACGTCTTTCTTTCACTCGATCCGGGTCACAAACACGTTGGTAATACCCAAACTAGCCAAACGGTTGCTCATGTGGGGCATGCATCTACACTGGATACCACTCATACATCCAGTGAACCTGTTCACGCTATTCGTATTCAAGATATTTCTAAACTTCAAAACCATGGCACACACCAGACAGCCATCAACGCCATCGATATCCATCCTGCTAATTACCTAACTAATTCCCATTCCTCTTTTACTGGTCATCCATCTCGTCCGAAAGCATCGAATAGTGATCACACACACACAATACACGCTTCCGAAACAATACCAAACACTCTGAACCATAACACTGACGTGGTATCCAAAATTTCCTCCATTCAAACTGTAACCAGTACGCGTGGAGTGGATGTTTTGTCAGTAGAACTTCAACCACAAGAGTCACAAACTGTTAAACGTATTTCCAACATCGGTTCGTCACCACACGATATCCACCACACAGTTCAGCCTCATATCAACATAGAAATAAATAAGCCTCATATCACAGATCACATGGTTGCCTCTAGTACCAATAAGGTCACCGACAATACTTTCACTTCAGAACTTACTCCGACATCTTCTTCACAACTATCTGAAGTGAGGAATTCAATATCACGTATTAAAGCTTTGGTCAATGACCCCAACACACCTACACAGGTTATTCCTGCCCTGTTAACAACGTTAAGCGAATTATATTCCCTATTACACACACTAACTGGGGTTGATCCGACAGCAATGGAAAGCCCAAGTCCACAAAATAATGTATTGACAACGACACCTGAACCGACTACACTGTCCCCACAGGACGTACTTATCAACGCACTCATGGCGTCCGGCAATTCTAATATCAGATCTGGTCTGGTGGGATATCTCAAGTATTTGAAGTCCACAATTCCACCAACGACAACCACGGTAGCAACGACAACAGCATCGCCCGCAGCTGGGGGTGCATGCCCAGAGTTTGAGACTCTTGAATGTGTGGGTGTCGGATCGATGGCAGACCTTCTTGTATTCAATGACTACTGCAAGAAACAATGTAACGACGGCAACAGTTGCCCAGTTGACGTGTGCTCGTGTTCGTGCCACTCATCACTCCGTGAGCCTACGTCATGTACCTCTGGAAGCACTCTCTACTGTAGCCCAACGGTGGAATGGGCTCGAAAACCTGGCATGGCAAGGTGGTGCTATCAAAAGTGTAACCCAGATTCGTGTGATATGGCGAGGTGTAAATGCGAGTGTGCACCACCTGATGTACTGGAGGACAAATTAGAAGGTTTGGGGCTTTATTAAAAAGACGACAATTTTTAATCGGTTAATGTTCTTGTGATATATGCAAGGGCGTAACTATGGGAGGGGATGTAGTGGTGTCTGACTCCCCCGCCCCTCCAATAATTTTCGGTCGGGACTTTTTTATTTGGATTGGGGTTGAAGATATCGATTCGCTCCTACTGGTAATCATGTAATTTCGTACGGGACAAGATTTGCTTCTTTGGACTTATATCACACACGAAATTGGTCTCTTGCAAACAGAAGTTCGTGGTAAGTTAGGGATGCTGAGGTTCTAAATTACTAATTTTGAGCCCGGCACGTGCTAATTAAATTAGAATTGGAATGGAAGCCCTTGCATCATAACTACCACATGTATTTATCCACAAACAAGAGTAGTAGTGTTCGGGCTTTTCACCCCTATTCGGCAGGACCTCGGTGCAGGATCTCGGAAGTGACGTCATGTCACGTGACCTAGTGGCGCCATGTTGTGTTGTCATGGTAACCGACGGAAAGGGGGATCATACGTAACCAGGCTTAAAAAGTAATTCATTCGGTAATGAAAGAGATCAGAGGGGGGTGGCGGGACTGGATCTATAGGACCCAGTCCTATGAAAATTTTAAACAGAGGATGTTAGAGAACCCACAGAAATTTCCTGTGGGTTCGAGATTTGGGCAGTGATCATAGATCACTGCCCAAGGCCCTTTTTAGGGCCGCCTCAATAATATAAAGATAGACCCATTGCCCACATTCAAAAGTATTCAGGTCAACATAGTGGTGTTTCGATTACTTTTTAAGCCTGGTTACGTATGATCCCCCTTTCCGTCGGTCACCCATCTTTTTTGACCTAAGAAAGAAGAGGCACTATGAAAAAACATCACTTTCGTTAGTAAAAGACCCCAGGCAAAACTGAATCTTTCTCTTAACATACAACCATCTAGGAGCTAAAGTAGTTATTGGGGGTTAACAACACTTTCAACAACCAGGATCACATCGTATAGGATTCAGCGTCCTGTAGTTCATAATGGAAGGTAGAATTTTTCGATAATTTATGTAAAAACACGGAATCCATATTTTACGGAATCGGCTAGGAATCTCAATTACGGAATTCTTTATATGTATACAGTGATTTAACATTTTGAAGGCTTGAGCGAAGGTATAGCTAGGAAATAATGGGTGAGATATGGGGCAGAATAACAGAAGTACACAGATGTAAGGTTTCTACAACAGGTATCCTCCAACAATACCAGGTCATAGGTATCCTCAATTTAGTATCCTCAAAAGGTATCCTCAACTGATACGTAGCCATGTCATAGGTATCCTCAAATACTGAAATGAGTCGAAGAGTCGTTCGAGGAGTCACTCGAACGAGCAATTGCTCGTTGGCTCATTTGCTCGATGGGATTCGAGTCGTTCGAGCAATGACTTTTCAGTAACTGCTCGATGGCTTATAAGGGATATTTGGGATAGGTATGTCTTGTGGTACAGGTAATAGTATCCTCAGATAAGTATCCTCTAAAAGGTATCCTCGATAGGTATCCTCAAATAATACAATACCTGGGCCATAGGTATCCTCAAATACTGAAATGAGTCGTCGAGTCGTTCGAGGAATCACTCGAACGAGCAAATGCTCGTTGGCTCATTTGCTCGATGGGATTCGAGTCGTTCGAGCAATGACCTATCAGTAACTGCTCGATAGCTTATTGGCTTTGGGACTGTTTTTGTTATACACAAGGGAGATAACCCTGCATACAGGTTACGGGAATCAAGCAATCTGATTGGTTATAAATGATCTAGATAAATGAAACAACAAGAGTACTTGGAATAGGGTCAGAACTAACAATAATAGACCAAAATAGCTAAATATAGTAATAATAAGCAAAGCTGTTCCAACTAATAGGCTATTCTACGTTACTGGAGTATACTCTTAAATAAAAGAACATGGCCAGATAAACGATAACTATTACATATATAGATAGAAGCAGAGAATTCTGGGTAATGACTAAAGGAACGTGTCTTTTAATGGGAACAACGGCATGGGATAGGGGTCCAAAAAGGGAATCTGGGCGAATTCAAAGCCAGAACATTACTCCACTTCAGTCGAACGCACCCCTTGTACCCCTTAGTACTATAGCACTACGTGCTAAACCGATCAAATGGGGAAATAAAGTCAATTTCGGTGATTTCGGGTGGATTTTGGTGTTTTGGAGGGATTGTCGGGTTGTTTGTGGTAATTATACAGGGAAGTCGTTCCAGAAAATATTCCGATTCAATCGAACATACCCCCAAAACATACCCCTGTCCTATTGTAGGCCTTAGGTAACATAGCAATCACGTGCTACCATAGAAACCAAGATGGCGGCCTCCAGTATGCAAAATGGACGACGGAAGCTCGTATCACCCTAACAACACGCGCTGCGCATGCGTACTACCACCACGTATCACTATGGAGATGACGTCACAACATGACCGCTCACGCGGGTTACCATGACAACACAACATGGCGTCACTAGGTCACGTGACATGACGTCACTTCCGAGGTCCTGCACCGAGGTCCTGCCGAATAGAGGTGAAAAGCCCGAACACTACTACTAACAAGTTTTTTTTAACCCTTTACCCAACGAACCGTCAAAACCGGCCAGCGCTATTCTCAAAATACGCCAATTAATTTTCATTATTTTTTCATTTTTTTGTCTCAAAAAGATAGGTTATGACCCCTCATCGGAACGAGCTCATTGAGCTCGTTCCAATGAGGGGTCATACCCTATGGTTTTGAGACAAAAAATGAAAAAAATATTAGTTATTCAAGATATTTTGGCAAGTGTCGTCTGCTTTTCATGTAGGTAAAGGGTTAACTAGGATCCCCATTGACTAATATTCCAACTACATCATCAAGACATGCCGTCGAAGAAGGCATGCCTTGAAGATGTAGTTGGAATATTTCTTCAGTCGGGACTTGATTCATGACAGTCGAGCCAAGCCGGCTTTAAATCCTCCCCAATCGGTCATCATCGCAGCGTCCCGAATGGTATGAACATTACAGGCCCCTTTTCTTCCACAATATACTTGAAATATCTTCTTGCATAACTCTGAATATTTCTTTTAAGACGTATAATTAGGAAGTATAAAGGAGTATCAAGACATGGTTTGGAAAGTACGGTATGTGGAGAGTGGTACAATAGTGGTGGAAACAGAGGGACGGGAAAGTTTCCCCACGATTTTTCAGATCATGTATTTTGGCCCTACATCCACATTATTGATGAATAAAATATTACACATTTTTTAATCAACATTTCATTATTATCATTCATCCCTTTGCCTAACACGGACTTGACACATGCTTATAGGCATATCTGGAATCTGGAATAGCTGAAAAAAGTTCTTTTTTTTTCGGCTTTAAACATACAGCTTATGACCCCTCGTGGAAAGAGGGGTCATAAGGTATGTTTTGGTGCAAAACACAATTCAAGGCGACTATTAAAATATGTTTTCCCGAATAACTCATAATGTTTATGTATGTACAGTTAACCCTTTACCTAACATGGAAAGCAGACAACACTTGTAAAAAAAATTCTTGAATACCTAATTTTTTTCATTTTTTTTCTCAAAAACGTAGGTTATGACCCCTCTTTGGGACGAGCTTGAGGAGCTCGTTCCAAAGGGGGTCATAACCTATGTTTTTGAGACAAAAAATGAAAAAAATAATGAAAATTAATTGGTAATTTTGTGAATAGCGCTGGTCGGTTTTTGCCGTTACGTTGGGTAAAGGGTTAAACAAGAGCTTTTTAAGATGAGATTCTTCACGTAGGATTTAGAAGCGAAAATTGAAAGTCCACCCTCTCTCGCCGCCGTGGTCCGAAGGAGGGGGGGGGCAGCTGCTCCCTATGCCGCCGTGCTTCCGGCGCCCTGTTGGTTTCCGTTTCATTTCATTTTGTCCCTGTTGCACAAGGTTCAAATTAGAAGGATTACATTATGTAGAAATTTGAAACTGTTAAGTTTAAAATCATTAATTGTTACAACCTTACGATGCTCGCATCGCATCCCGCGTGTAAAGCCTGTACTAGTATGATGCAAACACTACGAGATCTATTGTGAAATGGGGATTCAAACCTGTCTCTATGACTTCATTGTAAAACACTCAGGGAACGTGACCACCGTTACTTATTCCCAGTTCCTTTTATCGTATCGGTTGATAACGAATGTCGAATAAGGATCTGTGGATAAGGAACGGTTGTCACGTCAGTAAATACTCAAACCTTTATGAACATGCAGTTATTGTCTACGAAATGGAAAATGTCTTGTTATTTTATCCTTTTTGATCAATGCCAGGCAGTGGCGGCGCCATAGGAGGCCACCCCCCCCCCCCCCCAATCAAACTTCAAATTGCTATCTGGCCGTGGTTTACCCACCCAATACCACACCCGCAAACGGCACACAACAATACACACCATGTATCGTTAATCGTTACTACAATGTCAAAGATGCATTTTCTTTACGTATACAGTAGGCCTATATGCCTATATTGCAATGTCCCCAAAACGACCTGTACCGCCCGACAACATTCTACTGGCGACAGGTTTTTTGTTTGTCTCTTTTGGCAGAATTATTATTTACCGATCAAGTTTAATGTGTTTTTAGTGAAAATAGTTCGCTGATATTTCAGCAATACGAGTAATAACAGTATTTGCATGTTAATCCATCTTGGAAGCTTTTACACATAATGACGTGAGTCCATTTTTAGACACAATCTGGGGGCCTTTGAAGATCGCGTCAGGTGTTGTAGAAACGTTCAGATATCGCTCACAGGGCGTCCAAATATGAATTTTTGGGGGGGAGAGATCCGCAGACCTGCACCAACGGGAAGAACACACCCCTCCTATATCCTCTCCCAGCTCAGATCTGCGGCCTTCGGGGATGCCTTCAGCATTTCGACCTTGGACACCCCATATCTTACTTACCCCCCCCCCCCCCCCCCCAATCGAAATCCTGGCGCCGCCACTGTGGTCAGATGCATGTGTAGATATAAAGGCGGTGGTGGCGACGCCCCGAACCCATATTATCAAAAAAATCATCCAAAACATTTGGAGATAATTACAAATTAGAAGCAAGGAGATTGTTTTTTTAAGTTAACCACTTTTAAAAAGATTTCCATATTAGTAAAAGATACTTCATACGATCGCCGTATAATCTTTCATTTAACCCTTCAGCACTACTCCCAATCATAACCCGCCAGCATTATTAAAAAAAAACACCTTTCAAATTTAATGATTTTTTTACTTATTGTCACAAAAACATAGGTTACGCACCCCCCCCCCCCCCCCACCCTTGTTTAGCCCGCGTTCCAATAAAGGTCATAAGCTATATTTTCGTCAGAGGCAAAAAATGAAAGTTTTTAGTTGTCTCCTAAATTTTGTTGTGAGCGCAACGGTATTCATGTGTATAAAAGGGTTAAAATAAAAGATAAACCTGCCCTCCCTAATGGAGAACCTGATCCCCACTTGTCCTCCCATGATAAAAATTCTGGCGCCTATATTGAACAGTAATGTTTCAATCAAGACGGTTCCGCATTGCAATTGTTGGTTCTGCCTTTTCTCGGCACTTATTTCAACTTTAACAAGGTATAGTCAAGTAAATAAGTGTATCTCCTTCAACTTGTACTTTAGGTGGATTTTTACTAAATATTTTTTTTGGAAAAAATATATTTTTCACATCATGACTTTGGCTTTTGAATTTGAACGAGAGATCACAAGTTAGAGTTTAAAGGAGAAAAAGAAATATATCAAAATGAAGAGTATTTCATTTTTCTGTCTCAAAATCATAGGTTATGACCCTCTTTGGAACGAGCTCCCCAAGCTCGTTCCAACGAGGGGTCATAACCTGTTTTTGAGACAAAAAAATGAAAAAAAATAGTTGTTCAAGAATATTTTTTGCAAGTGTCTGCTTTCCATGTTAGGTAAAGGGTTAATCCGGTATGAATTTAACCGATTTTCTCATTTTGGTGAACCCACCTTATTCTATTAGTGCTATTTCTTCCACTTCAGTCATATTTCAAACCGAAGAGCTTCAGGTTGAAAGTTATTTGGCCAAGAGGAAATTGGCCGAACCAGAAGAAGGTGGAATTTGCTGACCGGGGGCGCGATGGCGTTGCGGTAACCGGTTCTCATCAGATGCCCGAAGTTAAGCAACGTCGAGCCCGGTTTATCACTGGATGGGTGATAGTCTGAGCGATCAATTCTGACTCCCACGTTGTGTCCGTGGGCAAGGCACTTAACCCCGATGTCCACATGGGGGCACGATGACACCGTGTACTAAGGCGTACTGCACGTCGATGGTACGCATGTCTTCAACCAATCTAACCCTGCCTGTGCTGCAGCGCGGAGTTACGATGTTGGGGAGCTGGCAGCTGTTCGTCGTTGCTCGGTGGTTCTCTCAGGGTATTCCGGCCTCCTCCACCTGTAAAACTAACACGGTCATGATTACCCATTGTGCGTAAGTATATGACCTTAAACACCAATAAATAAATAATAAATAAATAAATTTACTGACCAAATGCTACTAAATTTGTTCATCATTGCACACAACAGATTGCAGGGATAACGACGACTTATTTTTATCACTTTAAAGCGGGCGTTCTCTTGAATATTAATAGAGTTTACTTGGGCAGGAAATCTCCGCAATTCATGGCGCCAAACAGCCGGAATCGGGCAGCGGGTAGTTAATGAAAAACAAAATTCCAGTCAAGGTAATAATAGTAATAACATGATTTTGTCCAGCATGCCGGTTTATTAACGGCCCGCGGGGAATGAATAACAACCCTCTAGCTTATTAACGACCGGCGACTTCGTCTCGGGTCGGCAATAAGCCCCCGGTCCGTTAAAATCCGTAACGCACTCCAAACTCATGTTTCTTTATTACCATTTTAGCACTTTAGTGGGAACTCTCTTGTATATAATTACCACTTTAGCGGGCGTTCTCTAGTATATTAACGTAGTTTAGCGGAGTAATTCATGACGTCATGCAACCGGCAGCGAGCGGCGGGTGTTAATGAAAACAAAATTTATAAACAGCCCTCCCGCTTCCGGTCGTAGTAATACTAGTAATAACTTACTTTTGTCGGGCGTCTCGGTTTATTAACGGCCCTTGGGGACCGAATAACAGCCCTCTGGCTTATTAATAAACACTCGGGATGTTATTCATCCTCTCGGGCCACTAATAGACCGTAAAGCCCTGCAAACTCATGTTATTGTTTTATTAACGGGGTTTAGTAAGGCAGTAAAACTCCAGAATTCATGTTGTCATGAAACCGGAAGCGGGCCGTTATTGAAAACAAAATTCATTAACGGCCCACTGCCCGCTTCCGGTCTTGATAATAATAGTAATAACAGGATTTTACGAATTCGTCTCGGCCCTGTAAAAAAAACCCTCAGGCTGTGTTATTCATTCCTGTCGGGCGTTCATAAACTGTAACGCCCTCCAAACTAATGTTATTGTTGTATTCGTAGATCTCAATTTTTAAACTCAGTGTGTTATCAAAAATAAAACTATGGAGAAAAGTATATGTGGCACTTGTAGTCCTAGCGGTTCTGTCGCGGTAAAAGCTTCATCTTTTACTTACCAGTACCTTGGTAAGTTTCTGTCGAAAATCGAGGTGCAGTCAAAACATATCACGGAATTATTGTGGATCAAGTTCACATCATGGTCGAGCAAACATGGTTAACCTCACATATCTCTTCCCCAATATTTGAAGATATTTACGGACCGACCCAACCGAACCCCTGCCATGAGTCAGAAAATCTGGCAAATAGGAGTTTAATGACTGTTTGTGTCTGCATTCGGGGGTGCTAAGCACAAGTATTTTTTGTATGTTTGTTTTTGTTTTTTTTTAAAAAGATTATCGTGACACGTTACATATTCAACGTTTCAATTGCCGCGCGAAAGGTCAAAATAATTTATCATATTTGGAAAAAAACATCGACATATATAGTGCAAAGTGCAGAGCACATGGGCTGAGTTGAATGGTTGAAATGAGGATCTAAGGCAACTGTTGAAAGTCATTCTAAAGCAACAAAACCAGAAAACGTTTGGGTGTGAAATAACTGAGAATTTCCCCAATGTTTGGGATTCAAGGGAAATAACTCTGAAATAATTTCGATTCTGCTTTCAAGCGACTTTATTTTCAAAAATAAAATGGCCCGCCGTAGCGGCGACCATATAAATGTATTAAATAAATGTGAAAAAAATTAATATATATATATTTGGAATAATGAGAAAACTGTTTTTTTTTTCTTTTTCAAATGCGTTATAAGCGTTATCCAGGGCAATCGTCCTGTACAAAAACAAAGTGAGAGAGGGTAACCGCAAGAAAGCACCTTCAGTTGAGGATTTTCCACATTTGAGACATTCTGAACGAAGGCTTTTTGACTTCCATTTATTTGTGCTGTAAAATGACCAAATAACCCAAATATACCGACCCTACTCCCGTCTCAAAAGGTCCCGTAAAAATTGTGTCATTTGTACATTTGAAGTGCAACAAGCATGTGACTACTCGATGAGCGGGACTTTTCTGAGACATTTTACCAGTGGCATTCAGTATACCTAATCATTATTCTCTAACGGGTAAATCGTCAGAAATGGTTGTAGGCTATTTGCGAATTTGATTTTACCAATGGTGTTATCGCGTGTTACTAATTTTCTTTATAGCATCCACGAAATTGCTCAAATTGAGTCAAAGATTTTTCCAACTGAAGACGCACCAAATCGTATTTCGTTTTGAATCAATGAGGGAGAACACAAAGAGGGTTGAGCGCGGGGAACTGGAATAATAATAATAATAATAATAATAATAATAATAATAATAATAATAATAATTAATAATAATAATAATAATAATAATAATAACACTTTGGCCGGCTGCTGATTTGTCGCGAGTAGTAGTGCTCGCACGTTTGGGGCCTTATTAGCAGGACCCCGATGCAGGACCCCGGAAGTGACGTCATGTCACGTGACGTAGTGGCGCCATGTTGTGTTGTCATGGTAACCCGCGTGAGCGGCCATGTTGTGACGTCATCCTCATAGTGATACATGGTGGTAGTACGCATGCGCAGTGCGTGTTGTTAGGGTGATACGTGTTTCCGTCGTCCATTTTGTATACTGGAGGCCGCCATCTTGGTTTCTATGGTAGCACGTGATTGCTATGTTACCTAAGGCCTACAACAGGACAGGGGTATGTTCGGAGGGTATGTTCGATTGAATCGGAGTATTTTCTGGAACGACTTCCCTGGATAATTACCACAAACAACCCGACAACTTGTATAATTTCGAATTCTTCCAGAATTCTCTGCTTCTATCTATATATGCAATAGTTTGCGTATATCTGACCATGTTCCTTTGTCCTGGAGTATACTCCAATAGCGTAGAAGAGCCTATCAACTGGAACAGTTTACCTTAATATTGCTATATTTAGAAATTTCTGGTCTATTCTTGTTAGTTCTGACCCTATTCTAAGTACTCTTGTTGTTTCATGTATCTAGATTATAACTAACCCATCAGATTACTTGATTTCCCATAATCTGTATGCAGGGTTATCTCCCTTGTGTATAACAAAAGACTACATCCAATGGCCATATTCCATGGAATCCCAATTTTTGCAAAACACCTGTGGCTATGGAATCCCTTTTTTGTCGTATGAGGCCATGAGGGCTATGTAAAAGCCCTCAATGAGTCCTTATTTATTATCCCTCATACCCTCATTGAATTTTGAGGTTATGAGGACCTTGAAAAATCCCTCAATGAGGTATAATTTACTACGACTCTTACCCTCATTTCAGTATTTAACAGGTATATCCTATGGAATCCCATTTTGGAAAACGCCTGTGACTGTGGAATCCCTTTTTTGTCGTATGAGGCCATGAGGGCTATGTAAAAGCCCTCAATGAGTCCTCATTTATTATGCCTCATAGCCTCATTGAATTTTGAGGTTATGAGGACCATTAAAATTCCCTCAATGAGGTACAATTTACTACGACTCTTAGCCTCATTTCAGTATTTGAGGATACCTATGGCCTGGTATTGTATTATTCGAGGATACCTATCGAGGATACCTATCAAGGATACCTTTTATAGGATACTTATCTGAGGATACTATATAGGCTGTACATATCCCTGTAGGTCTCTTGCTGGCCCTTAGTACTATTAATCCACCTGATGCTTTATGTTATCCTATGACTGGTATGGGTAGTATGCAATTCTAGGCATATGGGTATTGTGGGTAGGGGTACTGCCTGGTAGTTTAGAACGGTACTATAGTATGGCGGTATATACACATATAGGCCCCTGTTAGTTCTTGGTACTATTAACCAACCGATTTCTTTGTTTTATTATATGGCTGGTATATGTAGTACTTATGGTAGACCTAGTGATTTTGTGGGGGTGGGGGTAATGCTTGGTAGTTAAGAACGGTAGTATAGCATAGGCTGTACATATCCCTGTAGGTCTCTTGCTGGCCCTTGGTACTACTGATCCACCAGATGCTTCATATTATTGAGCGGTATTCTGGGGTGGGGACAATGCCTGGTAATACAGAACGGCAGCAGAGTATGGTTGGTATATTCCCCTATAGGTCCCATCCTAACCGTTCATGGTATTAACCTACCAAATGCTTTGTATCATCCTGTTACTGGTAAGGTGGTACGTAATACCAGTAGTTCCTACCTTATTCCGAGTACTCTTGTTGTTTCATTTATCTAGATCATTTATATAAATTATAATTAACCAATTGGATTGCTTGATTTCCCATAACCTGCATGCATGGTTATCTCCATTCTGTATAATAAAAACCAATATCAATGGCAATATCCCCGGCACCCCAATTTCGGCACCCCTTTTTTGAAAAGCATATGGCCTTCGGCACCCCTTTTTTCTGAAATGAGGATAAGAGTCGTATTAAAAATCCCTCAATGAGGGATTTTAATATGACTCTTATTCTCATTTCAGAAAAAAGGGGTGCCGAAGGCCATATGTTTTTTCAAAAAAGGGGTGCCGAAATTGGGGTGCCTTCTGGAGAATCCCTTTTTTTCTGAAATGAGGATAAGAGTCGTATTAAAAATCCCCCAATGAGGTCTAATTTACTACGACTCTTATCCTCATTTCAGAAAAAAGGGATTCTCCAGAAGGCACCCCAATTTCGGCACCCCTTTTTTGAAAAAACATATGGCCTTCGGCACCCCTTTTTTCTGAAATGAGGATAAGAGTCGTATTAAAATCCCTCATTGAGGGATTTTTAATACGACTCTTATCCTCATTTCAGAAAAAAGGGGTGCCGAAGGCCATATGCTTTTCAAAAAAGGGGTGCCGAAATTGGGGTGCCGGGGATATTGCCATTGATATAGGTTTTTATTATACAGAAGGGAGATAACCCTGCATGCAGGTTATGGGAAATCAAGTAATCTAATTGGTTAATTATAATTTATATAAATGATCTAGATAAATGAAACAACAAGAGTACTCGGAATAAGGTAAGAACTACTGGTATTACGTACCACCTTACCAGTAACAGGATGATACAAAGCATTTGGTAGGTTAATACTATGAACGGTTAGGATGGGACCTATAGGGGAATATACCAACCATACTCTGCGGCCGTTCTGTATTACCAGGCATTGTCCCCACCCCAGAATACCGCTCAATAATATGAAGCATCTGGTGGATCAGTAGTGCCAAGGGCCAGCAAGAGACCTACAGGGATATGTACAGCCTATGCTATACTACCGTTCTAAAGTACCAAGTATTACCCCCACCCCTACAAAATCACTAGGTCTACCATAAGTACTACATATACCAGCCATATAATAAAACAAAGCAATCGGTTGGGTAATAGTACCAAGCACTAACAGGGGCCTATATGTGTATATACCGCCATACTATAGTACCGTTCTAAACTACCAGGCAGTACCCCTACCCACAATACCCATATGCCTAGAATTGCATACTACGCATACCAGTCATAGGATAACATAAAGCATCAGGTGGATTAATAGTACTAAGGGCCAGCAAGAGACCTACAGGGATATGTACAGCCTATATAGTATCCTCAGATAAGTATCCTATACAAGGTATCCACGATAGGTATCCTCGATAGGTATCCTCGAATAATACAATACCAGGCCATAGGTATCCTCAAATACTGAAATGAGGCTAAGAGTCGTAGTAAATTATACCTCATTGAGGGAATTTTAATGGTCCTCATAATCTCAAAATTCAATGAGGCTATTAGACATAATAAATGAGGACTCATTGAGGGCTTTTACATAGCCCTCATGGCCTCATACGACAAAAAAGGGATTCCACAGTCACAGGCGTTTTCCAAAATGGGATTCCATAGGATATACCTGTTAAATACTGAAATGAGGGTAAGAGTCGTAGTAAATTATACCTCATTGAGGGATTTTTCAAGGTCCTCATAACCTCAAAATTCAATGAGGGTATGAGGGATAATAAATGAGGACTCATTGAGGGCTTTTACATAGCCCTCATGGCCTCATACGACAAAAAAGGGATTCCATAGCCACAGGTGTTTTGCAAAAATTGGGATTCCATGGAATATGGCCATTGGATGTAGTCTTTTGTTATACACAAGGGAGATAACCCTGCATACAGATTATGGGAAATCAAGCAATCTGATTGGTTAGTTATAATCTAGATACATGAAACAACAAGAGTACTTAGAATAGGGTCAGAACTAACAAGAATAGACCAGAAATTTCTAAATATAGCAATATTAAGGTAAACTGTTCCAGTTGATAGGCTCTTCTACGCTATTGGAGTATACTCCAGGACAAAGGAACATGGTCAGATATACGCAAACTATTGCATATATAGATAGAAGCAGAGAATTCTGGAAGAATTCGAAATTATACAAGTTGTCGGGTTGTTTGTGGTAATTATCCAGGGAAGTCGTTCCAGAAAATAGTCCGATTCAATCGAACATACCCTCCGAACATACCCCTGTCCTATTGTAGGCCTTAGGTAACATAGCAATCACGTGCTACCATAGAAACAAAGATGGCGGCCTCCAGTATACAAAATGGACGACGAAACACGTATCACCCTAACAACACGCACTGCGCATGCGTACTACCACCATGTATCACTATGAGGATGACGTCACAACATGGCCGCTCACGCGGGTTACCATGACAACACAACATGGTGCCACTACGTCACGTGACATGACTTCACTTCCGGGGTCCTGCACCGGGGTCCTGTTAATAAGGCCCCAAACGTGCGAGACATACTACTGTCGCGGTTCTCACGCGAGAGGCCTTGGTCACCCCTGTGCTCCAAACTGCCTCCCTGTTCTCACGCTTCTTCTCTCTTCCCAACATTCGGAGACGAACAGCTTGATGGCATCCCTCGCCCCATTCTTCCCAATCTCTCCGATTAGCATATTGCCCTATCCTTTCAGTCACTCACTACCCGCATGTCCTTCATTCTCCCATCCCACTTCCCCATTAGACTCCCAGTGAGTATTACTCTTTTAGACTGGCATTTTGGGTATTCTAGAAGAAAGTGTTCCAGGGTCTCCACCGCGCGTAAATTACACATCTGGCACTGGTTTTCACTGTTTTTCCCAATTTTTCTCCTAAGCTCCAGGGACCGCGACCTCAGCTTAAATAACAGTAATCAACGACCCGAGTTGGGAGTTTTTCCTGTAGATCACGGGCGCCGAAAACTCCAACAAGACGTCCCCTGAGTTCCAATGTGTTCTATGTGCCTACTGGCACATAGAACACATTGGACCTCAGGGGACGATTAGAGTTGTTGATTCCTGTCTCCCGTACTCTGTTGGAGATGTGCTCTGTATTTTTCCACGATTTTAAATTTGAATTAAATGGATGAAGTTGATATCTTTAAAGAAAAATATCATCTTCGGTCATCTCTTTATATTCTACTTTGACACTGTTTCTTGTCGAAGCATTTCATGCACGCCACTGATTGATCATTTCCAGTGATAATTTGACTCGTGTTCGCCTTGAAGTGATGCTTCGCATTTTGGTTGATACGGTGAAAGTGAAAATTTCTATATCCTCACAGTGGGGGATACGATTTCTATCGTTGCGCAATTTCTTCGATAATCTATCGTTTAGCGTATAATAAATGACGTTATTATACCTAGTCCGAACTCCGTGGTGTATCTACTATGTCTGTCTTGTATAGGGTAACGTTGAATACACATATCAATCGTGGTGTAATTTTCTAAACGAAGCTTTCCCCTTCTTAAATTTTATGTACAGTCACTGAGAAATGTAACAGAGGATTATTATTGTAGATTATTGTCATCGCTTACTCAGAGGTGCCGAAAGCACTTAGTGGCGAGAAAGGGCGGGAGGGGGTCTGTTCAGACCCCGGGTAAAGGGCATTTGCTCGCACTAGCATGCTGAAGCATTCGTGTCTCGAAGGCCCGAGATGGGGGGGGGGGGGGTGATGGAAGGTACCCCTCCCCAAACTCCCCCATTGAATTTTGAAAGCTCCCAGAACGGACTTGGGTGTATTTTAGCTTTACTTCGAGAATAAATCATTGAATTCAGTGACGAAGCTGGTGAAGACATTGTCTGTCCCCTCTCGCCTCGTGGTCCAAAGGCAGGGAGGCAGCTGACCCCTCTGTCACCGTGCTTCTGGCGTCCCAACGCTTACTTAACTCCAATTGCAGGCACTTGCAAAAAAATCTCATTATGACGACTCCTCATTGGAATCAGCTCTTAAGCTAGATTTTCGAGGCAAAAACTGAAACAATAATAAACCCTGAAGATCGATTTTTGTCGTCACTTAAGATTAAGGAAATATTGTAAGATATATCAGTAATACCCTTTCCGGGTAGTTCACACGCCTACCTGTGAATTAACTATAAATAATATAAATCAGCTGAAATCACATCTATCCCTACCAGTATCTCTGCTGTCCTGGGGCCAAGTCTGCTAACTGCTATAGCATTTGTTTCCATAACGATGCAAACAGCGACGACGAGACGATAGCGAGACGATAAATATGCTGCCGCTGATACGGCTTCCGCTGTTGATCCAAGGAATCGGGATGGGGGAGGGTCTTCTCAGGAGCTTCCTGTGTCGTAATAGTCTTACTCCATGTACAGTTAGGCGCACCGGGAGCACTTCTGGGTCGGGTGGGGGTCAGTCCCCGGGAAAAGGGCATTTACTCGCACTAGCAGTGCCGCCATGACATGCCGAAGCATGGATGCCTCGAAGGCCGAAGACGCGAGATGAGGCAGTTTGAGAGGAGGTGCCCGTCATTGAAAAAAATGACTGACGACCCTGGGAAGGGCATTGTCTGCCCCAACGCCCCCCCCCCCCTCCCGCCCCATGCTTCCGACGTCCTTGTCTAAAGTGCTGGACCCATACTCGCCATGGGTCTGAGCCCTTCTCTGGACAGAAAAAATAGGTAACTCCTTTGTTGAGATTTTCTTTTTCTTTAGAAAAACGCGTCTGTCAGTAGCACGACCCCCCCCCCCCCCCCCAATTCCAAAGGTCCGCAATCTAATACAAACCTACAATGAATTTGATTTACCTTCTCTGCTCATATCAAATATTGAAGATTTTTCCGGGAGAGCCCCAACCACCACCCCACCGGACCACCATCTATGGCCAAAGGTCGAGTTGGAAGAGATTATGGGAGAGGTCACCTCTCCCATAATCTCCTCCAACTTAACTTTTAGCCAAGTCCTTTAGCCAAGATTTCAGTCTTTTTAGTTGCCAGACATTCTCATTCTTGAGTTGCATTGTCGGTGACCCCCCCCCCCCCCCCCTCCCCCCCAAAAAAGAAAAAAAAATTGCTGGCTTCACCCCTGCTTTCAGGTCTCAAAGATGAGCGGCTCTTTCGAGGAAATTGGCAAAATGTTCTGAAAACCTATTTGCGCGATTCAATTCACATACGAGTATGTTGCAGGCGTTTATTCTCCTCATTCGTCAATTGATTCAGACGAGATGTTTTTTCAGTGAGAGAACCACACAAGTCATTAACTCGTCAGGAATTTATTTGTCCAACACGTTCGCGACGATTAAGGAAAAAGGCCACAGAGTGGGAATCTTGGGCAAAAGATGAGATTGTTGGACATTTTTGGTTGTTGGGAGGGTTTAGCAATAATTTGATTCTTCAGGACTGAATGATAAACGCTTTACTAAACACCACGAGTGGGTGGACCCATTCCACGCATGGCTTTTCGATGTGGCATTTCGAGTGACCTCCCTTATACCATAGTCGGCTCCGAATCATGCCAACATCTTCCTGACACTCAATTGTCGATTCTCGGTAAATACCAAAAGATATTGCCAGGAAACATTCAGTTTCATCGGATAGAAATGCACACATTGATGAGTTTGAAGTCGACAGGGCCCGCAGAGGCTGGGAGATATGGTACGTTACGAAAAACAGAAACGCCAAAAAGATTAACTTAAATTATAGTAAGATAATACCCATTTCCGTCTCGCTCCATCATTCACACAAAAATGCCATTCGAATATTATTATTTTTTCCAATTTTTGCTTTCAAAACATGGCTTATGAACCCTTACAGAACGAGCATGTGGAGATCGTTTCAATGAGGGCTCACAAGCTGTGATCCACAAGCTCTTTCCGTCTGGTGCTTCATCCTGCCTTTAAAAATTCACCAGTGTCAGCATGCTCCCGACGCCATTCAACATATTGCCTTCTAGTGCTGTCAGACCAATCTCAATTTACTCCTACTCCCATACGACTTTTTGTGATACAATATCAAGAACTCCAAAATTTAATGATTTATTTCGCAGATAAGGGAGATAAGTCGATAAAGTGTATTTCGATAAAGTTTCATGCTTTTTCCAAAACCTCCCAAGAAAAGTGATCCTGATGACCACTAGGATTGATGGGCAGTGGGAGTAACCAGAGTTAAGTAAGGAAGTAGGGGAACGTAGGTTCTCAGACCTCCCAGGGATTTTCGATAGTGGTGACGTTATGATTTACCCGTCAGGAGGGCCAGAGTATTCCATAATAACGGAGGCAGTTTCCCCCTGGGGTGGGTGGGGGTTAGACCTCTATGACACGGGGGGGGGGGGGGGGGGTGTAAAGAGAGAATCCTTGTGTCAGTCTGTATATTTATGAGCTAAATATTTGCCAGTGCTCCTCGTGTTTTTTCTCAGACTGTAAAAAATTACCGGGAAACATACATCGATGTGCTTTTGAAGTAGTTATTTATTTATTTATTTATTTATTTATTTATTTATTTATTTATTTATTTATTTAATGGGGTTTAAGGTCACATATTTCTGCACAATGGCTAATCATGACTGTGACAGTTTTACGGGTGGAGGAAGCCGGAGGCCCCGGAGAGAACCACCGAGCAACGGCTAGCAACTGTCAGCTCCCCAACATACTAACTCCACACAAGTTAGCATTGGTTGAAGACAAGTGCACCATCGACGTGCAGTACGGCTCAGTACACGACGTCACCGTGCCCCTACATGGGCAATGGGGTGAAGTGTCTTGCCCGAGGACACAACGCGGTTGCCGCAGGTGGGATTCGAACCGAGGACATCTCGGCTTGCAGCTTGCACCTCTACCTACTGAGCCACCGCACTCCTGTTGAAGTAGTACATTCTCCTGTGTAATGTCTTGATAAGTAAGCAGAAGGATTTATGTTTTTTAAAAGCCAATCCCATGTGTCAGACATTTATTAGCTTTTTGGTGCGCCAGTCGCATCAGACGTCTCTATCGCAGCCACTGCTGGCCGCTTTTTAACCCTTTACCTAACATGAAAAGCAGCCGACACTCGTCCCAACGCGGGTCATAACCTATGTTTTTGAGGCAAAAATGAAAAAAATAATGAAAATTAATTGGCGATTTTTGAGAATAGTGATGGCCGGTTTTGACCGTTACGTTGGGTAAATGGTTAAAAAAAAGAGCTTTTTAAGATGAGATTCTTCACGTAGGAATTTGAAACGAAAATTAAAATGTCTACCCTGTCTCGCAGCCGAGGTCCGAAGGCGGGTGGGGGTAGCTGCCCCCTCTGCCCCTGTTCTTCCGGCGCCCTGTTGGTTTCCGTTTCATTTCATGTTGTCCCTGTTGCATATGGTTCAAATTAGAAGGATTAATTGGCGACTTTTGAGAATAGCGCTGGCTTTTTTGGCCGTTTCGTTGGGTAAAGGGTTAAAGAATATACCTTGATGTCTGTGAAAATGACCATGTTGATGATACGCAAGTTATACTCTCCAATAGAAAGTGAATATTTACAACATAGTTTAGTTATTATTGATAAAAAAAAACAAATCCCGTGATTGGAAAGTTGATAGGGTGATCCTTGTTTTCGTGCAAGGTGAACACCATCACGTTTGATGAAGTGAAACTGTTACGCTGTGACTGTAACTACAGTCACAGCGTAACAGCTTTCACGTCGTCAATCATAGTGGGGGTGTGGTGGCGTCGCGGTAACCGGTTCTCGTCAGATCAGCGAAGTTAAGCAACGTCGAGCGCGGTTAGTAGTTGGATGGGTGACCATTTCAGCGACTGATTCGCGCTCCCGCATTGTGTCCTTGGGCAAGGCACTTAACCCCGATTACCTACATGGGGGCACGATGATGCTGTGTACTAAGGCGTACTGCACGTCGATGGTGTGCATGTCTTCAACCAATCTAACCCTGCCTGTGTCGCGGTGCAGAGTTCAGAGTTGCGATTTTGAAGAGTTGACAGCTCCTCGCCGTTGCTAGGTGGTTCTCTTCGGGTACTCCGGCTTCCTCCACCCGTAAAACTGTCACGTTCACGATTAGCCATTGTGCATAAGTATGTGACCTTAAACACCAATAAATAAATAAATAAATAAATAAATAAATAAATAAATAAATAATCAATCATAGTGGATTGGGAGGTGTTACAGCGTTGATTGACTCGACGCCATCTTGGGGATGGGACACATTAAGTTGCGAAGTGTGTCGCTGACGTTCCAGCAATCCAGTTGTATAGAGATCAACGGTCGCACAAGAGCAGGGTGAAGGGTCTTATTGGGTGTGTGTGTGGGGGGGGGGGGGGGGGGGGGGGGTGGTTGTCAAGCTTTGGTCAACAAACTCGGTAGAGGTAATTGGATATTGGGAGCTATTCCCATCTCTCTACTGAGTTTGATGTCGACAAGAGTGATGATTATTTTCTCCATGGTGCAACACACACATACACGCACACATACTCCACTTCTCACACATCTACATGTATTTTACATCCAACAAGTAGCTGAGAAATTTCTTGGGTTTAAAAACTTCACATGCAAGCTAATTATACACTATATATTTGGCCAGTCACGCCTGTATACGACTGGCATTCAGGAGTGATCCCCCGTTGTTCATTGTTCTTTCAAAATAACGACAAACGATACCAGTCGCCAGACGCTTCACGTCAAATAAGAAAGAATTCTGTCGTTTATTATCGATCTTTTTTGGTGAATAAAATAAGTACTGAGTCGGCACGATATATTCGTTACACAGATTGTTAGTGACCTTATATGGTATATACGGTGTCGTTTAATTCCATATTAACCCTTTACCCAACGTAAAGGCCAAAACCGGCCAGCGCTATTCATAAAAAGCACCAGTCAATTTTCATTATTTTTTTTTCATTTTTTGTCTCAAAAATATAGGTTATGACCCCTTTTTGGAACGAACTCGTTGAGCTCGTTCCAATGTGGGGTAATAAGCTATGTTTTTGAGGCAAAAAATGAAAAACAATTAGTTATTCAAGAATTTTATTTGCAAGTGTCGTCTGTCTTTCGTGATAGGCGAAAGGTTAAGGATAACATCGAACTAACCGACGCCGTATATAGCATATTAGGTCACTAACAAGCAGTGTGACTAATAAATCACACATCTCCCGCATGTCAAACAAACGAAGCCAGTCCACTGAGCTTTCTACCCATGCTCAGATTCTGGCCAGCCCTTGTACCTATCAGCAATAGAACGTGAAACAAAGCAAATACAACTGACAAGTCGATCCAATAGTAATCGTAATTCGAAAGTCCGTTGAAAATCAAGGGAGGGTTCTAGAAGCAAATGGAGGATGGTAATCACACCTGACTGAGTAGAATTAGCGTTCATTCCTTTTCAACTAATTTCACTCATTTGGCAACCACGTGTGGAATCTCTAACCCCTCTCCCCACAATGGCGAATCCTCTGGAGTAAGTTGAGTACACGTGCTAGGTTGGAAGGTGATTCGAGAGAGAACAAACACGCAAGCAAATTTTCAGCAAATTATCATAGTTATTTATTTATTTATTAAGGTTTAACGACACTTTAACAGCCAAGGTCATATCGCGTCGGTAACAGTTTTACTGGTGGAGGAAATCGGAATACCCGGAGAGAATCACCGAGCAACGACGAGCAGCTGCCAGCTCCCCAACATCGTTACTCCGCACTGCAGCACAGGCAGGGTTAGATTGGTTTAAGACATGCACGCCATCGACGTGCAGAATGTCTTAGTACATGGCGTCATCGTGCCCCCATGTGGACAATCGGGGTTAAGTGCCTTGCCCAAGGACACAACGCGGGAGTCCGAATCGATCGCTCAGACGGTCACACATCCATGGACTAACCGGGCTCGACGTTGCTTAACTTCGGTGATCTGACGAGAACCGGTTATCATAACGCCACCGCGCTCCCTAATTATCATAGTAGTATAGATTATACACTGGGGCGTTGTTCAGATGAGCTAGCGGGAGTGACCCCCTTCTCCCTATTAATTTTTCAGTACGGAACATTTTCGTCTGGATTGAATTCTTAGATCTCTATTGCTAGTAATCGAGTACTTCCTTACCAGACTGCAGACTATGGTTGATACTTGGACTAATATTACACACACAGACTGTTATACAAAATGGAGGTCTGTAATGCCCGACTCGAGCTGTTGAAGGTCCAGCATGACCAGTTTGGAGAACCGGTACGGTATGTGTTAATTCAAAGGTCGAATGGCCATATCACTGTAAAAACAGATGTTTAACTTCTAAACACAAAGTTAAACACATTGCTGTTACACTTAATAAACACATTCTAGGTGTTTACATGTTTAACTTATAAAGGAATGCGTTTAACTTAAACACGTGACGTGTTTATAAATCAACTGAAAGTGTTTGACCTTTCTTAACACATTGCGTGTTTAACATTTAAAGGTATGTGTTTAACTTTTAAAGGTATGTGTTTAGGTTCCCCTGGGGCCTCAAAATTTGATACAGCCTAACATGACTGTGTTGGTGTGAAATTTTGTGTAAATGATCAACAGGCGAAGTGGATCTGATTGCATAGACCATCGGTATACTTAAATGCACTCTGTGTGGACAGCCATTGGCAGTCCACATTGACAGCATTTCAGTATACCGACATTGCGATATAACAGCAGTCTAGCCTTCATTTGCTCGCTCAGATGCAAGTAAACAGCCTTCTGTCAGTTTGAAAAATCAAAATTTTCTCCCATTGATCGAACTATGACTGGCGCGATAGGTCCACCCCCGCCCCCTTCCTCTGATGCAACTTTTTTCGAATAAGCGGCGATAAAATAAATATGCCATTGAAATGCCCTCTATGTGGACTGCAGCTGATAGCGTAGGGAAGCAGAGTTCTTTCAGTTCGAAAAATGAAAATTTTCTCCAGGTACGCCCCCCCCCCCCCCCCCCCACTCCCACCCCTTCATGCAATTCCCGGCAACTTTTCATGACCCAGTCCGCACATGTGTTAATTAAATACTGCGTGTATATCTTATTTAACCACCAATAAATTTTCTAGAAGTATTGAGTTCTTGCAGTCAGATGAGGATGTAGTTGGAATATTTCATCAGTCGGGACTTGAGAGTCATTGCAGCTGGGACAAATCAGGTTTACAAATAACAAAATTGTCAAAGAAAATAGTGACAGAGATAACATAAACGACGCAGTATCAGAGATCTCGGGCGAAACTGGTACATAAAGTCGATATTTTCAACTCATTCCAGTGAGGAATAAAAAAAAACACTCTTTAACTGGTAGAGAGCTAAATTATTTTTTGTCATCAAAATTTGTGCACATATTTTTGCCTTGTTACAAGTTATGGGAGAGTGCCCACAGGCAGCTTACATAAGTTTCGGCTTGCTGCTGAATCCAGATTTCACAAGCTCTTGTTAAATCATGTTATTTCATATCTTGTGCACTTGTATTTATTTATGAAATAAAATAATGTTTAAACTAATTCGTCGCCTGAGTGCGAGAATGTCCTATGTCCCCTGTGGGACATAGGACATTCTAGCACTCAGGCGACGATATATCAACAACCGTTTAATAATAAGTGTCTGATTGATGAAGCATTGTGTTCAGGTCATCAATGAATCATCATGGGTCATGGTGCACAACTATTTACATCTGTCGGTTCATCACAATGATGAAGTGGAAGAACAGGTCTCCAACACACTTTCCCCATTTTGTAGACTTCTACCATCTGAAGTCACGCATGCGTCGTGAAAAGTGAACATGTTCGTCCTTGATGTTTTGCGACCTTACAAAACTGCACATGGCAGTACATTTCGAGATATAATTATCAATTTTTTATTAAAATTCAGTAGTGTTGTTGCGAAACCATTCATATGTTAAACTGGAGAGAACCCCAAAATTCTAAACTTCAACATAAGTGCGAGAAAGCAGATTGGAACAGAACTGCGGTAGCGTGTTGACATCACGCAATAATTTATATGAGCCTTTTACCCAACGTAACGACCAAAACCGGCCAACGATATTCACAAAAATCGCAATTTAATTTTCATTATTTTTTCATGTTTGTCTCAAAAACATAGGTTATGACCCTTCGTTGGAACGAGCTCATCGAGGTCGTTCCAATGAGGGGTCATAACCTATGTTTTTGATACAAAAATGAAAAAAACCCAGTTATTCAAGAATTTTATTTGCAAGTGACGTCTGCGTTTCGTGTTAGGTAAAGGGTTAAGTTGTTACAACAATATAGCTAAGTTGTTATAACAAGATAACTAAACTGTAATAACAAGATAGTTGGTTGTTATAACAAGATAGCTAAGTTCTTATAACAAGACAGGTTGTTATAACAAGCAATACGGATAGCAAAGTTGTTATAAAATGATAACTAAGTTGTTATAACAGATAGCGAAGTTGTTATAACGAGAGGAGAGGACGCGTTTACAACTTGGAGGGAGGTACTCTAATTTAAATGTCTTTTTAAAGCTTTTATTCTTTGTTTTGATAATTTAAATGCATTCTGATTGAAGATGTTTGCTCTTTTTCAAAAAAGTAGATTGGGGACAACTTCAACTTGGAATTCCACTGTTTTGTGTCATTTCCAATCGTCACGTATCGTATTATCACTTCTCAGATTGGGGACATCACAACCGTTACTTATTCCCAGTTCCTTATTCGACGTTCGTTATCAACCGATAAAATCAGTTGATAACGAGTGTCGAAGAAGGAACTGGGAATAAGTAACGGTTGTCACGTCAGTCTCCAATTTACTCACTTCTCTCCTCTATTAACCCTACACACTCCCTTCTGTACCCAATAGATCATTCATAGCCTGTTAACAATACTGCGTGGGCCACATATCAACTGTTTTATAATACCTCGCATATAATTGGCGCCTGCTCAGCCTCCCTTCACCTCATCATCTCCCTCATCCACGAATTTCTCATGTTTTCATTCCACTCTTCTATTAGTTCCAACAGTCCCATAGGACTTGGATGACGACAGTCGCTACCATACACATCTTTCTTGCCCCAAAAGGACGCCCTATTGGTGGTTAAAGCAACCACCCCTTGTCGGTGAGGGACACTTCCATCGGGAGGTCTAGTCCCCCCCCCCCCCACACACACACTGGTATGTGCGGGGGTGGGGTGATGGCTTATGGTGCTCCTCACGAAAAGTTTATTCGCCCTAACATTGTTTCCAAAAGCAATGTGTTTTCTGCATTTTTGTTATATCCAGTTGGAAAGATTAAATTTGTGTTACCATTATAAACACAACTAATTCGGAATAATAAAAATAATGATGACCTGGCGGCTCGAGGTGGACATTGTGGATACTCTCCCCTTGGAGCCATTGGCCAGGCCATCGTTTTATATTATAGCCTTTACTTAGCGTGTTATGGTGGATTATTATACCAAGAAGGAAAAAACAACACTCGAAACCTCGTTTTGGGTGTTAATATTTTCGGAGTGTGATAATACACTTTATCATATGACTATGACATTTTTACCCTAAATATCACTACTGTTTGACGATGTTTTCCAAACTGTTGTATCACACCGGGTGAGATTTTTCCGGATCAAACTGGATCAAAAGTCCATATCATACTCTTACGGAAATCAAAAATCCATATCACACTCCCACGGAAATATCCGAGAGTTTCCGTGAATAGTTTTCGTAACTTGGGAAGTCGTTGTTGTTTCGTCTGCTATTTTGTGACCGGCTTTTCACCGCATATTAATTAAAATGGCAAATTTGGGTGAATTTGACATCGAAACAATGTCATATGATAAACATATCATCATAACAGTGTGTTGATCCGTGTCGTCGCATCACGTCTCGTTGAGCTGGCCAGATTTTCGGATCACACTCGCTGCCTGCGGCAGCTCGTGAGATCCGAAAATCTGGCCACCTCAACTCGACGTGACACGACGACACGGATCAACACACTGTTATGATAATATCTATTTATTTGATTTCATTCGTTTTTCTTCCCCCGAAACAAATCGTATTCCCACTCACGCTCGCCGAAAATGGTATTCCACTCCCAGCATCGTATTCCACTCTCAGCGATGACGGGCTAACTTTTTGTGGACATGTTTTGAAAATAACCACAGAATCAATTATAAAGGGTTGTTTTGAGAAAACAAATAAGGAGAAAATAAAATACATACAGAAGTTCACTGCTCAGATTCGAGTACGATTTTATCCTATTGTGGGTCGCGCGTGAAATAATCTTCCGCTCGCCCCATTCGAGGATAAAAATCGTACTCGAATCCGAGCAGTGAACTATTGTCTTTCTAAACCAGAATCATAGCGTTTATAACAACGCCTTTAACCGTTTACCCAACGTAACGATCAAAACCGGCTATTCTCAAAAATCGCCAATTAATTTTCATTATTTTTTTCATTTTTTGTCTCAAAAACATAGGTTATGACCCCTCGTTGGAACGAGCTCGTCGAGCTCGTTCCAACGAGGGGTCATAACCTATGTTTTTTGTGTTAGGTAAAGGGTTAACCGTTTACCCAACGTAACGGCCAAAACCGGCCAGCGCTATTCTCGACGAGCTCGTTCCATCGAGGGGTCATAACCTATGTTTTTGAGACAAAAAATGAAAAAAATTAGTTATTCAAGAATTATTTTTGCAAGTGTCGTCTGCTTTTCAGGTTAGGTAAAGGGTTAACCGTTTACCCAACGTAACGGCCAAAACCGGCCAGCGCTATTCTCAAAAAATAGGTTATGACCCTTCGTTGGAACGAGCACGTCGAGCTCGTTCCACCGAGGGGTCACAACCTATGTTTTTGAGACAAAAAAAAAGAAAAAAAAGAAAAAAAATTAGTTATTCAAGAATTGTTTTTGCAAGAGTCGTCTGCTTTTTGTGTTAGGTAAAGGGTTAACCGTTTACCCAACGTAACGGCCAAAACCGGCCAGCGCTATTCTCGACGAGCTCGTTCCAACGAGGGGTCATAACCTATGTTTTTGAGACAAAAAATGAAAAAAATTAGTTGTTCAAGAATTATTTTTGCAAGTGTCGTCTGCTTTTCAGGTTAGGTAAAGGGTTAACCGTTTACCCAACGTGACGGCCAAAACCGGCCAGCGCTATTCTCAAAAATAGGTTATGACCCCTCGTTGGAACGAGCACGTCGAGCTCGTTCCACCGAGGGGTCACAACCTATGTTTTTGAGACAAAAAAAAAAGAAAAAAAATTAGTTATTCAAGAATTGTTTTTGCAAGAGTCGTCTGCTTTTTGTGTTAGGTAAAGGGTTAAGGAATTTTGATGCGCTATAATTATAATCGATGAAGTATATGTCAAACTGCACATTTGTTTCAGTAGTTATGTTATCTATTTAAAAAGTAGTCTCCAAGTCATTTATCTTGGAATAACAACCGTAAGTCTATCTGGGTTTAGACTTAAAGTCTTGTCTTCAGCTCCGTAAAATCTCAGTATTGTATAATCAATAACGCTGCTAGTCGTTAGCAATATGTCGTCTTAGGGTAAGGGGAAGCCTTCTGAACTCCGCATGGGCAGCCAGTCAGGCACCGATGTACATCCAAGATACGAATAACATATAACATTGTTTGTCACATTGTATTTTACCTTTAATATGATTGCTTCCAAGCTACAAAAATATCGCGGCGTAAAATTATTTTAAAAAAAAAACGCATCCTACAATCAAACGTCTGCTGTTTTTAACTAGTGTCACACTCACATATACCCAGGGACGTAGGAGTCATTTCGAATTGCGGGGAGGGGGCGACTCAGTCATACAAGGGCACAAACGCACTGATATGTATCAGCGATAGCACATGTGTCTTTTTGGCATGGCAGGAATATGGTAGTTTCCGGGTATTCCGGCTTCCTCCTCCCGAACAACTGCCGACACGAGGTGACCCTGGCTGTCGAGAGTGCAGTTAAACTCAAATAAATAAATAAATAAATAAATAAATAAATAAATAAATAAATAAATAAATAAATAAATAAGAGGCCCCAAGGTGCCTGAGGGCGCTCACCTGACATGGTAGCCTAAATATCAATCCAGAGAATTGATTTCAACAAGTTGCATCTGCTCCTCCTAAGAAAAGCTTATACCAAATATCCAAAGATTCTGACCAGTGGTCCTAAAAAACAAGGATGTTGCACACCAAATATCAAAACATTCCGACTGCTGCATCTGAAGAAGAATATTTCAGTTTAAAGAAAATTCCTCATTTTGAACTAAGTTACAATTCGAGCTCCCGCAGTGAGTCCAAATATGGACCTAGGGACATGGATTGAACAAACTTGAATCTCACCCCCTAATGATGCTGCATACCAAATATCAAAACATTCTGAAGAAGATTTTTAAAGAAAATTCCTCATTTTGAACTAAGTTATAATTCGGGCTACGACAGTGAGCCCAAATATGAACCCGGGGACTTGGCTTGAATAAACTTGAATCCCCCCCCCCCCCCCCCCTAAGCATGGTGCATACCCAGTATCAAAAGATTCTGCCTGCTGGATCTTGAGAAGAAGATTTTCAAAGAAATTTGCCTGAAATGCACTAAGTTCAAACTTGGGCTCCTATACTGGGCCCAAATATGAACCCAGGGGACCGATTTGAACAAACTTGAATCAGATCCACCCCACAATGTTGCATACCAAATATCAAAAGATTCTGACTGCTGGATCTGGAGAAGAAGATTTGTTAAGAAATTTGCCTGAAATGCATTATGTTCGAATTCGGGCTTCTATAGTGAGCCCAAATGTGAATCAAGGGGGCCGATTTGAACAAACTTGAATCAGATCATCCCCACAATGTTGCATACCAAATATCAAAAGATTCTGACTGCTGGATCTGGAGAAGAAGATTTTTTAAGAAATTTGCCTGGAATGCACTAAGTTCGAATTCGAGCTTCTATAGTGAGCCCAAATATGAATCTAGGGGGCCGATTTGAACAAACTTGAATCAGATCCACCCCAAAAAGTTGCATACCAAATATGAAAAGATTCTGCCTGCTGGATCTGGAGAAGAAGATTTTTTAAGAAATTTGCCTGAAATGCACTAAGTTCAAATTTGGACTCCTATACTAGGCCCAAATATAAACCCAGGGGACCGATTTGAACAAACTTGAATCAGATCCACCCCACAATGTTGCATACCAAATATCAAAAGATTCTGACTGCTGGATCTGGAGAAGAAGATTTTTTAAGAAATTTGCCTGGAATGCACTAAGTTCGAATTCGAGCTTCTATAGTGAGCCCAAATATGAATCTAGGGGGCCAATTTGAACAAACTTGAAACAGATCCACCCCAAAAAGTTGCATACCAAATATGAAAAGATTCTGCCTGCTGGATCTGGAGAAGAAGATTTTTTAAGAAATTTGCCTGAAATGCACTAAGTTCAAATTTGGACTCCTATACTGGGCCCAAATATAAACCCAGGGGACCGATTTGAACAAACTTGAATCAGATCCACCCCACAATGTTGCATACCAAATATCAAAAGATTCTGACTGCTGGATCTGGAGAAGAAGATTTGTTAAGAAATTTGCCTGAAATGCATTATGTTCGAATTCGGGCTTCTATAGTGAGCCCAAATATGAATCCAGGGGGCCGATTTGAACAAACTTGAATCAGATCATCCCCACAATGTTGCATACCAAATATCAAAAGATTCTGACTGCTGGATCTGGAGAAGAAGATTTTTTAAGAAATTTGCCTGGAATGCACTAAGTTCGAATTCGAGCTTCTATAGTGAGCCCAAATATGAATCTAGGGGGCCGATTTGAACAAACTTGAATCAGATCCACCCCAAAAAGTTGCATACCAAATATGAAAAGATTCTGCCTGCTGGATCTGGAGAAGAAGATTTTTTAAGAAATTTGCCTGAAATGCATTATGTTCGAATTCGGGCTTCTATAGTGAGCCCAAATATGAATCCAGGGGGCCAATTTGAACAAACTTGAATCAGATCATCCCCACAATGTTGCATACCAAATATCAAAAGATTCTGACGGCTGGATCTGGAGAAGAAGATTTTTTAAGAAATTTACCTGAAATGCACTAAGGTCGAAATCGGGCTCCTATACTGAGCCCGAATATGAACCCAGGGGGCCGATTTGAACAAACTTGAATCAGATCTACGGTACAATGTTGCATACCAAATATCAAAAGATTCCACCTGCTGGATCTGAAGAAGATTTTTTAATGTTTTTCCCATTGCCTACAGTGTTAAAAAGTGCTGACTCAGCACTTTTTTCAAAGTCCTGAAAAAAGTAACTTGTTATCAAACCGATAGGGATTTTTTTAACCATTCTATTCTACTGGATAAAAGTAAGCTTTATACAAAATAAGAATTCTCTGTGTCGTGTAGTTTTTGAGATATGGCAGTTTTAAGGTTTCTCCTATTTTTAGCTCCCGAGGTTCCCACGGGGCAATGAGAAAAACATTTTTTTGCATCAATCAGCTACTTATGACCCATTATCATCTCATATCAAATTTGGTTCAAATCGACCTCACGGTTCAGAAAATAGAAATTTTAGGCGTGACCAAAATTTTGGCCCCTTCCATAACGAAGGCAAATAATTCCCGACAAACTGCTCTTGAACAAACTTGATTCTAAACTTCAAAAGGACTCTGTATAACACATATCAAGTCTCTGCTACTGGTGGTTCATTAGAAGAAGATTTTCAAAAAATTTGGCCGTTTTTTCCCCACACATCTGTTCAACATGAGCCGAAACCTAATTTGGATAAAAATCAAAATGCCCCTATATAACCACTACTTACATGAAATTTAATTAAAATGTGGCCAGTGGTTTAGTAGAAAGAGGCTCAAACACCACCTTCACGACGGATGACAGACGGCGGACGACGGACGAAGAGTGATAAGAAAAGCTCACCCTGACTTTCAGACAGGTGAGCTAATAAAAAAATAAGAATATGGCAGGAAGAGAATACAAAAAGATATGTTTAGGACTCACGTACCTTTTCATTGACAAAAATGTACACCATTTGGCTCCTTATTTAGCAAATTTACCATGGTTTCGGCTCGATAGGGAAATATATTAAATAAGGCGCCAAACATGTTCAGTTTTCTGGACATTAAAGTCCGTAGTAGCAAGGGCTCCGGAAGCGGGGGGGGGGGGGGGGGGTGCAAAGAGGGCAAGAGCACACCGCGTGCCCTTTTTCTCCAGAAGTGCACTAATGGACAAGACTTCAATTTCCGCGAACTGTAACTGATAAACCTTCGAATATTGGTTTCTAACGTATTTCACGAGTGCCAGTGCCAATGGGCGAGGGTGGGGTGGAGGAGGAACGTTATCAGGTATAACGACGCATGCTGGTCGATACTCATCAAACAAACAACGGGGGTGTTATGAAGCTTTATATCGTCTCTTGAGTGCAACAACGGGGGTAATCATCAAACAAACAGCGGGGGTGTTGTTGCACTCAAGGGACGGTATATATAATGTAAATACTGTTGAGTGTCACATTGCAAATTATAATATGTTGTAAACACCCGGTGTGCGAGTCCCCGTTTTTATACTTCTGGCCCCTTTCCCCCGACACCCAGGCGTAGAAGAAACAAATCAGTCAAGGACATTCATGGTCACATCTTAAAAGAAAAGTGCACCCCTTGGTTACAATATAGTGTTTTTTTCTTCCATTGACGACAGTACTAATCTTTCCTCCTCTCCCCATCTCATCAAGCTGATTTGGCCAAAAACAACCATCTATCCATTTAGTTTATCACCTCATGAAAAAAATATACTGAAAAAAAATATAGGTTGCCATGTGAATTTTCCCTTTAAATTTGGAGCTTCCTGTACTCCCGTCCAGTTTTGCACTGAATGAAATAGACATACTTTTACCTACCCCCACCCAATTTTGATCTTCTCTCACACATTTCAGAAGACAATTGTCTCCAATATTTTATATATTTTCCAAAACATGCTCTTGAAAAATGTATTCACACTTACAAGCTCAGTTCATTTTCCACCAATCGGATAATTACAGGAACTTTTGTTCTCCATTAAAGGTTGGGGTGCAAACCGCTAGAGGCGCTGTTTGCACGAAAACACTGTATTGTAACCCCCTTCCTGGTATTTGCAAATAAGATTACAATGACGAATTGGTAAAGATAATATTGGTCTGAACTCTCTCTCTCTCTCTCTCTCCATCTCTTTCTCTCTCTCCCCTCTCTCGTTCTTTCCCCCCACCGCCTCTCTCGCTGGTGCACTCTCAACTGTTTCTGGAAAAATGTTATGATTGGACACGTGCCTCCCGAGCCAGCCCCCCCCCCTCCCCCCCCCCCCCCCTCCCCCGTTCCTACGTCTCTGCACATAACTTTAGAAAGTCTAGTAAGTCGACCGTTAGAGTGAAGAGACACAATTCCTCGTTGTAAGTGTAAATTCATTAAAATAAACAAAGCTATCATTTACTTCCTTTGTTTGTACACTTAAGATTATGGTATACCTTCATTGATGATAAAAGTTTCAAGTGATTTTCATTTCTCGTCCTCAGGTCAATGATGATCTCTTCGCGGAGATGAAAAGTGTTGGAAACTGTGATATCCAGTTTACAGAACACCATTGATTGATAGCGATGGGAAGTTTCTTCTTCCACGTCTCGCCGGCTGAGATAAGTGTGTTTTGACTGGAACACACGCTTCTCTTACCACACTTCAGAATCCTCCATAAAATGTATGTCCCGATTGTGAAATAAACACGTGAATCAGACACGAAGATTGAGGGTGGAATTTCCGTAACCCACACAAAAACTTGTGGATAGTTTTTTTCTCCCACCCGAATGCCAATGTGACATCATTGAGGTTCGAAGAATGGTCGGGTGTCTGGCAAGACATAAATACCAGACACTCGGCAAGTGTCGGCAAGACTCGTTGTTCAGCTCAAATATATTGCTCCTCGGACGAGCTTTCCCCATCGTACACCCACACTCATTGATGGCAATAATGATCTGAATGACCCCACGTAACACAACGTCATCATTCAACGCCTTAACTCTTACCCGGCTGAGTATTTTCAAGATATTTTCCATCAAATCTGGTCGCATGGTTCCTGTGAAGGAGCCATAACACGATTCCATGAAATATTCAGGAATATTTAACTCTGGCAATCAATTGTTAACCCTTTATCGAACGTAACGACCAAAACCGGCCAGCGCTATTCACAAAAAATTCTCATTCAATTTTCATTGTTTTCAAAAAAATTTGTCTCAAAAACATAGATTATGACCCCTCATTGGAACGAGTTCATTCCAACGAGGGGTCATAACCTATGTTTTTGACGCAAAAAATGAAAAGGTTTAGTTATTCAAAAAATTTATTTGTAGGTATGGTCTGCCTTTCGTGATAGGTAAAGGGTTAAAATATCGATACAATTCTATAGGAGAAAATTTGAACTTATCTTTTTTTCTTCTTGAGATTTAACGACACTTTAGACAGCCTGGGTTACCCCATATCAGTTTTACGGGTGGAAGAAGCCGCAGTACCCGGAGAGAACCACCGAGCAGCGGCAAGCGACTGTCAGACTCCCAATGGTACTAACTCCACACAAGTAGGATTAGTATTGATTGAAAACAAGTTCACCGTCGACGTACAGCACACCTTAGAACACAACGCCACCGTGCACTCGCGTGGGCTATCGTGCCTTGCCAAAGGCCACAGCGCAGTTACCTATGGTGGGGATCGAAAGGTGAACCTTTTGGTTTGAGGTCCAATGCCGTAACCACTGAGCCACCGTGCTTCCAGAAATATTGATTCAAATGTTTTTAAATGTTACTATTTTAATGGCAATACATTTGCTGTACTTGGCAGAAATAACCACCAGCAGCATACGCAGACTTAATCTAATCTGCATTCATTCAGTAGCCTTTTAAGTATCTATATCTCGGGAATATACTATACTTTTCAACTCAGAATTTAAGGTAACATTTTATCATTGACCAACCTACCACAGTAGATGGGGTGAGGTGGGGTACATGATCTGCCTTTGAATTCAGGTGCTATCAAGTTGGCATTTGGAGTGGAGGGGGTCCACGATGAGTTGGAGATGCGTGATAGGGAAATCCCCCAGAGACGAGAGATTTACGCATTGCACCCAGTAAGTGACCCTGGTGTTCGGCTCATAATATCTTACCACACAGGGGAGATTTCCCCATCCTGCACCCACACCATCAAGCGAACCTGGTGCCGGGCTCATAATATTTTACCACACGGGGGAGATTACCCCGTCCCTCACCCACACCACCAAGCATTATGCAACTCTTCTGTTCATTACTGATCTGAAAGAGAAAGATGAAAATCACTCGAAACAAGCAATCATTATAAAAACCATACAACAACCAAAGACTGAAAAGGTGAGTATTTTACGTGCCTTTTATTACAATTACTGTTTATTAACGCTCCCCCACCTCCGTGGGAACCCCGTGAAATGTAACAGTACTTTTTGCTTACGGTAAACAAAAGTTTTAGTTGTACTGGTAAAATAGAACCTGGTAGCCAATACTTGGGCGGAAGTACTCTAAAGTGAGCAACATAGCTATAAACACATGCACCTCCCCCCCCCCCTCGAAAAAAAAAAATCCCCCCCCCCCCCCCATTTAACCCATGTGGGGAACATCAGGCAAGAAGTTTTAATGTCTAGTAATTTCTTTGATTCGGAGTCCGTTTGTATTCATAATTTATAAGGGCACCCTCTCTTGTGCTCGCTCCCATATTGCCGCTACGAGGCTCGGATGATGCAGCGAATCATATTCTATATGCCCCCCCCCCCCCTCCAAGATATTACTCTTTCCCCCTAACTTTGGTATCCCGGCTATCCCATCCGACCAACGCTATTCACAAAATTGTCATACACATTTTTTCTTTTTTTCATTTCGTGTCTCCAAAACATAGCTTATACCCCCCCCCCCCCCCACCTCCCCAACTCTCTCTCTCTCTCTCTCTCTCTCTCTCTCTCTTTCTCTCCCTCTCTCTCTCTCTCTCTCTCTCTCTCTCCCTCTCTCTCTCTCTCTCTCTCTCTCTCTCTCTCTCTCTCTCATTGGAACGGGTAGATCGAGCTCGCTCCAATGAGAGAGCAAAAGCTATTCTTTGGAGACAGTAAATTAAAGCATTTATTTATTTTCTTTTATAAAATGCCGTCTTCTAAGCGTGTTAGGTAAAGGGTCAAATTATTAACTAAGAAGCTTATTAGAGAAATACTCTTAGTGACGCTGGCACGCGACATTCTTATAAGAATAACGACGACAATCCTATTTATCATCTGACATCATCTGAAAGAACCCGTATTTACCGAAACCGTGGTCGCCGTCATCATTACGACCCCCTCGTCCTAAACTAAACATACTGAAAAGAGCCATGTCGTATGATTGTTCATCGGTGCATTCACAATAACACATCTGTCGACTACATTGTCCCTGTGGGCAGTTCCAGTTGCACCACTGAGTGATGCCCGGGGTGCTCCGCCAGCCACCAGTTGAACGACACAGCAGTTTGGAATAGTACCGATAAGAACATCTTGGGCTGTTATTGTACCAGTATGGGGTTCTGGGATTCGTTGGAAGGAGACTAAAACGGGAACTGCTCGTCGAAGAGAAATCATCATCGTCAACGTCGTCGTCGCTGGATCCGCCACCTGTTCTTGTATATCCCATACCACTGTCTTCATCGCTATCGCCACCTTGCAAACCCATTAGTGAGTTAGAGTTCACTGATAAAACTTCTCCATCTGAGTCGTCATTCTCACTTTCAGTGTCAACACCAATTTGTGCGCCACCAAATGAATCGGCTCCAAGACGCTCAATCCCATCTTCACTACTCTCGTCATTTACCTCGTCTATAGCCACTTCGTCTACAATTCCTTCGCGGTCGACGGTCGTTTGGAAATCGTCGTCAGACTGATCACCATCTAAACCAAGTCCACTGTCTAAAGCTAAACCACTATCTATTTCACCAGAATCGTCAATTTCACTCTCAGGACTGCCTACACCTTCAACACCCAAGCCCCCATCTGCTTTAATTATATCATCAACAGCGTCATCAGTATCAGCATCGCCAATACTGGTGTCATCTGAACCTAAACCACCATCTGCTGCAACTGTCGCATCTTCGGCTTGGTCACTTTCTCGGCCAACGTCATCCGTTAGATCGTCGTCAGTAGTGGCATCAGTGTCTGATAGGCCATCTGGTGTCAAAATAACACCTTCGCTAAGTTCTCCACTGTCAATGCTATCGTCATTAATGTCATCACTGGACAGATCATCTGTCTCGATTCCAATTTCTCTTCCGTCTGTGAGTTCGTCAAATACATCCGAAACATCTTCGAATTCGGGAATTTCTCCCCCTCGGTTTCCTCCCACTTCACTACCGCCATCTATACCAGATAACTCGTCTTCAATCTCATCTATTTCTGCTGTGTCGTCCTTCTAAAATAAAAAATGAAAAATGTGGTTAACCCTTTACCTAACATGAAAAGCAGACGACACTTGAAAAAAAATTCTTGAATAACTATTTTTTTATATTTTTTGTCTCAAAAACATAGTTTATGACCCCTCATTGGAACGTGCTCGACGAGCTCGTTCCAACGAGGGGTCATAACCTATGTTTTGAAATAAAAAATGAAAAAAAAAAGTAATGAAACTTAATTGGCGATTTTTTAGAATAGCGCTGGCCGGTTTTGGCGTCACGTTGGGTAAAGGCTTAACCTTATACGACCAAGAAAAGCATATTGTGAAAAGATAACCCCCAAAACACTGGTGTTTTGACGCATGTAAAATCGTACACGCAGTGAAAAGGCGAAAGGCCTGCAGAGTAAAGCTTCTATCATGGACGAAACTTACATTTTGCTAAAAACCCAAGGTTTTGAGCTCGTCATCCCAAACTTGGTACCTGTCATAGGGATTAGGACCCAGGACAATGGTATTTGGTTATACTTAATTCACGAGTAAGGCAAAACAAAAAAAAATATTCAACTCTTGGAGACCACCAAATTGATTTTTTTCGGGCGCGTTGGTACATTTTATACACATTTTTCAAATATCACCATTGGCTGTGCCACGAAAATAGGAAACATAAACGCATAAAGTCGCAAATTCCTTTTCAATGGGATCTAGGTTCCGCTCTACAGTTTCGCACTTTTGATGAAATTCTAAACATAGGGCATATGTTGAAACTAAAGCCATGTAAAAGATAGATATGTTTTTAGTATCAGATATATGATTACATTGGGCTTTTTGTTGGACAAGAGAATTTGAAGTTTTGGTCCCATAGTTGGAGTCTGATACATAGGGGTAAATTACCAGATGAATTATGTGAAACAGTGGCTTCGAAAAATTGGCTATTTTTTTAAACTGTAATTTTTACACGGGTTTGTTACCAGACAGGTAACTAAAAAATGAAACGGAAACATAGAAAAAAAATTGCATTTTAGAAACAGGGGATGCTCTGCCCCAGGGGTAGGTAGGTGGCGTTGATGGAAAAATTCTGCTTTTGAGGCTGCTGGGTGGCTGAAAATGACTGGTTTCGGCATTTTTTCATGCAATTTTTCAGGTTGAAGTCTTGCCTTTGACAGAAAATTATTCCACCCACATTCAGATTGTTTATTTCTACTTAGATAGTGTTATATTGTTAAATGTTTTTTTTTTGGGGGGGGGGGGGGATTTGGGAAAAGTAATACATGTTATGGGTTAGATAAGTAAGTTACAGAATATTTGCATTCGAAGAGAGTGTATGGCATGTCATTTTTGGAAAAGCCTGGAAAATTGTGGAGCGAAACCCTGGTGCTTAGAAGAGTGAATCTATATACTGGGGAGCCGATTTCAATAGAGGTTTATCTTGTAAAATAACCACGAACAAACAGCAGACACAGTAGAATTGACTTTTTTTGAAACATTTTAGTAAAAAAATCCAGTTTCCGAAAATATGAAGTCGTCGAATTGAAAGAAACGAACTCGTGTGTTTGTGAAAACAAGCTTCCGAGTGAAAATATCACTGTTTAGGATATATTTCTGACTATGAGTATGCATTGAATGATATCTTTATTCGAGAGATTTAGTAGATTAGTTCCACGTCTGTATGGTATTATAATCTCCCGCCTCACATTTAACCCTTTACCCAACGAATCGGCCACATCCGCCCACGTAATATGCAAATTCAGCAGCTGAAAAATACTATTTTAAAAAAAAATTCAACAAAACCATATCATGTAACCCCTCTTTGGAACGAGCTTGACTAGCTCGTTCCAAATAGGGAGCACATGATATGGTTTTGTTAAAAAAATTTGAAAAATTAAAAAAAAACGGTATTTAAAATAATGAATTTTGCTATCGTCTGCGTTGGGTAAAGGGTTAATATCGATGCGTAGAGCGGAGAGACAATCATTCATCCGAACCAGGTTTACTCCTTCGAGCTTCAGATGCTGCCATCGCCAACACATGGACCGGTAAACTTACATCGCTGTTTCGGCAATGGCATTTATTGGCAACCTTATGTGACGCTATGAGAATATCAAAGAAACACAGGCCGGTGTTCTGAATATTAATTGATAGAGAACTTAATTATACAAGGTGGTCAGAATTTATTCTCATGTCTTTGCCCTGTTACAATTCAGACACTCTCCCATAAACTGTAACAAGGCAAATCCATATACAAAAGATAATTTCACTTTGAATATAATAATATGAAGCGCATCCACAGAATTGGAATGTTCTTATAGGTGTGCTGCCTTCACTTCAAAATATAGCCCAAAATGAGCTTCCAATACTCAATCACTTAACCCTTTACCCAACGCAGACGATATCAAAATTTATTATTTTAAATATCATTTTTGTAGTTTTTCAAAAAATTTCAACAAAACCATATCATGTAACCTCTCTTTGGAACGAGCTCGACGAGCTCGTTCCAAAGAGGGGTCACATGATATGGTTTTGTTGAAATTTTTTTAAAAATAGTATTTTTTAGCTGCTGAATTTGCATATTACGCGGGCGGATGTGGTTCGATTCGTTGGGTAAAGGGTTATAATCTCAACCTCAACAGAAATATTTTCTTGCTTATTATTATCTCGTAATCAGTATTGGTGTCAAAGTCTTGATGTTGCAAAAATCGCTTCATTGCGGAACACTTTTTCTGTTTGGACATTTAACACAAAAGATAACAGAGGCGGGTGGCTCATCCGTTATTGCATTGGACTTCAGAGCAAAGGGTCAATGGTTCAATCCTGACCCGTGTCATCTGTGTTGTGTCTTTGGGTAACATGCTCAATCCTGATTGTCCATGTGGTGGCACAGTGCGTGCGTGCGTGCGTGCGTGCGTGCGTGCGTGCACGGCGTGCGTGCGTGCGTGCGTGCGTGCGTGCGTGCGTGCGTGCGTGCGTGCGTGCGTTTATCGATATGACACGAGTGCCAGCGCGGAAGGATAAAACGAGATTCCGTGGGCCTCGATTTTTATCTTTCCGCGATGGCACAAGTGCCATATCGATTAACCCATTCACGCGTGTTTGTCGTTCTATGTTTATTACACTCCTTCACGTCTATAAAAAAAACAATTATTAGAAGCACACTCAGCAATTCATTTGACAACTACCAACAAAAATAACACATTTTATCGCCAACCAAATTTGGGAGGGGAACCCGTGTTACTATTTCGTTACCTTCTGGCACATAGAACACACTGGAACTCAGGGGACGAATTTTTAGCTATCGCTCGCGATTCAAATTGTAATTGCGGTGCGCGATTTGTGGAAATTTCGCTTCTTCATAAAAATAATCCGTCAATGATTTTCGTTCCACACATGTGTGCGGAACAGATTTTCATTTTCCGCATGGTTTAGTGATATCAGGGAACATGTGTGTAATAAAAGGACATACTGCACGTCAGTGGTGCAATTGTCTTCAAGTGCTGCTTGTGCCGGATTATTTATTTATTTATTTATTTATTTATTTATTTATTTATTTATTTATTTAATTGTTGGGGAGTAACGACTTTTTCGACAGCATGTCACCTCGTGTCGAACAGTTTTACAGGTGGAGGAAGCCGGAATACCCGGAGAGAACCACAGAGCAGCGGCAAGCAACTGTCTGATTAGTAAAGTGGGAGACTCTTACAGATGCTTGCCGCTGCTCGGTAGCTCTCTCCGGGTATTCCGGCTACCTCCGCCTGTAAAACTGTCCGACACGATGTCAGACTGGCTGTTGAAAGTGCCGTTAAACCCAAGTAAACAAACAAACAAAAAGATAACAGAATCTCGCGTTTAATTTCAAGGCGCATCCAAAATTGTTTAGAAACGTTACTATTTATAGGTTTGTGTTTAATTCCTAAACGCGTTTAAAATTTGACTCGGTCTGATACACAATGTCACGTTAATCTTCTGATCGCGTTTAGCTGCTGGTAGGATTAACTCAAAATGCGTCTCGATATCAATTAGAATATTAAAGATGTTTGGGTCTAAATCAGGTATTTAATATCAAACGCCGTTTTCTGCAATGTAGGTTATTACACTGACCTGCTTGAATATCAATATACGTCACAAAATAGAAGTTTCGTATAAACATTTTCGTGTGATGTTACCTCATCATCAATCAGATTTAATCGTCCTTTGTAAACAGTACTCGATCATTTATAGTGCCAATTAGTGCATCAGAAGCAAATGACTGACGTATTTAGCTTTAAATTTTGTTTTAATGAAGAAGAAAAATAAATAAGGATATGAACAACAAGGGAAATTATAATTGGCCAATATATTATTCACTAAATAGCTTACCACTAATTATTGATTGCCCAGTCAGGACACTAATTCATTGATTGGTATCCCCTGTCGACACACATGGAGTTGAATATAGGAATGGTAAGGTCGTGGTCGGGGAGAGGTCGCGGCAGCTGAGTGTGGAGTTAGGGGCGTCGCGAAGATGAGCAATAAGGGAGGGAGGGGGGGGGGGTATATGTTCCGACTGTAATGTCTCAGTTTCCGACTCATAGAACGTCGGGATTGTAATTACAACAGATTTCTTTGAAAATTGTTTTTGGATATATAAAATATACACGCAGTACTTGGTCGTAACACAACATGTTATTTAAATAACACGTACAGTTTAGGTACTACTCCAAATTGGTCATGCTGGTGTAACAGGAATGGAAGTCCGTAGGAAAATTAGTCCCTCTGGACTATTATTCCGCGGAATTATAGTCATAGGTCTAACATTTCTAGGAATAGTAGTCCGCCGGACTACTATTCCTAGAAATGTTAGACCTAGGACTATAATTCCGCGGAATAATAGTCCAGAGGGACTAACGTTCCTACGGACTTCCATTCCTTTTACACCGGGCCCCTCAACAGCACGAGACCTCCATGCGAACGGGAGAATCGTTACTTATTCCCAGTTCCTTATTCGACATTCGGTATCAATCGTTTTTATTGGTTGATAACGAATGTTGATAATAAACTGGGAATAAGTAACGGTTGTCACATTCCCGATTTCCATTTGTACGACCGACTGTACGTGCGATATTAGTCCAAGAAGCAAATCTAGTCTCGAAAGTAGATTCATGATCACTCGCAAGATATCGAAGACCAGAAGCCAGATGAAAATGTCCCAAGTGGGAAAATTATGGATGTGTGTGTGAGGGGAAGGGGGGGGGGGGCGAATGGGGGTGGGGGGTGTACCCATAAACTGCTCTTAGCGTCGCCACTAAGTGACGTTAGAGTTTACGGTCAATTGATCATTAACCCTTTCAACGCTGACGCCATTAACTGGAGCACCCCATACCCCACAGTACAAAACCAAGGGGACGAGACTGGCTTTTATTTATAGGGAGGTTCAGTAATAATTTAATCCTACACCCCTAAATGATTAACCCTTTACCCAGCGTAACGACCAAAAACGACCAGCGCTATTCTCAAAAATCACCAATTAATTTTCACTATTTTTCCATTTTTTTTTTGTCTCCAAAACATAGGTTATGACCCCTCATTGGACCGAGCTCGTCGAGTATGACTTAGTATTGTTATCTGACACAGCCGCTGGTCTTCAAAAATGCATTTTCAAATTAGAACAATATGTTGGGATGAATAGTCTCCACGTGAACACTCAAAAAAACAAATGCATGATATTTAAAACTACCAAAAAATTTCGCGATTCCAAATTTTACATGCATGGAAAGGAACTTGAACAAACTTCTGACTTTAATTATTTAGGCATAACCTTCAGCGACAATGGAAAACTACAGAACGCTCAAAAAGTTCTTAGTATAAAAGGGCTTAAAGCAATGTATTCTCTACACAATGCTTTCAAAACAAAATATTGCCCTACGGTTGCTACACTTTGTCGATTATTTGATAAACTTGTTAAGCCAATCTTACTGTGTGGCAGTGAATTGTGGGCAGCTGAAGTTACAACCAGTAATGAAGACCGCGAACCGTGTGAACAGGTTCACATCAAATTTTGCAAATTACTGTTGAACGTTAGTAAATATTCGTCTAACCATGCAGTGCGTTCCGAGCTGGGGAGGTATCCTCTAATCAAAGACGCCAAGCTGCAAATGGCAAAATTCATTTCAAAGTTATCATCTCTTGAATCTGATTCGCATTCCCTTGTGAATGACGCATTAATGGAATGCAGGCAAAACAAGGAAACGCACGCGCTTACCAATAAAATAGAAAAGGTAGGTTTTAATACAACTGACAATATTAACTTAGAACAAATAAAACACCTGAAAGAAAAATTGAAGAAAGACCATGTTAAGCGGTTCATGGATGACAAAAATAACGATTTCAAACGCCGTGATAAAAACAAGTTGAGGACATATCGGTTGTTTAACCCCCTGCACACTGATGTCGAAATATCTCAAGTTCAAGGTGCAAATTTTTCCCATAATGCAACTAGTAATTTAACCAATTCAATCTTGTTTGACAGAGCTCATTGAGCTCTGTCAAACAAGATTGAATTGGTTAAATTACCAGTTGCATTATGAGAAAAATGGCTACTTGAAATTTGGGTATTTTGACATCAGAGTGAAGGGAGTTAAAGACACGTATGAGTTTGAACCATACCTAATCCGTACCTCGGCGCTAGAGTCGAGGGCACACGCTAAAAACTAAAGTGTTAAAAACTACACTTGAATCGCTGTATTTAACACTTACTAAGTGCTGAACTAGCACTTTGTTCAAGTGTAGATATCCCAGAACTTGACGGGTGTTACAATAATACCACTTGACAAGCGTAATATCGCGTCACTTAAAAGGAAACAACGCAGATGACGCGGATCAGACTCGAAATCTCGAGCCTGATCCGCGTCATCTGCGTTGTGTCCTTTTAATTATGTGCCCACCAAGCGCAAATCAAATTATGGACGATTCTGGAAGAACCACCAATGCTAGACACATGGGAAGTGCCATCCATTCAAGTTTCAGATGTCTGACGATTGTAATGTCCAAGTGCTTAAAGCATTGCACTTTGAGTGTTAAAATCAAACCCTGAGAGTTAGAATGGGTTTAACACCTTGAAAGTGTCAGTTTTAGCACTTTAGTTTTTAGTGTGCATACTTCACGAAGCTCCGCCTGAGCAACCACAACCTGGCAGTTGAGAAGGGAAGGCATACGCAACCGCCTATTCCAGTTAAACAGCGTGTTTGTGACATATGTCAATCTGGGGAGATCGAAAATGAAATACACTTTATTATGGATTGCCCCACATATTCATCTTTGAGGAAAGAATTGTTTTCTTCTTTTATGAACGTAAACACAGATTTCCCAGAGATGGATAGACAACAAAAATTTCTTCTTATTATTCAAAATAATCATCCTGTCAAAAGCAGAGTCATCTGTGACTTGATCCGTCAATTCTTCCAATTAAGGCAGTCCAAGCTTTTAAAGTAGTTTTTTTCCCCAATACTATTTAAAATATATTATTGATATCTATATTGCATATTATGCGCCAGAAATTTATATTTTATGCATTTGTATATTACATGTATAACACTTTTTTATTCTGCGATCTGCCTCACTTGAGGTGTTAATTGCAATAAAGACTATTACTATTACTAACCTATATTTTTGAGACAAAAAATGAAAAAAATAGTTATTCAAGAATTTGTTTGGCAGGTGTTGTCTGCTTTTCATGTTAGGTAAAGGGTTAAATTATCAATGGAACTAGCTATATAGTTTGGTGTTTACTGTGTTGTGTACTTATGGAAAGCCAACTTCATAGATACCATGCTGAAAGGATTAAGAGTCAGGGTGGCTGCATTTTCACATTGTGGAGTTTTGTATTGCCTTGTGGGATTACGTTCTGTATTTTATGAGGTTTTCCCTATTTTTCTCATTTCTCAACTTTAAAAAAAGTCACAATATAGCCTCTGCTAAGGACGTCGACCATCCGCCCGTCGTTCCGGACGTGTACGAGCTATTGAAACATGTTGCAATTTTCTGTGTCTAGGTTTTGTTACATTATCGGTCATTTTTGTGTGTGTAGGAACCATCTTCATAAAGTATTTGTTAAGCCTTTGTTCCAGGAGAGGGAGCTCAGTGGTAGGCTGTTGGACTTCTATGCAAGAGGTCTCGAGTTCGATCCCCATCCGGGACGACCGCGTTGTGTCCTTGGGCAAGGCACTTTATCCCGGTTGCCTATATGGGGACACGATGACGCCGTGCACTAAGGCTTACTGCACGTCGATGGTGCACATTTCTTCAACGGCTGTAACACTGCTTGAGCGGAGCTTGAACAGGATTAGAATGTTGAGGAGCTGACAGTTGCTCGTCGATGCTCGGTGGTTCTCTCCGGGTACTCCGGCTTCCCCCATCCGTGAAATTGTCACGGTTACGATTAGCCATTGTTCATAAAAGTATGTGACCTTAAACACCAATAAATAAATACAAATTTCAGGAGAACATATAGTATTCTCTTTGCAGGGACGTAGCTAGAGGCCTTTTAATGGGGGGGGGGGGGGGGGAGGGGGTGTTAGATCCTTTGAAATTCTAACTGGGAATCCCGACACATGAGCACCGTAGAATGGTAGGCGCAAAACTGCGAGCGCCAAAGGCGCGAATCTTTAGCAGGTCGTCTGGGGTCCTCCCCTAGAAAATTTTGAAAAATCGATGTGCTCAGCTGCGTTTTCATAGTTTCTGGTAATAGTTATAAGGCTAATTTTCAGTTCCAAATTCAGTGAATTTTTTGTAGGGAAACATTTTTAATTCGAGTTGGATACAAATTTTCAATATCTTGCTTTGCCCGAATTGTCCCCAGTGGCTCATACGCCTACTGTCTGACGGACAAATGTGAAACATCGCCTTTAGGAAAGTGGTAGTTTTGTGTTTCTAGAGCATTTCACAGGCACTTGACATGACAACAAGTACTTTTTTATTAACCCTTTGAACCCGTAAGACCGCTTTTCCGGTCCAGGACCATGACACACCATACATTTAAAAAGTAGAATGGCTGCTCAGTGAATTTGTATAGGGTAGACCAATCGATATTTTCAGCGTGCAGCGCAAAGGCTGAACGTTGAGAATATGCATTGGTCTACCCCATATGATGATTATGGACTCTTCTAATTGATGTCATTCAGACTGCAGGCCGCGTGGAGTCGGAATTCTTTGACCCGATTTTCACCCGAAAGTCTCGGTAGTCGGAATATTTCCTTATTGTGGTCCTCCAGTCGGAAAAATAGGTTTGTTAGTGAATTATACCGTATATTCAGTAGTTTTTTAAATTTCTAACTATTGATATTTTTGCCCTCCGAATTTCCAACTATTGAGGTTTTGACAAATATTGGTGAGACACTCCCCCCCCCCCCCCCCCCACCCCTCCTCTGTCGCGACGTCCCTGTCTCTTTGTCTGTCTGTTTATTGGGCCGTTCTGACTTTGTCTGAGTTGAATAGCTCTTCTTCATACATCACATAACGGTTGTTCGTGACTGAAGGTCACAACTCCAAAGTCAGAGACTTTTCGTGTTCTCATTTTGAGGATAAATTTCCAATTTTCGTGCATCGGTTACGACAAATCTATGTTGTGAGAATTCTAAATTACCCCCACTGAGGATTTTACAACATAAATAAAGACCATCATGATTTGGGGCCATATCACCATTATTGAACATTATTTACTAAATCCACACCATCGCAAAATAAAAGTAACCTCCATTTGGCCGGGATTATCCAATCGCCACGCATGTGACTCTTTAACTGGTAGAGTGCTGGAAGCCCTATTTTGGGCTTTACTAAAAGTGACAGGCAATAACTGTCTGTAGCTACATTCTGCCTGAGGAAGCCTTATTGTTCCTGGTATGAATCAGATTTTTTATACAATACCTTGCTCTCTGACATTTAATTGGATAGTGCCTATAAGGCACTATCCAATTAAATGTAATAGAGCAGTATATGATGAGCTTTGATTTGTTGTCAGCAAAAACTCAGCACTTTACCAGTTAACAGGAGACGAGACCGATTGTGTCTTTAATCAGAATCAAGGACATAGTTCTATTTTGACACCCCGCCACCGCCATATTGAAATTTAATCACTCTTGCAGTCGAGATCCAATTTTGGAGTTGTCTCTCATTATTTTTCTCGCATCAATCCACATGCGATATGCGAACACAATTCGGCCAGTCACTGTTATCTTTGGTGTCCTGTTGGGGCCAAGTTTCGAGCGTCGCGTTTCTATTTTCTGTTTCTTCAGAACGCGATAGAGTTATATGACGACAGAACCGCGACAGTGGTGTGTTTTCGCGTTTTCAGGAAATATTTTATGAGAATGCACTGAAAAAAAAAACGCGACAGGGCTATATTACAATAGAACAGAGACAGTACTGTCGTATTATAGCTTTGTCGCATTTTCGCCTAAAATTATTTTCACAACCCATTTTATTTTTATTTTATTTAAGTTTGCATTGGTTATAAAAAGAGAGCACGAGGCAGCCAAAAGGACACGCGTAACCCCTCTTTGGAACACGAACGTCAGGTTTCTTCTCATAACTTCTTCACACAACGACATCGACCAACAATAGAAAACAAATTAAAAAATTCGAATGCTGAATTTTGTACATAGCGCGTGCAGGGACGTAGTTTTAAATAAAAAGGGTTGAAGATAACGATAAATGCTAAAACATAGAAACTATGGTGGATCTGGTGGGGTGGGGGGGGGGGGGGCAGAGGGACGATTCCTCTTCTCCGATGAGTTCATGGAGAAAACGAAGACATCTATTTTTATGTGATCGGTTTCCAGTGGTAGCGTCCGACTTTTGTTCGAAGTGGGTTGGGGTGGGGAGATAGGTTCTCCGTTGGGGGAAGGTTTATTGTTTAGTTCAACCCTTTACTCGACGTGAATAGAAGACAACACTTGCATTTTTTTCTTTAAAAGCCAACAATGTTCATTTTTTGTTTCAATTTTATGGAACAAGCTCGACAGGCGTATACCACTGAAGAATGATAAGGTGTGTTTTGGAGGCGAAAATTAATTTGCTGATTATAACCTCAGTGACGAACAAGCGGTTTACCACCCGGGGCCGATCCTAGGTCCCGCCCTATTCCCATGCATCGCTAAGTATTTTTTAGCGGCTAGCCTTTCATATCGGGGAGCGCGGTAGCTGAGTAAGTAGTGATGTAGGCTTCAAGCCGAGAGCTCATCGGTTCGAATCCCACCTGCGGCAACCGCGTTGTGTCCTTGGGCAAGACATTTAATCCCAATTGCACACAAAGGGTTGCACGATGGCATTGTGTGCTAAGGCGTACTCCACGTCGATGGCGCACTTGTCTTCAAACATTGCTAACCCTGCTTCTGTGCAGTTAGTACGTTGGGAAGCCTGACAGCTGCTCGCCATTGCTCGGTGGTTCTCTCCGGTACTCCGGCTTCCTCCACCCGTAAAACTGTCCGACACGAGGCGACCCTGGCTGTCGAAAGTGTCGTTAAACTCCAATAAATAAATAAATAGTTTCATATCGACATCTGGATTTCATTGATTTAGCAAAGTGAAGGAATGTACCACTTTTTGATTAACCCTTTATCCAACGAATCGCCCGCATCCGCCCGCGTAATATGCAAATTCAGCAGCTGAAAAAATAATATTTTTCGACAAATTTCAACAAAACCATATCATGTGACCCCTCTTTGGAACGAGCTCATCGAGCTCGTTCCAAAGAGGGGTCACTTGATATGGTTTTGTTGAAATTTTTTGAAAAAAAAAATAAAAAATGATATTTAAAATAATAAATTTTAAAATCGTCTGTGTTGGGTAAAGGGTTAACCCTTTACCTAACACGAAAGACGACACCTGCAAACAAAATTCTTGAATAACTAATGTTTGGCGTGAAATACCGCTTTGACCAATCACTGGAACGACCTCAACGAGTTTAACTCAAGAAATCACTGGACAAAATGTTGATATAATTTATAGAGGAAAATTTGGTTACAAATGTCCCAATGATATTTATTTTAGTGGCATGAGATTCCAGGGCAGGAATATCTGCCGGCAGCATGCAAGAAGTTAAGGCACTTACCTTCAGTGCATTCAGCAGTTGGTTGACCAAATACCAGTGTATTATCACCTGAGTTGCGCTAATTTTTTTCTTTTTCGGCGGCGAAATGATTCCGTAAATGGGGTTCATCAATGGAATCATGGACTGGCTTCCGTATGACCACTGGGGTGTGGCATACGAAGATGGATAATAATAGCTTTGACTTATCGGTTGGTGACTTCCCAGGAATATATTGTGATTTCCTTTATCACCGCTCGAAGAAAACAAACTGTCTGATCCTGTGTTAGCTCCATAAGAGATTAGCCCCGTCCCCGTACCTGATAGGCTTGATGGATATGAAGACACTGCTGTGATTGTCAACGAAAACAAAAGAAACAAAATCATGCCGTTATAGCTGTTCTAAAACAACTGCTTCAACTATGTTATATCTGTCGCTGTTAGGACCGTTCCAAGAACTATGAGGATTTTCCTCTGTTGCTGTTCCAATTACTCTGTTGCACTACGTTCTGTTGATACTCGTGACGTCCTTCGAATAGACAAATACTTTTTTTGAAATTAGAATTTAATGACAAAGAAAAATCCAAACGGCGATTTTCTCTTATAAATATAGTCGTTATTTTTGGTTTGCTTTAAAGATACAAGAAGTTATGAATGATGTAAAAATCTCACCACTTCTTATTCTTAAAGTGATTTTACATCGGTATTATTCGGTGATAAGTCAATCTGACAGTGATCAATTATATCATTTATGTCAATTTCAGTCGAAACCTTCGTGACATCATTTTAAAATGACGGATCGGCCAATACGGTTAGGAGTAGATTCAATCGCTCTCACCACGATCAAAATACAAGGAAGGGTAGTGGCGTAGATAAAGGGGGGCCGGGGGGGGGGACGGAGACCCGCCCACCAGAAGTTTTGTCGGAAATTTTGGGGGCCATTTTTAGGCGATTTTATGCCTAATAACATTAAAATACTGGCTTTGGGGATAAAAACATGCCATTTTGGGTAAATTTTGTGTAAAAAAGACCAATTTTCAGTACATTTGCAGTAAACAACAGATTTTTTCTGTTCGTTTGGGTTTTTGTTGTTGTTACACTGTCGGAAAATTTTCGGTCAGTCGGAAAATTTTGGGCTTGCCCCTCCGCCAGCGAAAAGCTATCTACGCCACTGAGGAAGGGCCTAATAACTTCACGAGTCGATCGAATCAGAACCTGTGAGGTTCCTGAAAAATTTCCGGGAGATGAATATCGATGGCCTTTAGCTGGTAGAGTGGTGGAAGCCCATATTTGGGGCTTTACTCTGAAGTGTAGGTACCGTAACTTAAAGGCTACATATTCAGTCGAAGTGCTCCATATTTCCTTTTGAGTGAAATTATTTTATATGTATGGATTTCCCTTGTTATAATTTATGGGAGAGTGCCCATAGGCACTCTCCCATAAATTGTAACAAGGCAAAGACATATGTTGATTAATTGGAAGTCAAGCCCCAGGAGAGTAGAATTCTCATACGCTATGTTCCAGACCGGTTTCGACTGTGTTTGTCTCTTCAGTGGATTGATTTGCATTTGATTCTGAGCCGGTGTGTGACCGCTTTATATACCATATGTTGGCGGATAAGATGTCCGTCTCTGGGCGGATAATTGGACCGCCTTCTGTCTATTGTTAAACATATGCGGCGGATAATTTGTTCGTTAACTGATTGTTGGCGGATAAACTATCTGCCAATTTTTTTCTTTTTGCGTGTGCTGGTATAATAAATGAGCTCTCCGTCCGAGTCATTGTAATGATACAAGGAAACCCTGGTAGCGAATCGAGCACCCGGACAAGAAAACAACGGGAAAAACACTGGATCTATACAATGCACACGCTACAACCACTCGGCCTCAACAGCCTTGACTAGGGCACTTTCATATTATAAGGCAAAGACATGTGAACAAATTTTGGTGATCAAAAATAATTCAGCACTCTACCAGTTAACAACCTTTGTTTTGCATTTATATAAACTCCTTTTAGCGCTTTGAAATTTCTTACACCACCTATCCTTGAATGTCAATAGCAATATGACAGATTATCCACGGAAACATGATATAAAGATTCGTACATCACCACATCGTGGGTAATAAAAAAAAAGCGCGCGCTTGCATGTCTTCTGATGTCAAAAAGTTGTTATATTAGCTATTGTTTGACAATTGCAGCCATGCACATTCAATACATTGTGTGTTAGCAGTCATAGGTGTGGTATGACAAAGATGCAAAAAGTAGGTTATAGTTTCATGATAAATTATTTCTTTTCTGTCAAATTGGGATAGTCCGCTGGTAGTATGGATAAATGACACGTTTACCACAATTTTCCGATCAGTGTATTTTTTCTCATTTCGGCATTAACCGATAAAGTGTTGGAAGTCCATAATTGTGCTTTGTTCCGAAGTGTAGGCACTGCAACCAGGACTGGGAGCAGTTCAAACGTTAACGTGTTAAATTATTTTAACAACGTTAAAAAAAATTAACCAATAGCCCAAGAACATTAGGTTTCACTAGGGAAAAAAATCGGAGAAAGCTGATTTTTTCAGGGAATGTCGAGTACATGTCACTGAACGATTAGACACAATTCCCCTAAAATTCCAGTTGAGCTTTTTTTTCTACAGCCTTTTTTCGAAAACGCGTTTGAAAAAAATATAAAAAAATCGCACGAACTTTGTAACCTCGAATTGATCCAACTGTATTTTTTGTTTACGCGTATTTCGAGCTACATAATGTCTAATATACATTTACCTAGAGGAAAATGTGCATTCTGTGACAATTTCTGCGAAAAATTATTGAAAATTCACAAAAAAGTATCGGATTTACGCCAAAAATGACGATTTTCCTAACGGATTTGCCCAAAGGGTCGTAGTACAGAATGGGATGTTAGTTGGACAGACGATAAAAAATCCACCACCATTTGAAGACTTTTATCATTGCTTACAAAATAGACATTATGGAAGACCCCCTCTGCTTCTGGCCGAGTTCCCCTTTTGGCATAAAATTCGTCAGCATGAGAACTCAACTATTTTCGGGCTTGGGACCGAACAGACACGTCTGTGTCTGGCAGCATTAGATCAATAAATAATATTTACAGAATGTACAAAAATCAATAAATAATATTTACAGAATGTACAAATCAATCAACATGGATTAAGTTACATTGACTATTATCAACGCTATATACAGACATGACATGACCTATATACATATTATTCATCGAACTCAGAAATTTCCGACAGGACAGTGTTTCTGTGGTTGTTACAAGAATCCGAACTGCAATTACACAAACCTGAGCAAGAGAATCCTGCCTTCTTACACCCACACCTTTTTGTACAAGCACTCTTGCAACCACAACTGATCAGATTCAGTAGGTTATCAGGGGCACATGGCTTTGTGGCTGCAGTCGGTACAAGAAGTCCATTGTCTAGCGACCATCCCCAATCCGTCGGAGGAAGCGAAGTGCCCAGCCATTGTTGGACCTGGAGATAACATCTGTAGACATGTTGTTGTGCAGCATCGCTGCTTGGTGGGAGTGAGGCTAGGTCGATGGGTTTATTCAGTTTAGATTTTGCTACATAACGCTTGTGAGTGACATATCTATATTGATCGAGAGAGGAAACAGTTTTACTCCCGTATAAGATCAGGAGAAGTTGTTCCCCGGCAGCGGCTACTGCACTTGGTGTACTGTCATCCGCCAAAATTGTGTTGACATACTGTTGTGAGTCGCTAGTAACATCGGAGACAATTGTACTGAATACTTTCTTCTTACCAACTCGAAAGAGTGCAGAAGTAGTGTCACAACCACTTATAGAATGTGCTACAAGGAGGTTGCTTCTATGGTCACCCATTTTGGTTGCTATTTCACTAACTGAAACTAGTAAGTTTGGGGTAATGGAATACATCATGTGAATATTACATCCCGGTTGAACTCGAGAGGTAAGAATGACTAACAAGTCTGTGTCTGTTCCCACAACGACAACATTGTTGTCATCTTGAGCGATGTCAAGTGCAGTTTCGGCTATCAGTACATCAGCATCAGCCTCGGCCTGCTTGGACTGAATATTGATAGTAGATAGCTCCTGCATTAGAAGATCGATCAGTTGGGTTTTGTTCTTGGCATTTGCAAGGAAATCGGATTGGGGTGTGGTGGCTGGTAACTCGGGTGAGATATTGATATCAATGGAATACCTGTCTTTAGATCTACGGGCTTGTTCCATGCTCTTTGTCGACATTTTACAAGCATAACCATCAAAAACAACCACGACGTTCGCCCCAAAATGTCTCACTAGATAATTGGAATATGATGTACATATGTCCTTATATGACGACTCTTTAGGCCATACAACTACCCTCAATAAAAATCCACCATCTACAACAAACAGAGAATGTTCTGGGATTTTAGTTTGCCCGGAACCGTATGTTTTGAGGATCTTACCGAGCGTGCTTTTCTGTGTCTTCCTCATTCCAGCAGAATCAAACAATGCTGGTGGTTTCGGGGCGAGTTCATATTTGAGATACTCTTCCATCTCTGCTTGTGACTGAATAACACATGTGATGCGGTTGAACAGAATTGTGGGGTCAATCACTACCTTACTTCCACGGACTTTGATGCTATTTGCCATCGATGCGAAAGACTTCACAGTGTCAACACATCGTAGTTTGATGCTGTTGAACGTTTTGCTTACAACATTCGATACGCAACATTCACCAATTTTGCGAACTTGGTCACAGTTCACAGTTTCGTCGGCCACAAGCCCGGTCGCTATAGAGACTAATTGTAGTGGATCTCTATTCTGAAAGGGGGAATGCACTCTGAGCCAGTTCAATAATTTGGTGATATCATTGGCATCAGTCAATTGTGAACTTTGACGGAGATCCCGATGTTGTTCGCCATGACCAGTGTGAACATGAACAAAATTTTCGAGAGCATTACATATCGGAAGGCAAAGAGGTAGTCCATGTACCCATTTCGCAACAGTGCTATCGGTTATTCCCCTGCCATGTGTGAGACCACCAGGGAGCTTGAACATTCTCATTAAACACTGCTCTATGGTCTGATCAGAATATATCCCGTCCCAGAATTTATCTGAGCGCCTTATGGTAAAGTAACCTTTCTCAGTGAACAACTTCAAATCATCCTGTTGCATTATTTCTGTTAGCTCATTAATCTGCTGCAAATAGAGGTGAGAACTTTTTGCGTATGCAAAATGACCACCTGCGTGAAATACTGGAATCATATTGCGAACACAATATGTGTGGAGTTCCCAGTCGCCTGTGCGCTCTGCTCTCAAGAACAACTGGAGAAGACCTATTTGCTCGTAGTACTGTACCCAAAGCTTTCCTGTGCGTCCTGTTTATGAGTACACATCAAGGGCGTGCACACATTACATGCCAATGCATCTTGAGTGTAGGCGAACACCACATTATGTGATTTAATCGAACATGGAAATTGAAACAATGATGCTATAATACGGTATTTGAATGAGATAAGTCGATGCCGTTTGAATTTGAGTTTAGGGGGTATGGTTAATATTTCACACGTTTCACCAGTTCATTATGGAATAAATGACTATTGTTATATATCATTATAAAGCCACCGCTTTTCTGCAATTTTTGATATATAATTTAACTCCCAAAGTAGTCGTCGATTTGATTTAATGGACGTTGTGTACCGTTGTGTGTATGAAAACAATAAAATTTTTTTCGTAATTTTGTACATTTTCGTGAATATTTCACCATTGAGTGTGAGGATTGGTACAAAGTTGGCATTTTCTGTTGGGGATATGTATTCTCAATATAATTCAGCACGATATTTATGATTCTCACCCTACTAAGGCGAATAAGAATGAGAAATATGGAGCTGGGTCGAATTTTTTTTTAAATTTTTTTTTTCATCAAAAAAACGCTATAACTAAAAAAGCTCACTCGGATTCGCGGGGACTTTTCACACTTTATCCGCAATGTGTGTCCCGGAAACATATAAAAAAAATCAGCTTTCTCCGATTTTTTTCCTTACTTTCTCATTTTTATGTCTAATGTGCCTGGACTACAAGTGAATAACCTTATAACTGCGAAGATTATAATTGTATAACATGTAGCATTGCGTCGTTATCTTGTGTTTACCCATGCCGGATCGCGCGTGCAGATGACGCCGAATTTTGCGCCATTTGACGAAATTGAAGAACACGAATAATTTAGATGTCCGTAGCTCTCCTACCAACGCTGGCGAAGTTGCCCGCCGATATTTGACGATACAGCAATATCATCTTCATCCGAACGCCTGTTTTCCATGTAAGGACTGGTATTCGAGCAACGACGGATGTCTCTTTCTAAGGATACAGCCGCAGCGATTGTATTCTTAAATGAAAACATCGCTGAATGTTAGAATTTTCGATAACCTGAGAGAACTATATTAACTACTCGTCCCCTGAGTTCCAATGTGTTCTATGTGCCAGTAGGCACATTGGAACTCAAGAGACGAACTGCGCGTAAGTTCAATTATATTAAAATTCAAATCAATAAAATTGGCCGAAGAGTAGTATGTCATGTTCCCCTACACCTCACAGTTGCCGGACCCCGGTGCCAGACCCCGGAAGTGGCGTCATGTCACGTGACGTAGTGGCGCCATGTTGTGTTGTCATGGTAACCCGCGTGAGCGGCCATGTTGTGACGTCATCCCCATAGTGATACGTGGTGTGAGTGCGCATGCGCAGTGCGTGTTGTTAGGGTGATACGTGTTTCCGTCGTCCATTTTGTATACTGGAGGCCGCCATCTTGGTTTCTATGGTAGCACGTGATTGCTATGTTACCCAATTTTCTGCAATAAGACGGGGTATGTTCGGAGGGTATGCTCGATTGAATCGGAGTAAATCTAATTACCACAAGCAACCCGACAATCCCTCCAAATCATCAAAATCCACCCGAAATCACCGAAATTGACTTTATTTATTACGGATTTCCCATTTTTACGGTTTAGCACGTAGTGCTATAGTACCGAGAGGGTACCGGGGGTGTGTTCGACTGAAGTGGAGTAATTTTCTGGTTCGGATTTTCGCAGAATCCTCATTTAATTACCCAAATAAACCCGTCAAGTTGTATTATTTCGAATTCTTTCAGAATCCCTTTTTTTGATCCCATGACGTTTTTTCCCAATAAGAGTAGCACGTAATACCGAGGGGGTGTGTTTGATTGAAGTGGAGTAATGTTCCCATTTCTAGAATATACCATGACGTGTTTATTTCCCTATTAAGAATAGCACGTAGTGCTATAGGACAAATTTATGCGGAATCCATTATTTAAATTACAAGTAGGACTCATATGTGTACATGAAGGCCATGAAGCTAAGTTCCACCATATACTCATATGAGGATCTACCCAACAGATGTGTCGTACGAGGTCAAATTTATTATCCCTCATTTTGATTTTTCTTTGTACTTCGATGGAAAGTTAAAAAAATAACAACACTAAATATAAATTTAAATTTCTTTTATTCAACAACAAAAATACATCTTTTTATGGTATGTAGATTGTCAGATATTCATAAACAGTCTTTCTGCAGATTGGACATCTTCTGAGTGGTTTACAGCAGTCTTTGCACAGGCACAATTGGTTACATGGTCGCGGAGCGACATTGGCTCCAGCTAATAAACACGCACTACATTTTGTCCTCCGTGAATCTTCTTCTTGAAATGATGTGTCCATTTCTTCTTCTTCTTTGATGACCATTTCTTCTTCTTTTTCATTGTCCATGAATTCAGATGGTAAATTATGAATGTAATAACAGTCTGGAGAATATTTTCTGTGTTCTTCTATAACATCATCTTCTGTTTCCCAGAAACGAACAATAATACCACAATGAAAACATTGAGTTCTCTCTCCTGTCCCCAAATAAAAGAATCCAGCTTTTGTCAGTTCATTCGGGGTTTTCACACTTTCACTTTGTAACATGAATTGAAATGTCTTGAGACGATGTTCCTCCAATGCATACTTGATGTGTTTTGGTGGTCTTTGTTCTGTTGTCTTTCTTATTTTTTCTTCTCCACGTAATAACTGCTCCAGTACTGGTGGCGGAACATCACGAAAATACGTTTCGAATGAAACGCTCATTCTCTCTACAAAGTCTCTTGGATTTCTTGTTTCTTGGTTTCTTGATTGATAATCATTCAGTGCCATCCTGATCAAACATGGAATAGTGAACATTCTTCAATCCTTTTTATCTTCATTCTTCTTTGGTTTTCTTTCTCTTTTTGGTTTGGGTTCTCCTATTTCAAGGCTTCTCTTCTTTGCAATATCCACTGCTTTGGTAACTTGTTCCCAATCTCTTGTGGTAAACTGGAACCCAACGTCGTTCTTGAACAGTTGAATCTGTAAATCGTTGTTAAGTTTGAAGACGGTCACATTAGTAGACATCCTTCTCCTTTGGCTGTCGAAACACAAATGAGCTGAACACCAAGTGCACCAGTTTTTATAGTTTTCCTTCAACACAGCGACATCTAGTGGCTGGTTTCCTCTATGACGTCATTAACCAACACATCATTATCCATTAGATCAGTGGGAAACATGTTGGATATGGTTTCCATCGGTACACCGCGACAGCGATGTTTCAAGTAAAACAGACAGTATTGTCCACACACTGGTAATGGTCCTTGAAGGCGTTTTGTATTATACTTCCAATATCTGGAATTCTTCTTCAGGAAATTCTCGAATGGTCTGTGTTGTGGTGGTAATCCATAGGAATCAAAGTATTCTGCGTTGTGGTGGCTCACAAAGAGAGCCACCCAATGTTCTCATATTCTGTGGTCTGGATCCGTGTTGGCTATCAAAGCCACTGGTCTGTGATCTGGTAATCTTCTTGGTAGTTTGTTTCTTGCAAATACACCCAAACATATTCTCTTCAAACAACTATCTGATCGAAGTGCATTCTCTAACTGCAACGTGTTCATGTTGAGTATTCGAAGATTACTTATCTATTCTTATCGACTTCTATGATGTTCTGGAATTCTGCATACACCAGTACGTTGATTGTGGTTGGTAATGGGTTTTCGAAATGGACTTCTAGTCTCAAGTTTCCTCTCTTCACCAGATCGAAGTGTTGTCCATGTGATAGATCTGGAGTCAGGTCGAATACGAATAGGGTGTATCCATTTATGTACTCTTCTCGGCTGATGTGGTTTCCTTCATTCTCATACATTTGTCCAGTTCCTTGGAACAGAGTCGCATAACATCTGGCCACTTCTTGTTGTTCGAATCTAGGTTGTAATAGTTTGGCTGGAATCTGCTGCCCATCCACGTACAATGCCAAGTAATTGATTTTGTAGTTCTTGAAATTATATGGATTCTTTGAAAAGTTTCCATTGAAAGCATCGTTGTCTACACATCCCACTACGATGCGTTTAGGTAGTTGGCCTAAAAATAAGTTTTCTTGTGTAATGCTCAGATTTCCTTTCGGCACTGAAAACACCTTGGTTTCCATACGGTCGATAGGATATTTTGCAGTTGCTTTTGTTAGTGCTGTCTCGTGAGCCATTCTCACGAATGATTGGAGTCTCTCTTTGCGTACAAACATGGATACATCTAGAATTTTGATCTTGTATGTATCGGTATCGGCCATCAATTCGAAAGCATCTTTGGCTCTATTCATTTTAACATGAACATTAACTCCATTCAGCAAGTAACGAGTTTGGAAAAACATGTCCAAATGCAATCTTCCAGTCATGTCCACGATTTTACTTTTCTCTATAAATTTCTTTCGAAGAAGAAATCCCTTGTTATCATTTGTCAAATCTTCCATGTGTCCGGCCATATCCTTGTACCATAATGCATTAGTCAGTTGTGACCTCTTGGCAGCTGGTCCATAACTCAACAAAGTTTCTATGAAAGCTCTGTAGTGATAAGTGTTGTTGGAAGGAGACACCAGTTTTTCATTCAAGCTGATATCGATTTGATTAAATAAGGAATGCATCCATAAATTGACTGGGCCCACTTTGGCATCGGGTGCAATTGATGCCCCACTGGAATCTACAACCGTTGCTTTAACATACAAGTATGTCTGTGCCAAATTCAAATAATCATCTCCTAATCCTGCAATGTGGAATTCTATTGGACCACTGTTTCCTATAGTCGCCAAAGGCCTGTGTTCTACCCATTGCCCATGTTCCACACTAGTCTGTGTTGGTGGTATGGAAAACCAGTCGAGTTCGCTGTTGACACACTCACAAGATTTTTCATTAATGAGAGACATCATGCACCGAGATGGTCTTGGGTCTGAACAGTTCTCCTTGTTTTTGTCGATTTTCTAGTTTTGCGTGGTGCAGGCCTTTTTATACTTTTCCTGCCGGGTGGTTTTGAACCACCAACCACTTCATTCCAAGCTCCTGCACCAGCCTCTTTGACTCTTTTGATTGCTGCCTTTTTTACATTTTTCCCTTCAATGACATCTTCGGCAAAGGCTGCTCCTTTTTTCAATAACTGTTTTCCCACGGTCCTGGCTGTAGTTTTCAATAAAGGTAACACCATATTCTTCAGTCCTCCCAATATACTTCCCAAACCATATCCTCTCTGTATTTGAGTTCCAGAAAAAGCTGGTAGACCGTTCCCAGCTTGTTTCGTGTAATATTCTTCGTATAATTTGGACTTACAACAGTAAGTCATGTTTATGTGAAATGAAGAGATCTACGATTTCTGAAATGAAGTGTCACTGTCACTTTCCCGAACTCGAATGGTACTATGGCTCCTGTGTCACCCCTTATATACACCTGGACGGTACCGAAACTTTTTCGTTCTACTGGTACATAATACACATTCTCAAATGTTTTAGAGATGATATCCCCATATTTTCCATGCACGGGTACGATACGAAGAAGTGGTATTCTTGTATCTCCTACGACTTGGTCACGAACCAATAGAGTGAATAAAATCCTTGGTTGACATCGGCAACTCTGGAAGAATTGTAAGTTCCTGATTTAAAAACACACTCATTAAATCCCAAAATATTTTGAAGAGTAGGGCTCAATGTGACCACGACTCCATCACGTATCGTGATACGAACTTTACCAGTCACTTCACCCAGTTCAAAAGCTACCTTATCGTGACGAGGCAAGAGTAATACTTTAACACCATTGATAGCTCGTATCACATCAATGGGATCCGAATAACGACCTTCCTTGAGAGTAAGTCGGTAATTCTTTTCCGAAGACCAGAACACTGTAACGAAAGCTTCTTCTCCACGAATATTGAACCAAGTATTTGGATACTGAATCTCTGCCAGACCTACTTCCCTTTCTCCTGAGAGATTCACTGGTTGTGATAACTGAGTGGTGTACGTAGTCAACGTGTTTTCTGGAAACACGTTCATAGAACTATTACTTGGTAGAGTCAAATAAAACATTACTTTTTCTTAATGGTTGGATTTGGTAACAAATATCCTGTGCTACTACTCAAGAGAGCAGTCCACAACTTGCTGTCTGTGTTTTCGAGAGTGAGATTAATGGCACTGGTAACGATGATGATATACAAAATGATTATTTGTGAAAAGTAAGTGATCTCGCTCCTTGGAATTCTTTTACCAAACAGAGGCCAAGTACCATTCGATCCTTCTTCCATTTTGAAGAAACTTCAGAAGTTCACTTCCTTTTATAGGTGAGCTGACTCTGTTTGATCCACGAATTGAATGAAGTTGGGTATCCCAACCACTTTACGAACAATTCCCTTTCTTACCTCGACCACGTTTCTTGAGTACGTGTTCGATTTTGTAAATAGTTTTATGTGAAACTCGCTGAAGCTCTTCAGTGTAGAATGACCCTTTCAGTATTTCTCCATTATCATCTTGTAAGATGTATGTGACTGGATGTCCTTTCTTGATGGCTACTACTGTGAATAACTCTTTGGTCCAATTGGGCAAATAACCTTTCTCAAAAGTTTTCTTAACTTTATTGATTCGCACTCTGTCTCCTACTTTGTACTTTGGTGTCTTGTGTTTTATGGGTTGCCCATACAACCTTTGCCAAACCTCTTCTTGATTTTCAAAGTTCACGGCAATGGGGGCCATACCTATACTACGATGATGAGAATGAATATATGATTTCACCAAGTTATGAAGTGGAAAAGTTAGTGTATTGTTCTTGGTAAAATATTTCCAAATCTTGGTTTTCAAAGTTCTATTGAATCTTTCTACTATGGAACATTCTGTTTCAACATTTTGTGTAGTGAAAAAGTCGACTTTGTGATCTTTGAGAAAATTCTGAAATGTTCTGTTTAGAAATTCTTTGCCTTGATCAGTTTGTAATTTTTCTGGTTTACGACCTTGTTTGAAAATTTTACTAAAAGCTTTCATGATGGAATCACCAATTTTATTTTGTAATGGCATCACCCAAGCATATTTACTAAACACATCTATACATGTCAACAACAATTTTATGTTTTTGTTGAATTTACTTATGTTTGAAACATCTACCAAGTCAGCTTGCCATTGTGCATCTATACCACTAACTATTACTTTCCTTCTAGGAAATGTACAACGAACAGGTTTGTGAGGAGTGTATGTGTCTTGAGTCTCTAACCATTTTACAATTTGTTTAGTTTTTTTCTTGGACGCTCTATGAAGAGCGTCTACACCACCAAAACTACCAGGCACTTCAGAATCATAGTACAATGCTTCCATGACTGCCTTGTTCAAGTGGCAACTCTATTTATACCTTTTTTCGGTCCACTTTGGCGTTTCTGTTTTCTTTGGTTGTTTAGGTTCCGACTTTATCGGTGCCTGTTTCATAAAATCCCAACGTTCTTTATGACCAATTAATTCTTGGGGTATGTTATTATCTCTCAAAGCTTCGGCCAACACTTCCCATCCCTTTGGTTGGAAAGATTTTCGTCTTCTAAGTAAATCGTTTAGAAGATCTGTTACATTCGACCCTACCACTGTTTGATCTTTGTAGACTAATTCACCCTTCTCATTCCAAGATATATTTGGGTCACCTCTAATACGATTCAACAACAACTTTCCCTTTCTCTTCATTGTCATAGGTACAGAATCGAGAATGTCTTCGTCTTTATTATCTTTCTCGAATTCGACTTTAATTGGTCGAGGAGCCATTACCTTTTGTTGAAATGTCAAGTATCTTTGTAAAATTTGTTTATATTGAGTCATCTTTTCATCAGCCGAAAGAAAAGGGGCATCGAGAATATCTCTCATTTCTCTATCCAGTGATGAAACAGCCAGTTCATTCGGTTGTCTTGCAGTCTCTTGTAGACGTTCCAATAACCTTGGTTCTATCAAAGCCATCTTCTTTGCATATTCCATCATCCAAATATACCTTTAACAGCACCCAATAGTACAGGAGGAAGCAATGCCCCCAAGAATCCCCCTTTCTGCAAGATTTGTCTCCTCTTTTTGTCAGAGGTACCTTTGTTCGCCACTGCCCTCACTAGTTGTTTCTGACGGACGAGTTTGGTTCTCTGAGCTTTGGTCAGAGGTACTGCTCCCTTCAGTATATTCGAGGCACATTCACACAAACAAGTTATCAATTCTTTGTCTGCATGTTTTAGTATGGATTTGACGAGTGCGGGTTTCGATTTAATAAGAACCTTGAGAAGAGCGATGTTGCGCTTGAGACGGTCAGACATGCTTCTGACTCGAGTCAAACTTGTTGCTCCCCTTTTATACTTTTCGGAGGTACACATATTGGGTTTCCCCAGGAAAAATTTGACTTCTTAATCTCATGTGTTCAGGAGTATCTTGTTTGAGATCTATTAAAAGGTAACCATATGGTGTCGAAGTGGCATCTTCAAAAACTTCTCTCAGAAACTTGGAATGACCAGGATACATCTGTGCTGCCAAGTGTGAGATCTGAGAACGATCCCTAGGATTTTTAAACAAGATCATGTAATGACTATTGAGAGCTACATTCCTATGGACTTTATTTTTATCGAATAAATTTTGAACAATGTAGATCACACTAATGTTACGGTGATGACTACCTTTAGTAAATAATCTAGACACTCGAACATCTGCATCGAGCATCAGATCATCCAATATGACCAAACTATCAGATTTTAATTCTTGAGGGAAACCCTCTACAAATTCTACTTGGAGTAGGGGACTACTCTCCTTTTTATACCTTTTGGAGAGGTGGTCAATATGACCGTCATCCAAAAAATATTTAAAATTGGTGGCCCTCTGACTTACTGGCTGGGGACAGTTTAAGTTTGTTTGATATTTGTCAAGAAGATAAACATCAAATAACTTAAGCGTCATTACCACCTTTTTTCTTGTTTCTTCATTTTATACTTTTTTTCTTCTTTTTTTTTCTTTTTTTATAAAAATCATCTATTTACAACATCTATTTACATCTTCAATTAGAATCCAATTGCAACAGGTTTAAATAAATTCAATCACCAAATCCATAATACAACGTCTCTGTTCATTTGTGAGAGGTTTCTCGAACATATCTTCATACTCTTTCTGTATTGGTGGTGGATTCATTCCAGAAGTATTATGGTGCCACAGTAGATGAACATCATTCTTGTTAACTCTTTCAAGTGCGTCACTAAAACATGTTATAATCTTCTCTTCTTCAGACATCATTAGGCATACATTATGCTGAATCTGACTTGGGTGATCGACTGTACATCCATAGCATTTTTCTTTCACTACAGCGTCAATGTTCTCTTCGACATAATGAGCATATGCCAAGCAAAGTTCATGTTGCAAGCGAACTTGCCTGAGTTCACTATCAACTTCATCAACGATCAATGGTCGTGGTTGGGTTATTCTCACTGTGATCTTCTTCTTCTTCTTCAAAGGTGGTTCTTGATTTGGTTTTTTGAAGTCTTCATGGTTAGTAGGTTTAGTGTCTTCAGGAACTTCAGTTAAAGTTGTTTGTTGGGTTTTGATGGCTGCATCTACTTCTTCTATTTGAGATTTCAAGGCATTCCATTCTTCTAAAGATAGAGCAATACCAGTCTTCGTAGGATAAGGTTTCTGGTCTTTTCCCTCAAAGTATCTTCTGAGATGAATCTTCAATTCACCCTGGTAGTGGGTGACGTTAGCATAAGTCTGCTTGGTGCCAACTCGGAACATCTTCTCTGGTCAATGGTTCGATCGTGAATGATGCCAAGTCCATGCTTTGCCTAATCTTATATATCTTTGACGGACGTGATTGAAAACATCACACCAGTTCAACAAATTTTGATTGAGTTTTTGATTCTTGGTTGGGGTTTGTGTTTGTTTCCTATAGGATTATAGGTTGAAGTTGGAAAATATAGAAAATTAGTATAGAAGTCAATGGGAAAGAAACACAATGAAAATACAGAAATTTGATTGGTTGATTAACTTCAATCTGATTGGTCAGTTTGGCGATCAAACTGCAATCTTGATCCTTAAACAGTAGGATATGGCCCTCTGCATTTTATACTGGCTTGGGACAGGTCAAGCTACAAACCTCTGTCCAATGGAGATAAGTCAAATAGCTCGAGTGCATTCCCACCCCCACAGTTCGTATCCTCTTTGAGGGAATTTTTTTTTGTTCATCCAAAAAGAAAACGAAAACAACATGTCCAACTTAGCAATTCAGTTTTTCTATCATAAAAATTTCTCATTTCTTTTAAATATTCACAACAGAGAATTTCTTAGTAATGATGATGATGATGATTTATTCCTTTGGTTATACAATAGGGGTAGCCTAAAAGGCACCAGGAATCAATTTTAAAAAAAAATGAAATGAAACTAAAAAGTAAAGAAGTATCATCTGGTTCCAATAGGTGTAACCTAAAAGATACCATGAATCAACATGTTTTTTAAAATAAATGGAACTAAAAAGTTTTGAATGAAACTAAATTTTGAATGAAACTAAAAAGAAAGAAGTATCATCTGGTTCCAATAGGTGTAACCTAAAAGATACCATGAATCAACATTTTTTAAAATAAATGGAACTAAAAAGTTTTGAATGAAACTAAATTTTGAATAAAGAAGTATCATCTGGTTCCAATAGGTGTAACCTAAAAGATACCATGAATCAACATTTTTTAAAAAATAAATGGAACTAAAAAGTTTTGAATGAAACTAAGTTTTGAATGAAACTAAAAAGTAAAGAAGTATCCTCCACTTCCAATAGGGTTAGTCTAAAGTATATCAGGAACATGATGATGATGATGATGATGACAATGATGAAAAAACTCTCTGCATTAGAATAAATAAAAAAAATTGAAAATTTTTTTACGCCAGAAAAATGCATTGCCTTGTAAGACTTGCCATTTAGAATTTTTTTTGAAGACTGCCATATAGGACTTTTTACTTAGAGAGAAAAACTTGCCATGTAGGACTTTATGAGGACTGTCATAAAGGACTTTTTACTTTGAGAAAAACTTGCCAAATAGGACTTTATGAGGACTGCCATGTAGGACTTTATGAGGACTGCCATAAAGGACTTGAGAGAATGCCATATAGGACTTATGAGGACTGCCATGTAGGACTTTATGAGGACTGCCATAAATGACTTTAGAGAATGCCATATAGGACTTTATGAGGACTGCCATGTAGGACTTTATGAGGACTGCCATAAAGGACTTTAGAGAATGCCATAAAGGACTTTTTACTTTGAGAAAAAGTTGCCATATAGGACTTTATGAGGACTGCCATGTAGGACTTTATGAGGACTGCCATGGAGGACTTTAGAGAAAAACTGCCATAAGGGACGTTAGTTAGAGAATGCCATGTAGGACTTTATGAGGACTGCCATAAAGGACTTTAGAGAAAAACTGCCATAAAGGACTTTAGAGAATGCCATACAGGACTTTATGAGGACTGCCATAAAAGACTTTAGAGAATGTCATGAAGGACTTTAAAAATTTGATGAGCCTAATATGATTGAGTCGACCATCTAAAAACCATTTCGGTTTTTAGGAATTTTTCGGTCAACTAAATAGGACTTTTTGTAGACAAAAGCTAGACTTGGTTGAGGTTGTAGAAAAATATGACACTCACTCAATTGTTTCTTCTTTAAATCTCTAGTGGTATGGTGCTAACTCCACCTTCTAAGACTCTTCGTTTTGGGTAGAAATATGATAGTCCATCTCTGCTCTGCTGGTAGGTATACATAGTGTTGTCATTCATCACAAATCCTCGGTTGATGCCGGATCCACTTTGTTGAGTCTTCAAAACTTGCAAATATCTGTCTTTCGTCAAATCATTGTGGCATTTGCTGATTCCTTTACAACTGAATTTATTGGTGGCTCCGAAACAATAATATGTTTTACTACACAGTCCAACAATGCCGGTTTCTTGCCATTCTACCTTGAACAAGCCTGGAGTTCTCCTGTCAAAACACTTTCTTTCGTGGCAGCATGAGGGTGACAGCCATTCTTTGCCTTCTAATTTGGTTTTCACATAATCCAACTTGATGGTCTTCTTGTTCAATTCGACTTCATATAATGTTTCATCTAATGGATTCAAGGCTCTGAAGGACATGTCATTTACAGCTTTGGTAACTTCTTCGTCATCGCAATAGCACACACGTCGATGCTTCTCTTTGTTGGTGACGGTTTTGCCATATCCAGAATTTCCCAACAGCTTCATGGTGTCGGCAATGATCGACTTGTCGGGGTCAACATCTCCTTGTCTTCTTGCTTCAGATACTTCATCTCCAAATTTTTCAAAACATCTTCTTGGTTTATATTGGATAACTTGATAGACGTGATCAACTTCAATACCATGCTGGAGGTACCACTGCAGTAAAGGGGTTGCAAACAACATTTTTTCTGCTCCATAGCTTCCGATCAAACTTCTACAGGGTTTCTTCATGATTCCATTCTTCTCGGCAAAGGACTTCATGTGTTCACCAATATCATCTATGGAAATATCTGAATTCTTGAAGATAGGTGTCATCTCTTCAAAGTACTCTTTCAGGTGATCTGGTACATGTATATCACATTCGACCAAACCAAACAGTTCACCGGACTTCACTTTGTTCAGTATTTCTTCATCTGTCATCGCACCATCTATTTCTTCCTGAAAGAGAACTTTTCAGACGAAATAGATTTGTCCTACTACGTGCTATTCTTAATAGGGAAATAAAACGTTATGGTATATTCTAAAAATGGGAACATTACTCCACTTCAATCGAACACACCCCCTCGGTATTACGTGCTACTCTTATTGGGAAAAAACGTCATGGGATCCAAAAAAGGGATTCTGAAAGAATTCGAAATAATACAACTAGACGGGTTTATTTGGGTAATTAAATGAGGATTCTGCGAAAATCCGAACCAGAAAATTACTCCACTTCAGTCGAACACACCCCCGGTACCCTCTCGGTACTATAGCACTACGTGCTAAACCGATAAAATGGGAAATCCGTAATAAATAAAGTCACTTTCGGTGATTTCGGGTGGATTTTGGTGATTTGGAGGGATTGTCGGGTTGTTTGTGGTAATTAGATTTACTCCAATTCAATCGAACATACCCTCCGAACATACCCCGTCTTATTGCAGAAAAATTGGGTAACATAGCAATCACGTGCTACCATAGAAACCAAGATGGCGGCCTCCAGTATACAAAATGGACGACGGAAACACATATCACCCTAACAACACGCGCTGCACATGCGCACTAACACCACGTCTCACTATGGAGATGACGTCACAACATGGCCTCTCACGCGGGTTACCATGACAACACAACATGGCGCCACTACGTCACGTGGCATGACGTCACTTCCGGGGTCCGGCACCGGGGTCCGGCAACTGTGAGGTATAGGGGAACATGACATACTACTCCGAACTTATTAAAATTTTGTTCATTTTAACACTTAACGTCATTTAAGTCGTTAACGCAGAATTATTTAACACGTTAACGTGTTAAGGAAAATTTTTAACTCCTCCCAACCCTGACTGCAAACTGACGGCTTCATGTTTTGAGGCTGTGCCTCGCATTATCTTTGAAGATGAAATATTTACTCTGTATGGATTGCCTTGCTACAATGTAAGGGAGAGTGCCTACAGGCACTCTCCCGTAATTTGTAACAAAAACAAAACACGTGAACAAATTTCACTAAAATAGATTTAGCACCTGCCACTTACCTAAATATCACTAAAACAAATATTTTGTGAGACCTTTTTTTTCTTTAACCCTTTACCCAACATGAAAAGCAGACGACATTTGCAAACAAAATTCTTGAATAACTAATTTTTTGTCTCAAAAACATAGGTTATGACCCCTCTTTGGAACGAGCTCGTCGAGCTTGTTCCAAAAAGAGGTCATAACCTATGTTTTTGAGAAAAAAAAATAAAAAAATAATGAAAATTAATTGGCAATTTTTGTGAATAGCGATGGCCGGTTTTGGACGTTACGTTTGGTAAAGGGTTAAAGATCATTGAAACAACCACCCCATACTTTGCAAATACTTCTCAATTCATTTGACCAGTATCAAGTATTCTGTTTCAGGCTGGAGGTGGTAGTGGAGTGCGAGGTATCGTGATCTGTGGATATTCGCCACCAATGTCGCCAATTTGTTTTAATGTGAATGGCCTGCTCACATAGCACTAACTCTTCACGGATCTGGCATGTTTAATATCAACCGTTTTGATGGCGTTTAATACCACTTTAAGCTGGATGCTCATATCATGACACAAAAGTTACGATAACAGAACAAATGAGACACGACGAATTATTTATGCACTTTCCTTAAAAATGAAGGCCGTTTGCATGTTATGCTAGCCTATTTCAAAACCACTGATAGACAAACAAGTACATCTTTATTCCCCAGGAGTACCAGTGAGACAGTGATTTTCGCAACAACTGATCTGATTAGTAAGTGAATTTAGTTTGCGTGCCAACTGATCCCAGGATTTACTTACAAGATATGATTTTCTTTCCCATGATTGCCGATTATCAAGCTCGGTCGATATAACTTCAAACCCGGCTGATATGACGCCGATCTCAGCCGATATGAAACAGACCAGAGTTGTTCCCCATGATGGGTCTTTACTAGGCGCAACCAGATTGTTTACACCAAAACCGTTAGCCATTACTCGTCGAACCCAGTAAGGAAAGCTGGTATTACCTGGCATAATGGGTGGCTTGAAACGGAGCGTTTGAATGACGCGTAATTAACTGGTTGAGTGCAACATTATTTCTGGTGGTCTGAATTTGTTCATCAAAATTTATTTTATAATAAGTTATTGAAGAGTGTCCACAGGCACTCTTCAATAATTTATGATAAAACAAATGTATATAAATAAATTATTTACAACGGCATGGCGGGGCTCGAACCCACACCGAGAGAGTTTCCTACGGCACCAACCGCCTAGCGAAACTGTCCTGAACCACGCACACCACTCGGCCACCGACAGACCCCCAAAAAGTTATGCTAGTTAACTAAGTATATACGAGATCAGTACAGATCACACGGAATTCTCTCTCAGTAATTTTTAAGTTATTTATCAAGTAATTGCATCAATTATACATACATACATACATACATACATACATACATACATACATACATACATACATACACACACACACACACACACACACACACACACACACACACACACACACACACACACACACACACACACCACACACACACACACACACACACGGTCGGAAACTTCCTTTTACAGAATCATCTGGTTGGTCACCTCCAGACAGTGAAGTAGATCCCGAAATTATTGAGGCTAGCAAACGAATCATCAAAAAGGTGTTCAGCATGAACATACTCTCCGATAAAGACAATTTAACAGCTGGTGAACGGAGAGCCCTCACGAAACTTCGAAAAAATAAGAAATTAGTAATTAAACCAGCCGACAAAGGTGGGTCGGTAGTGGTTCTATCTCGGGATAATTATATAAAGGAAGCCATGAGACAACTCAGCAATACTAAACATTATAAGAAAATAGATTCACTTATTTGGCCTAGTAATATCGAAAAATTCAATAAGATCTTAAAATTTCTCCTCGATGAAGGTCACATTACCAAAAAACAATTGAAATATTTAACGGCTAAGCTCAGTGCTCAAACAAGACAATTTTATATCCTACCAAAGATCCACAAGGACCGTTCTTCATGGACGGATGACTTAACTCCACCCGGGAGGCCAATTGTATCAGATTGTAATTCGGAATCTTATGCGATCTCGGAATTAATTGATTATCATCTGAAACCTATAGCAAATAGACATCCGAGCTATCTAAAAAATACACAGGATTTCCTGTCAAAAATTTCGAAATTGAAAATATCGAAAAATGCAATTCTGGCTACTTTGGATATCGACAGTATGTATACGAACATTGATATTGATAAAGGTGTTAAATCAGTTAAAAATGCATTTGAAAAATATCCGGATGCGAAACGCCCGGATGAACAAATTTTGGATCTTTTAGAGCTGAGCTTAAAAGGTAATGACTTTCAATTCAATGGAGAATATTTTCTACAAATAATGGGTTGTCCTATGGGCAAAAGATTCAGTCCTAATTTTGCAAGCATTTATGTAGCGGAATGGGAGGAAAATGCCTTAAGCAAATGTGCAGAGCAGCCTCTCGTATATCTCAGGTATTTAGATGACATTTTTATTATTTGGGAACATTCAAAAGAAGATTTTGATGAATTTTTAGAAATTTTGAACAATCACGATCCAAATATTAAATTGAAAGCTACTATCAGTGAAAATTCTGTTGATTTTCTCGATGTGACCGTGTATAAAGGCAAGCAATTTCAGGCGTCCGGTCATTTAGATTATAAAGTATATTTTAAACCAACTGATTCACATCAATTGTTGCACACAAAATCATTTCATCCTCAACATACATTTAAAGGTATCATCAAATCACAACTCATTCGTTTCCACCGCAATTCAAGTGATAAGGTAAATTTCAATGAGGCTTGTTCTACTCTATTTGGCGCCCTCAGATCGAGAGGGTACTCGCTGCGCCTTTTGCGTAGCCTGAAATCCCAAACCCTGAAAAAGCTCGAAAGTCCAGCTGAAACTACCGACTTCGAACCACTGAAGATTGAACACAACAGACCGTTGCAGAATGGTAGTGGCGCGGTATTTAATTGCAAAAAGCCTCGATGTAGATTGCATACTTTTATGCCTGATCAGAAAGAGGAATTTTCCTCCGAACAAACGAAAAATCATTATCAGATCCGTAACCCCCTCCATTGTGATTCACCAAACATTATTTACCTTATCACTTGTAAGCGATGTCGGAAACAGTATGTTGGTCAAAGTCAAAATCCTTTTCGAGAACGTGCTACTAGACACAAACAGGATATAAAACATAATGCTGATGCCCCAGTAGCACAACATTTTAACCTTCCTGGCCACTCTTTGGACGATTTCGAAATCCATCCTATTGAACAACCACCAATTAAAGACACATTAGAAGAAACGGATGAATTTAGAAAAAAACGTGAAGCTTTTTGGATCAATACGCTTCAAACCCTCTGGCCATTTGGTATGAACATATCAGAGGGCGAATGCGAAAGGAGGTCCATCATTCCTTTCACTTTAACGTACAACAGAATGAATATCGAAATAGCAAAAATGTTAAAAGATGAATTCAATTTTACCAGTGCTAAATTAAATGAACCTTTGAATTTTCGACCTGTCATCGCCTATAAGAAAAACAAAAGCTTGCGTAACATCCTTGTAAGGACTAAATTAGAGCCCATCAATGAATAACATAAATTTTTGCCAGTCAGTTTAACCAGTTCCTAAGCTCATCACTTAGTTTAAATCAATTTTATGTAATTTTTTGTCATGTTTGAAACCCATCAGGGTTCAGTAAATGAAAACAATTTTTCGGCGGCATATCAAAAGAAAAAAACGTTTCAGTAGGAAATGTCTGTGCCAGTGCGATTTTTTAACCTCAAACACACACACACACACACACACACACACACACACACACACACACACACACACACACACACACACATGCATCAATTCTACAATTCTACATACTGGTTGAGTACAGTTTCGCTAGGCGGTTGGTGCCGTAGGAAACCCTCTCGGTGTGGGTTCGAACCCCCGCCATGCCATTGCAAACAAAACCAGAGTCCTTGATTCTATGGCAAGCGGAAATTTGATAGAAAACTTCTCACTGATTTCTTTGCAGTGCAGTATGTAGAACTGATGCAATTACTTGATAAACAAATTATTATTTGCGTTTGACTGAACAAGAAATAAGAGCAAGGAAAATGTTGGTTTTTGCTGTGGTACCCACACTTTTTTGAAAGCCCGCATAGTGGCTTCTAGCCCACAACCAGTTATTTATTTACTGGTGTCTAAGGTCACATATTTTTGCACAATGGCTAAGCATGACCACAACATGAGTATGAACTCAAGACCAGGGGTGAGCGTTAATAAGCCATGTTGCCCATTTCAGAGAGGGTTTGCACCTCCCAAGCATTCGTGACTGGGTCCTATTTTACCAGTAAAACAGAGCCTGTTTGCCACAGTGAACAGACACGGCTTCACTTCCCGGGTTTCTCGCGGAGGCCACAATCAGTTAATGACAGCAAAGGGTGAGAATTGGGTAGAGGAGGAGAAGAAAGAAGAGGCATGTACAGAAAATTCAATGCAAATTAAAATCCAGAGTCGTAAACAGAGATTCCTCAAAGTGGGGGAAGAGATAGTTCAGCTATACGAACGTCTCGGCTTCCCCAGTATTTTGTCTTGGTGTTTAATATCGCCTGTGTTTTAAAGTCATAACATGGCATGACAGAGGCACTTATTTATTCAGATATCGTCCCTCGAGGGGGTGCGGTGGCCCAGTAGGTACAGGCAGGTTGCAAGCCGAAAGGTCCTCGGTTCGAATCCCACTTGCGGCAACCGCGTTGTGTCCTTGGGTAAGACACTTCACCCCATTACGCATGTGGGGGGCACGGTGGCGTTGGGTACTAAGGCGTACTGCACGCCGATGGTGCATCTGTCTTCAACCAATGCTAATCCTGCTTGTGTAGAGTTAGTGTGTTGGGGAGCTGACAGGTGCTCGCCGTTGCTCGGTGGTTGTCTCCGGGTACTCCGGCTTCCTCCACCCGTAAAACTGTCGTGGTCATGATTAGCCATTGTGTAGAAATATCGTCCTTTGAGTGTAACAGAGCGCCATCTGCAGTGCTGTAGCTACACATAGAAAACTGCGTACTTTACGATATCTTAATCCGAGCCAAATCATCGAAGAAATTTTCTGAAATAGACTTGAAGAAATGCAAGGAAATAGAGCAACGCGGGGTGTTACATGTGCCCCTTCCTGCAAAACTTCAGATAGTATACGCTTGAATGCATTTAATACTACGAAACCGCAATATGCGGATATGCTTTTAGAGTACCATACCAAACGACATCAAAACCTGATAACCAATGGTTGATTTATAATGCAAAACATTCATAGGGACAGTTTTTGAAAGTATAACAAGGGACATAACTCTGGTATGTATGCGTGAGCGAAACCTGCAAGATGTGAATATCCTTTCTCCCAAGCTGGTCCCTCACCATACCAAAGGTCAAAGGACATCAAAATCCGCCCGCAAATGATGGAGTAATAATGCCAAATGTCAGTACGGAAAGTTTTCTAAGTGAAACAAGGGACATAACTCTATGGATGAAACCCGCAATATGTGTTTGTCCTTTCTCCCAAGCTGGTCTCTCACCATGCCAAAGGACATCAAAATCCACCCGCTAATGATGGTGTTATAATGCAAAATGTTCGTACGGAAAGTTTCCCAAGTGTAACCAGGGCCATGACCCTGGTACGTATGCATGAATGAAACCCGCAATATGCCTTTCTCCCATGCTGGTCTCTCACCATATGCCAAACGACATCAAAATCAGAATTTTAAGCATATCATAATTATGCACCTTTCGCTCTTTCCAAAAAAGTGTTTTAGGAAAGGAGAGTTTCCCTAAAAACAAAAGATAACCTTTTCCCAGGCAGCCTTAATTTCTATTTTGTACAGGCTTGTGCTCTGTCAAAGTTCAAAACCGTTTTTCACAAAATATGAGTTTTTGACCTGTTGCAGTCAGGCGCGTAGCCAGGATTATATGGTAGTAGCTGGTACCTAGGCCGTTTTTTCTGTGGAGAGACCAAACATGATATTTGGAAGGCCGTTGTGAGGGGCGGAGTGGGTGGATTCGGAGTGCTCCCCAGGAATGTTTTTTGCAAATTCAGTGCTCCAACAGCGAATAAGAGGCATCTGTAGTCATATAGCCCAATATTAAGACCTTTTGGGGGCTCTACGTTATGTGGAATTTGCATTTCTCTTGAAACTTCAACCTTGACAGAACTTATGAAATTAGCATAACCTTTTAGCAGAGAGCTTTTCTGGTTCAAGCAAGGGTCAGTGTAAGCTTTCAAACCCAGTTTTGCTACTTTTCGTAAATAGGGATTCTTTAGACTTTACAGAGAAATGGACTCCTTATCATTCAATAACTGCACCCTCTTAAAAATACAATTGGTTGTTATTAAAACGTTCGTTTTTGCAACTTGGGTTGTTTAATTTGCAATATGTAACAATAATTCTTTGCAAACATGAAAAAAAAATTTCAAAACAGTAACTGACGATTTAGAATTCCAATGTGGTTGCTGAGTATACTTCCCCACTTACCGTTTTATTTTTGCTGGAAATGCCGTAACTTTAGATTTAGATTTAAAGAGTTCAGTGATCTTTTGCAGTGATGAATCGAGTGTAGTGAGGGGAGACAATCATATTATCGGGTGGTATTCGGCAAAAAATCAAGACATGATTTTCTAAGATCTTGCTTTATTAGGATAAATAGATTACAAGATTTTGCGAAGATATCGTGGCTAAATGATTCATTAATATAATAAATTATGTACAAGTAGTGAAAAAAATGTTTACACCCAGTTCGTTATAATCCTTGTATACGTAATACTGGACCCTAGAAGAATGTCGTTAAGGAATAAATTACAACATTATGAAAACGGTGGTACAATGGCGACGACATGAGTTCGTCGCAGACATTCCTGTCAACACCAGCTATTATTGTTTATCGTACGTAAGAACCAACTTTTGTTTGAATAACAATAGAACTGTACGTTTTCCTTCGTCAACATAAAGCGCAGCACAGCGCGTTATGCGTGGCAAATAAAACAATATCCTTCAAATACAAACCCAATATAAACATGCAAAGTTCGGCTATTGGGTCGACGAAAATGGCCATTACCCGAACCCCGCTTGTTATTGTCGAGCCTTAGCATGGAGATGAACTTGTTTACTTGGTAGAATCTCCAATTCGTAGCCTTTTGTGGCGTACAGAATTCTCTCTGTACAACTTGCTTCTTCTCAATGAAGACTTTTGAAAGCGTATAGTAGTTATGATAATCTGGTTCTGGACAAGTGCTTATAGTTATGTGTGCGTCTTTGTTAGTTTGTGCACTGTACAAAAAAACAATGTTCTAACCACTGAAGCCACAAGTCACGTTTGATGAACTAGGAGGCCTCATAACACGTGTTCCACTAAGCAGTTACTGGAACATTCTTGCGACAATTATTAATTCCACTGGAAACTGATTCAAGTACATTCGCAGAAACCCAAAAGGCACCTACGAATGGACTAGAAATCAATGCCAGGCAGTTAGGCTTAGGGGATGTCGAATTCTGTAGAGTCAGCGTAACTGTACGCGTTACGACGGTTTGGTAAAACGATAAAGAGCAATGCCACTATCTTTCCATCACAATATAACAACATAAATAATACTTTCAACTGTGGCAGCTAACACATACAATCACTTTTGTCAGCCTGGGACTTATTTCCATGGACTCAGGACTCAAACAAAATGTAGCAGTGACATCTTAGAATTAAATTACAAGTACTGATACCAATGTACACAGCTGCACTTTATGCACAATCTAAGCAAAGGCTAAAGGTTTACCCCCACAAGCTATACGACAAGCTGAGGTATCAAAACCTAATTAGGTAGCCTTATTGTATACTTTATTCACACTTTTTCAGTTTTTTGAATTCAAGAAGGAATGGATAAGCTGTATCATCATACATTAGGTTCTTATCGAGTAATATTTTCTGGTGTGAACATCGTGTGATCGTAAAAAATTATACTTTTACAGCTGAAACATGTTGACAGGAATGTCTGTTCCGAAATGAAACGCTGGATAACTGACGACCGGTGAGAAAAAAATTTCAAAATATCCACTTTACATGTGACCAACTGGATAAATAGTACATTTGCAATACACGTCTACAGCTCTAAGTTATTGGAAGCATGAGACAACTCAGAACAGTGCAGATCTTCAAATGGTCAATCCCACAAAGTCCTCTTGAATGTAAGCATGTAAAATTATCAGTAGACCATGGAAACAAGATATTTCAACTCCCGTCTACTATCAAATAAATTAAAAATAATATCCTCTAATTTTCAAACATGATCAATGTAATAATGTTGGTAAATTACGAAAGTAAATGGAGATCCGTGGGAGCTTATTCCTTTGGAGGCAAGACAGGTTTCGTGAAAATTTAAATAAAACGCTGTACAAAGCACCAGAGCAGTACCAATAACAGTGATGTGACACAATCATCCAGAATCAATCACAATTTTCTTGTTTTTACCGCAAAATAGGTAACTATTATATTCCTCCGAAAAGTACGCAAGTGCCAGGGCGTAGCATTATCCAAGAAACACTGTATCACATGTTCCACATCGATGTATCATATGGGTATTTACTCCAAGTAGTCCCAAATGGAGGTATCAGCCACTGCGTGAATACGACACTGATCGATGAACCGAGACTGATGCATCATCGTGCTTGATCCTCAAATAAAATGGTTTCAAGTGGAAGTTTGATTTTTTGTTCATGCCGTGTTTACAATATTATAAAACACTATGCAATGGCCGACAAAGAGATGACGGCTTCAAATTCCGTATACCATACACTGCAAAAAATATAGGTTCTCTTTAGAATCAAAACGGGTTCTAATCTTGTCCCTGACATGGAACCAGTTCTGTTTAAACAGTATTTATTTCAAATCAAATAAATTTACCAAGATTAGCTTTCAATTTTAACAGAATATTACATGAACTAAGTAGATTCAGCAGTAAACTCGGAGCTTATTCAACGCAGTCGCCAAACATTTTGAAACAAAGGAGATATGAACAGTTGGCATATCGAACCAGTTTTGGTTCTGTATAGAACCAAAACTGGTTCGATATGCCAACTGTTCATATCTCCTTTGCTTAATATGATTTGAGACAACCTCGTATAAGCTCTAAACTTACGACTGAAACCCCCTCAATGTATGTTTAATTATTTTAATTTTTAATGTTAATCTTTATAAATTTATTTGATTTGAAATAAATACTGTTTAAACAGAACTGGTTCCATCTCAGGGACAAGATTAGAACCAGTTTTGGTTCTAAAGAGAACCTATATTTTTGCAGTGCACGATGCACGGAAGTGTCAGAGCTTTTAGACGGTAAATTTCAATAATCCATTGCACACTGATATCTTATCAAAATTGCAAACTGCTTTTTTCCATAATGCAACGAGAAATTTAACCAATTCAATATTATTGGCAGATCCCCATGGGCTCTGTCAACCACGATTGAATCGGTGGAATTCCTAATGGAATTGTGGGCTAAAATAAATGCTTGAAATTTCAGTATTTCGTCCTCATTGTTCAGCGGGTTATTTTTACGGTGGCCTAATTCTAATCTACGAGATACTATTTTGCACCAGGAACGCCATCAACATATACGATACAATGGTCTAAGCACATTTGCCAAGGACACTCAACAGAATTCATTTGTATCCCTTCCACTAGCAACATCTCCCTGACATGAAGTGTAGGTAATTTGTCTGAGAATGATTACCTTCACTTTGTGTCAGAGTAATATTTAAGGAATATGGTAACGATAGGAACATTTTTTCGATCGTTAAATTGCACGTCACGTGGAATTGTGATGTGATGATGTAGTTTTTGGAACTTATTTTCTTTTCGTATTAACATCAGATTCAAAGACACTGCACTCAACTATAAAATAAGTCACATTGATCTACAGATGATTACGACCAGCAAATGGTTGTAGGTGCTAATTCGGCAACTTTGAATACTTTTATCTTAACGTATTACACACAGATATATGCTTTTAAAGAATGGAGCAGTGATGCTTTCCGAAATTATGGAGCGGTGGAACGGTCCTCAGCGAGCGATGGCCGATGTGAGCGTGTCGTTGGGCTAGAGCCTGAGATGGGAGATCCCTCTCACGTAGTAGGGGATCGTGGGTGACAATTGTTGTCGGAGGGTCCACGCGAGTTACATACAGCTAAAATGGATTTAGAGTGGCTTGCAAGACGAGGAGTGATCACTCGCTGTGTTGGATAATCGGGAAGAACATTCCATTCCAGGTCTTGAAATTGCAAAGGAACGGCGTCTCCAGTCAGACGAATTTAGCGGAAAGGCGGGAAAGTACCACTGGAACGAAAGCAAACATTCACATTTTAATAGTTCTCCAATATTTCCGCACTTTTAAAACTGGACAAGAAGTAGGGAAATATAATCGCTATAAGCACGCCATTAAAGGTACGCGACTCTGAATGTATAAAATAAGTTTAAAATAAGAAGAGGAACAGTCTCACAAGATCTGAGGCTTCAATACAAAAATATTCGATCATTAAATCAGTATCTACTAGAACGAACCCCAAGGGAGCTCAGAACCAGATTAATAAAGACTAACGGTTCAACGGTTATATCCATAGGCGCTCAAAAAAATCATTTATCAAATAATGAGAAAACTTTACTTAATGTTATGCACGAAGTCGCCACTCTAACTTTTGCAGCTCTCTCTTCTGAATCACCGTTCATTCAGAGACGTTGTGGGTTATGGATTTGAAAGCAGTATCGTAGGTTTTCAAGTTTTTCATGGAAAAAGAAGCTCTCGGAACACCAGTTAAATTCTGTATGGATTTTTTCCTGTTATGGGCTGTTACCCATTCTTCGTGGAGTCTGTTCGCAGACTAAGGTTGATGTAATGTTATGTCCCTTTACTTAATAAAATATACAGATATTTTTTCACACTCCTGTTAGATATTCAAATTGGTAAGTATTTTTTGCGCTGAATAAAAAACGAAAGTTTATTTGTATTTTTTGATTCAGTCGGATGGAATCTAAAAATAGACAAAGGACTGTTCAAGGACCAGACTGGTTCCATGCCATAACATCGCCAGATTCGTTTGAGAATTTGACTGGTGGCTTGAGAGCTAAGGGAAAAGATGGTAGCTTGAGATTAAAAATGTATTAATATTTTACCTATAACATGACCAAAACAAGACGCTTGCAAAAACATTTTCTCGAATTACTAAACTTTTCATTTTTCTGTCCCCCAAAATATCTGATGACCACCTCTTAACCTATAGTTTGGAGGGAAAAACTGAACAAATTATTCAAATTTGAACGGTCATTATTGTGAATAGACCAGAACGGATCTTCTACCTCTTAAGTTAAGAGAAGGGTTAACCTGGGACACGGTAATCCGTTACTGGTCGTAGATCTGTATGAACAGCTTAGAAGTGTATTGCAAAATGGAGAAAACTACAGGTTACATCACAAAATTTACGTCATCAGGTGTCAGAACGAGGCGGAATCTATGACATCACACTCACAGGACGATTGATACAACAGCAAACACCGAGTGATTACAGAGTAACAGTGAATATATCTCTATGGGTGCCTTTGTTATAAACTCTGAGTCGCAAAATATGGTCTTATAAAAATAGAGCTCTCATAAAAATCTTTTTGTTTCAAAAGTCAACTTGTCAATTAAGAAGAAATATACACTAAACCATACCAAATGTTATCATCACCATATCAATATATACAGTTCACGTGACAAATTTCACCAAGACGTCAGTTATCCAGCGGGTAACCATGGCAACGAACAACCTTTAAGATCACTGAAACCGCATGTGAAAGCACTTTGTCCTCGTTGTGTTGATCATAAGTCTACTGGTGCAGTACCGGAGTCGACGTGATTTCGGGAATCATTTCGATACCTTCTAAGATGGCGATACAGTTATGTGAATCACTGCTAGAAAGGACTTCACGAGATCTTCCAAGCAGTGCTGAATATAACAGTATATAAATAAATACAATAATACACAAAATGTTGTCCCCCAATCCAGAACCCTTTACCAAACGCAGACGATATCAAAATTTATTATTTTAAATATCATTTTTTAAACTGTTTCGAAAACTTTCAACACAAGTATATCATGTGACCCCTCATTGGAACGAGCTCGACGAACTCGTTCCAAAGAGGGGTCACATGATATGGTTTTGTTGAAATCTTTTGAATTTTTTTTCAGCTGCTGAATTTGCATATTACGCGGGCGGATGTGGCCGATTCGTTGGGTAAAGGGTTAAAAAGCTTCTTGTTTAGGTTTGGAGGGGACGTATGCGGGTGGGTTGGGTCTAATGTAAAAACAATAATTGTAATTTTATTTCAGAACATTTCATTTAGTTATTCAGCAACTATTGTCATAAATATTGAGTGCATCAAGGCGCTATCTGCAGTGGTAAATCATTGCAGATGGTGCCTTGTTACTTTCAATGGACGACATATCTTGATATACGGGTTCGTTACTTAAAAAGTTAACCGCGAACTGTTTCATGCCGTTCGCACTGCCAATAAGGCTCAACCTGTTGTTAGCACCAACACTTTCTTATTTGCGATTATTTGCTGAATGAAAAACATTGGACGCAGTCAAAAAATAGGCAGCAAAATAAAGGTAATATTTCTCTATCGCTCTTGAACATTCTTCGAGACACACAGAAACCATCGTATTGCTTTGGAGTAAAGTAGAGGCAAAGTTTTATTTGCACAACTGGATTGTTGTTAAACACCTACTGATCATTTTGCAGTTTTTTTTCTACCCATAACAGCCCATAATGGCGACACCTGTTTTGGAGTTTCCAGACACACGGAATAAGGAATCGGGAGATTTTGATTATTTATTGATGTTTATGGTCACATACTTCTGCACAATGGCTAATCATGACCACAACATGAAGATAAAGTCAAGGTCAGTCAATCGTTTATACCCCATGTTGCCTATTTTAGAGGACTCGCACCCCAAGCATTAGTGGCTGGGTCTTATTTTGCCAGTGAAACAGAGCTTGTTTACTACGGTAAACAAGCACTGCTTCAGGGGTTTCTGTGGGGAAGGTAGATTTTGATAATGGAAATTAATTTTAAAACTTGGACAAAATAGCCCTCAGCAGCAGTTGAAAAACATGCAAGGACTCTGTGCCTTCATTACGATATTGTTTTAAATGCAAAAAGAGTACGATTGCCCCACCCCCAATATCACCATGGTTACATAGATGTATAAAAACTTTGTACAAATTTTGATTGAGCGTGTTTTTTTTAAATAAAAAACATACGAACGCGTTTCGAAAAGAAAAACATCTGCTCAACTGTAGTAGGAATCATTGGTAGAGAAAGGAGGTCCATAATCGACGTGCAGTATGACCAGCGGGGATTTTCACTGAAACAGGAAGCAGATTTTCCACGCGACAGTCACAAATTCAGTAAACAAATCACTAAAGAGCTTTCAACACACGAACCTCCGAATGCAACCTGAAGGTTCATGAGTCCAAAGACTAAGTGCAACTTGAACGTTTTCAAAATATGGACTTCGCTGCAAGGTGGATATTTATTTATTTGTGTTTAAGGTCATTATTATGGCTAATCGTGACAACATCGATATAAAGCCAAGTTTAGTCAACCATTCATACCCATCTTGCTCATTTTAGAGGACTCAAATACCAAGCATTGGTGACTGTGTCCCGTTTTACAAGTAAAACCGAGCGTGTTTCCCACAGTAAAGAAGCACGGCTTCACTTTCTTTATATGCTTCACTTCCCTGAGTTCCCACATATTAGGTGGAAAATTCATCAGTCTTTCAACACTTTACCTAACATGAAGAGAAAATAACCAATGACAAAAAATATTTCTTGAATTAAAAATTTAATTGTTGCCTCAAAAACATAGTTTGAGACCTCATTTGGAGCGGTGCACAAAGTGCTCGTTTCAATGAGGTGTCATAAGCAATGTTTTTTAGGCAAAAATTCACACCAAAAACAAAATTTGAATGTGACAAGATTTGTGAATAGCACGGGCAGGTTATAGTCGGCCTGGTTGGTAATGCCTTTTAAAAGGATTCCATGTTTTTCCACACTGACTTTGGTACTAAACGTGATATTCCATTCGGTCAATTTTTTCCTTTTTTTTGATTGATGGGAGGGGTTCCAACCAACTTTGGGTTTCTTGTATTTGATGTATTCGTAAAACTGAGAACATCAATTATTTCCCTCTTTGCATTGAGGATTTTCTTTCAATTTTGCATCAGGACGAAACAACTATGTATCCGAAACGTAAGTTTCCTCCTTTGAAAAAAGAAACGGAACCAGGAATGTGTATTCCTAATGAATACACAGAACAGCTCCGCAAAAGTTATATTATTCCCACTACAGTTGGAGTCGCAAACCTGGGGTCATTAGTATATAAAATGTCTACACGGGCTTGATTTCAAAGCGCAATAACTTAATGAAATAAAATCTATCCGTTTCAACAGCGTAACACTGAGGTATACATATGATAAGTCCAACCTTTGTCCAAAATCAAAACCGTAAATATACAACGTCAAGAAAAAAAGTAATGAGCGGCAAAAATATAAAGAGATCGTCCAGAGCATGGCGAAAGATGGGAGTTGAGGACAATGCAGACGCACCGCATCTTGCCCAATCTGTCCATGATCATCGCATATTGTTTACGGAGATTCTCTTTTAGCGGATAAAAGCATACCTTCTACGTAACGGCATAACATGGAGGTCATCATCTACAAAAGTTACGAAAATACAAACAGCAGATTACCGCCATCACAACTGATACAATGCATTTAACCCTTTGAACTCTTGTGGTATCTTCCATGCAGTTCAATGGCAGCAATTAGAGGAATCCATATTCATTATTTGAGGTAGACAATCATTATTGTCAACGTGCAGCCTCGGTGCTGCACTTTGAACATATTGATTGGTCTACCCCACATATTTACTGAAAAGCCATCCCATTGAATGACGTTATGGCGCTGCATGTCCCTGGCCGGAAAAACGGCCGCTAGTGCTTAAATGGTTATAGAATAGCAAGATTTCATAACACTGCACGCCCAAGTTTGTTTATGTTCCTTCGCAAACGGTGAGAGTACGCAAGATCCTTTGTGCCTCAAACCAATGGTTTGTTTTGCTGCTTCAGAAAAATTCTCTTTGGGCAGAAGCTACTCATCATTTAGCTTGCATGCAGTCCGATTGGTTGCAGAATGAAACAGTGACCCGGTCTATTATCCTAAAATGACGTGCACAGCACCCGTAGAAAGCATTTTACGTGAAATCCCACTGACTAGGAATGATTACGCCATTCTCTTATGGTCCTCTCTTGTGGAAACTTCTATACTGGTGTTTGATTTAGAGATGGTGCTCAAATCGATAAGTACGGGCACGATGTCTGAACAGACAATAGTATAGAATGGCTCACAATAGATTCAGTCCATCTCGTTTTCTTAACCTTTTGAACGCTGATGGTATGTTACAAGTATTTCTTTCAATGACATCAATCTAAAGAGCCCACATCTCATTATCTGAGGGTAAACCAATCGATATTTTCAACGTGCAGCCTTTGGGCAGCACGTTAATATTAATTGGTTCATCCCACAAATTCACTGAGCACCCATTTACTCCATGAAATCTGGATGCATCATTATTATTTATTTATTGGTGTTTAAGGTCACACGTTTCTGTACAACGGCTAATTATGACCACAGCAGTTTTACGGGTGGAGAAAGCCGGAGTACCCGGAGGGAACCATCGAACAGCTGTCAGCTACCCAACATACTAACTCCACACAAGCAGGGTTAGCATTGGTTGAAGACACGTGTACGTCGACGTGCAGTACGCCTTAGTACACAACGCCACCGGCCGGTGGAGAAGTGTCTTGCCCAAGGACACAACGCGGTTGCCGCAGGTGAGATTCGAACCGAGGACCTCTCGGCTTGCAGCCTGCACCTCTACCCACTGAGCCACCGCGCCCTGGATGCATCATTTCTTATGTTTCTGCATCAGTGACTATCCCATGACCTTAACCGTAAGGTCAAGTAAAGTTTAGCAAATCGCTTAGAACTATCTTGCTCATTTTAGAAGACGTCCGCCACATTTTACCAGTAAAGCAAAACTTGTTTACCGCAGTAAACAATCACTGCTCCAGTTCTCGGGGTCCTTATGGGGAATTGTTGCTGCACAGGTTTCAGACAAGGCCCAATGGATACTATAATGAAGGGAATTTTTCTACCTCACCGATCAATGTGCAAGAATTGAATGTGTGAAAGACAAATACCTATTTTGATAACGCAGTTGAGTTTTGACATCCTCCCCTTACAACAATTTTTTCAAGACTTCACAGGGACAGCAACCGTGATGTATATTAAGTCTGAACCGTCGTATTCGGACAAACAGTTTGTATCGAATGTTCTCGAGAGTCGTGCTGAAAAGGTTAATAACAGAAATTTTCCTCCACCTGCTGTGAATCTCGCAGCTAAACAAACAATGATGCTAAAAGACTATCGTAGTTCAAAGGCCCAAAGCGGACCTGTGAAAATAAATTAAGAGATTATTTCCTCCATCTGCGATGCTTTTAGGAGCAAAATGGACTCCACAAAAGCTCGAGCTTAAACAGACGAGTATTACGCATAAATGTTTTGTTCACAAAAAATGTTTGTTTTTCTCTTTTTAAAAGTGAGCTATGTAGTATACATATGTACATGTCTGACATAACGATTCCAGCCTGATCACAATCAGAATCTCTGCGTTGTGGCAAGGAAGGGGGTCGTTAAGATCACGCGTGTATAACACTAAAAAGTTAACATCTCACCCAATAAAATTAAAAATCTATCGATACATTTCATCCTTTAGTTTTCTTTTTCAAAACCACAGGTTACGACCACTGACTGAACTCGCATATAGATGGCTCTTTGCAAAGGTTTAGAAAAAGACGCCGCCTTCTTTGCATTTTGAGAGTACAAAACCACTCTCCAGTTCCTCTAACTACTTTCTTTACCTTGCGGGAGTCATTAAGACGACTCGTGTATAAAACAGAAACGTCAGTCAAAGTTCAGAAAAAAACATCCGATGAGATCGTTAACTGGATCTCTTCGTACTCACTGTAAAAAAAACCCACAATTATGCAACGAAAGAATTATGACTAGAATACATTGAACAACTGGAGAAAAAAAAATATTGCACTTTCATTCCCGAAATACTGCAAAATGCCATCATCAAAACTTACACGGGGGTTTTTCAACTCAAAATCACGGTTCATGACTTCACTTCTGTGCTCCAAGCGTCCAATTCCACCAGCATGTACATTTTGTCTCATTGGTCTTGGTATGGCATTCCTAACTGTAGTTGTGCCTGAAATACGTTTTAACCCTCTGCATTCTGATGTCAAAGTGGCGAAGTTTTCAGCAGCAAATATTTCCCAGAATGCAGTTTGATATTTAACCAAACATACCTTGTTTGACATAGCTCAATGAGCTCTGTCAAACAAGATATAATTGGTTAAATTCCTAGTTAAACTAGAGAAAAACGGAGTACTTGGATAAAATTCCATGGCACTACCAGTGTGCTAGGAGTTAAATAAGGTATACTTCTGTCTGGCCTATGTTAAAAGTCTTCTCCGATTGAAAACATTTTCAGATCTTTTCCTCAAAACTTGCAGGATTATCATCATGCACTCAGTTAATTCAACTGGATTTGCACCCAGACGCCAGTCATACAGAATAAAGTAGAAACAATGCTCTACAGAACAAAGCATAACTATGCACTTCTTCTCGGGATTCCAATAGTTTTGGCCAAGTTAGTTACATTTTAATTTGTCGTAATGTATACCTATGACTTTTAAGTATATTTGTCTCCACTGATAAAATATCCTGTTATTTTATAACCGATTAAAGAACAGTAATCCTACTTGGAACCCCGTATGTATTTAGGAGATATTACAGATGAAAGTAAGGCGGATGTGAAGTATCCAGGTAATTTAAAGCTAACCACAGAAACCGGTAGAGAGTTCCAACCGTTAATAGGTTGTGGGAAGAGGGAGGTTTTTTGATGATATCAGTGTTACGTGAAGGTGTGATGAACGTTTTGGAATGTCAGTTTCTGGATGTTATGGGGTTAAGCTAAATGTCTTGGTCCTAAAACACCTGATAGGGCAGATCTTCGTTTAGCTCGAACCAATTATTAGCTCGGGAACCAGCTTCAAGAGAATTTATGGTAAAAAAGATTGAATAGCTTAGAAACGAATTAGCTCAGATCAGCTGATTATCTTACATTCCTCGGTCCTATATTGACAAGCACGACAGAAGTGACCCACCACTTGAACTTGGTAGATGGGTTTCCCTTATCTACTTGGTAAGCGAACTCAGTGGGAACAAGTTGTGTATTCAATAACCTGGGTCAGATTACACGGGGAGGCATGTAAATAATTCCAATTTTGTTTTAAACTGGTGTTTTTTTAGGTACGTCATATTATGGGGTCATACACTGTAAAGTAATAAATGAGTTATAGTGTGCCGAGGGAAGAGCTTCTAAAAAAGGAGAATGAAAGAGAACAACACATCAGTTCAACAAAATTAAACACAGACGGGTAGAAGACAGACAACAGGGATGAGAGACAGATAGAAATACACACACAGACTGACTACTTTAACACACACAAAAATCAAAACAGACAATACTGTTAACGAATTTCTTTTATTTTATTTAGTGGAGTGGGATAACAAGTTTTTCATGCAACACATTTCAAGCACAGAGTCCACTTTTGTAGGCACTGACGAGGACAGACTTGAGAATTAGATATTAAGAATGAGAGTATTCTAGAAGAGAAGTCTGAATTCTTAACCCTTTGGACTCTGATAGTATATTCATGCCAGTTCATAGTCATCAACTGGTAGTCTATATTCATACTTTGGGGAATTTCAAACAATATTTTCAACGTGCAGCCCGAAGGCTGCACGTTGAAAATATTGTTTGGTCAACTACACAAATTCACTGAGAAAGTATCCACTATGTGAATTCAGGTCGTATCACGAACCTGGACCAGAAAAACGGTCTTTCGGGTTCAACTTCATCAGAATATGTACATGGATATATTGCTTTTCGAATTAAGTGTCTTTTCAAAAGACAAAATGCAGATGACCAGGATCACGAATATTCCCTATAGATTCAGTGCATCGATTTTTTAAAAATGAAATTTAGCAATTTTTTTCATTGTCAAAATGTGAAGAAGAATTTGCAACTTCTTCGAGATTATAATCATGCAATAAAAAAAATTAAAAAAATCATCCTCTGTGAAGTTTGGCAACCCTGGACAAGTCGTCCCATTTGAGCTTTAAAAACATTACGCTCACAAAAGCATGTTATGCATGGCCTTGAGAGGGACTCAGTCGTATTCCTCTCACATATTATTATCAAATGATAACCAATGAATGTAAAGTCTTCGAGATTAACGCCAGCAAATACCATCCTATGAAAGTATTTAAGACTACTGCCACTCCATAATGGCCAAATGGTATCAAATGATAATCAACAAAAGATTTTCTGTGGGGGCTAGTATTAAAAGGATCATGCGAAATGTAGTTGGCGCAGATGTCAATATAAAAATTATTGGAGTGTGTTCAGCTCTGAATGACAACAATTCAGTTTCAGAGCACATATACCCCAAAGGGTGAACACTAGAAATCAATTTTAAATGAAGAGTTAAATTTATCTCTCATTATGGGGAAGCCACATTTGATGAAAAGGGTACACTCAAACAATTCTATAGTTGAAATGAATGCTGTACATTTAGTTAGCAACTACAACCCATGGAAAATCCAGATTTAACTCTAACCCGCTAAGTAGTTTCAAGATATCTTTTATCAAATCTGGTCATGGCTGCTGTGAAGCAGCCATGACTAGATTTGATAAAAAATCCATATAAATTTAACTCCAGAAGTCATAAGTGAAAAATCCATTCAATTCACAGGGGGAAAATTTGATTATGCCCAAATTATACTTTTTTTAATGGTAAGAAAACTTCTGTTTGGCAGGAATATCCGCCAGGAGCATGCAAGGAGTTATGACATGAGAACTGTCTCATGTTACTCAGTTGGGCAACTGATGTATTTTACAGTAGACAAAGAAACAAATCACATACACAATAACACATGCAAACAATACAAATAAACAAACACATGCAAGTGGTATTTGAAAACTAAAATTTTATTCAACAAGTGTAAATGTCACAAAGCAAAGAGGGAAAGCTATCAAAACTAAACATGCTAAATAATATATTGCACAAGTTGTTCAAAACTGCTAATAATCAGTATCTTACAAGGCCAAGTACATGATGTTGTGAATACAAGAAGCACTTAATCAACAATATGAAATGATATGCAATGTTATGTGTTTGAAGGAAATGTTTTCTGAGATAGCTGAAAGGATAAGGGTCACTGCTTGCATCTACAGGTTACTATAAAAAAAGCTAGATTTAAAATCACGTTTATCCCTTGTCCAAAAGATTCAGGTCCACAAAGCAAATCTGTTGTAAAAAATTTCATTTTTCTTCATTATTCTGAAGTTATGTCTCCCAGCTGAAAAAATGCACAGTAGTGTTGAAATGGTAATAGAATTTTGGGGCAGTGAACTGTCCACCCCCCCCCCCCCTCCCACCCCACTGTTGCCAAAGTTCTCAACAGACATTTTAAGCCCGAAGCCACCAGTTAGAAATTCCATGCCCTTTGGTGGTAGATTGTATGGCATTTTACTGTAGCTATGGTTGTTTTAACTGGTCGAGTGCTAAATTATTTTTTAAAGGTGATTTGAAACATGGGTATTTTTTTTTCAATAATACCATACTACCAGCAAGAGTAGCTTTAGTTCAGCAAGATTTTGTTCATAAATGATTGTTTTGTTACAATGTATTGGAGAGTGCAAATAGGCACTCTCCAATAAATTGCAACCAAACAATTTTATATAAATTTTTTTCTTATACTGCTGAGTAAACATCAAGACAAAGCATACGGTGTAAACTAAAGTAAAGTGTAAACTAGAGTGACTTCCAGCACTTTCAATAGAACCATGATAGTGGCTTCTAGCACTCAACCAGTTAACTGGTAAGGTGCTGGAAACCCATATTTGGGCTTTATTCTGAAGTGCATGTACTGAAACTTAAAGGCTTCAAATTCAATGGCTGTGCTTCATATTATCTTTGAAGTAATATTATTCAGTCTGTTAAGATTTGCCTTGTTACAATTTATAGGAGAGTGCCCACAGGCACTCTCCTATAAATTGTAACAAGGCAAAGACATGTGAACAAATTTTGTTGGCCAAATAAAATTTAGCACTCTACCAGTTAAATGTTCTGCGATTTTTGAACCACATTTCATAGGATATTCAAACAGGAGTCATTATTCCGTCCATTGAGTGCAACACGGCACCATTTGCACTGTTATCTTGTTGCACTCAAGACAAGAGATAATTTCCAACTCTAAGAGGTCATACATTTGAAACACAAGGGGAGAAGGTGCATTTGGATTTCCTCAGTTCTTGGAAATTCACAGGTAGCAGCTGTAAAATTTCTCACTAAAGGTGTAGGTGTGGGGGATATGTATCATGAGAAGTAGAAGCTATTAATATAAAATGTATCCTTTTGTAAACTGAAAGTATGAAACAGCTTTCCTGTGCGCTCATAAAGGTTTTGTTATTTCTTTTCAGCAAATTAACTTTAAAATGAAATTCTAGTTCAAGATTCTTTCAAGTGATTTGTAATAATTAACTGCAAAGAATGAGGGCAAGAAATTTCACTTGGGCAATCACATGCATCTTCATTCAAACAAATGAGTACCCAGGTACAACAGACTTTTTTCTGTAAGATTAGTAGAAGACCCTTCATTTTCCTGTATTCACACTGTGAACAGGGGTCGGTGTTCATAAAAAAAAAACACTATAAAATACAGAGTGCAGACTAAGAGCAGACAGATTGAACAACACAGCAAAACAACATTTCTGTTGTCAGTCATGCAGGAAATGTAGTATTTACAGCAGTTCAGACATAATTCTAAGAGTAAACACAACAACTTTGGCAAGTGTATATCATTTGATTAGAAATATATATTCCATTGCCTGAATATTCGTTGATCCTAAAATAGGCTTTTGTTAACGCTGCCAAAACTATTGCACGTGAAAGTTAGTGTTCACACCTTCCTTATCAGAGAAAGATTATTTTCAGTGTGTTTTGTAAATGTGAACATGGTGTTCAAAAAATCATTAACTCCTAGAAGCCGGGAGTCAAGTTTTCTTGGCTCTGACGTAATACGGCAGGTAATCTGGCTGTGACGGTTCAGCTATCTTTGGGCTGGGGGAGAATTAAACACTGAGCAGGTGCTTCTAGTCAAGTGTCGTCTGCCTGAATAGGCAGACGACACTTGACTAGAAGCACCTGCTTACTGTAAGTTTTTGGTGGTAAGTAATGTTCAATAAATTCATTCTGATTACCCGGCTTCTAGGAGTTAATAGTGTTTTACCCATGGTTACAAAGTAATTTTGGACCAATGCTTTCAAATACTTTGGTGATCTTTTGTGCAAATTCATCAGTCACAGTAAAATTCTACAGCAGCAGAGGCTTTGATCTGTTAACATTTACCAAAGAACAACACCAAGTTTTACACTGCTGCAATTTCAAGTTCTGTGAACTGGTTGACTAGCTTAAATATCACAGCACTTGCTACTTAACTCATCAACTGGATGGAACATTTGTCAAACAACTGTGCCCATTTTTGTTTGATAATAATAATTCAGTTCAGAAACAAAGAATTTGACTGATGCTACATCAGGCCTAGTCAACGGAACATGTCAAACAAATTTTGTTCTATTTTGCTTCATTTCTGAAAATTAAAGCAGATCTGGAGAAATAACTTTTAAATAAAATGCTATGTACTATTAGAATTATGTCTAGAACTTGATGGGTTTACATGATTAAAGGTATGTACACAAACAATGACTTGTAAACAGAGATGTTTCAATATAAAAACAGCTCTTAACAAAATAAACATGAACACCATTGTTGTGGTTAGAAAACACCAAGGTGCAACAAATTTTAACTGTTAATGATGTGTTCCCTTACAATCAAAGCAGCATTTGAGTAACTGATATTTGTGGAATCAGCTGCAAAAATGTTCATGTATACATACTCCATGACCGGTACAACAATGCTGGGATGCTTTCAGACAATAACCATTAATTTTGTGGTTGCAATAAAAATAATGGAAAATTAAATTTACCATTATTTTTACTGCAACCCTCAATTTATGATAATATAACAATTCATTGACAATTTTTATTATTACTTTTTAGAAAAAAAACCCTTATTATCCAAGTACTTGAAATTTTTTGTTAGATAATTATGAGGTGATTAACTGTTCATAAGCAATACTCAAAAGGATTAATTATACTATTTACAAAATGTCCTGCTGTATGTTCCAGAAATTTGTAATCCAATGTGGTTGGGTACCATGACAACATCTGGGTAAGAGTCCATCAACACATTTTCTTCATGTTTCTAATGAAAAAGGTCATAAGCAACAATGTAAATTTCAACTAATGGCCTATCAGAAAAAGTACTGTGGTCCATTTGCTGAAATACTGTTTGTTTTTCCCAAAGTTTTTTCAATATCTCAAGAATATGACAGGATTAAAGCCAAGGCCTGAAAGTGACCAAATAATACTGTGTCTACTATTCCAGTTAATTCACGATCAACAACCATATTGAGCAATCTGCTTGTGTTATTGAGAAAATCCAATAAATTTATTTTTTTACTTTGGATGATTTTAAACATATAAGGTGATTTCTGCAGCTTACCAAAGTTGATTTTGACTAGAAAGTCCACCCAATTAATACCGCAAATTCTAGGTAAAAATCACAAGCCATGTTTCACCCAATGGAGCTCCAGGTAATATAGATCCATTGGACCTTTTTATTTAACTGGTTGAGTGCTAAAAGCAACTATCAGGGCTCTACTGAAAAGTGCTGAAAGCCACTTAGGGGATTTACACTGTGTTCATTACCTTATTTGCTCAGCATTTGAACACAATGTTTCATCAAAATTGTTTATTACAATTTATTGGAGAGTGCCTCTTCACACTCTTCAATAAATTGTAACAAATCAATTCTTCAAGAACAAAATTTTACTAAACAGGGACTCCTTTTGCTTGTAGTATGGTACCCTTAAATAATACTTGTGTTACAAATCACCTTTGAAAAATGATTTAGCACTCGACCAGTTAAGCATTTCCATCCTGGTGTCCTGAATAGTCGATCATATATACAACTGTATACCGAAAACTGGGTGTGTCCCATTTCGTAATTGCGGGGAAGTTATGTCATAATTAATCTTATAACCCTACTCTACAGAGCTGTGGGACTAAATTATCACCAAGCGTCCTGCCCAGTTAGGCGTTTATTGTTTTGTCAACTTATGAACCACAAACTGTAGTTTCAATCATGCAAAAATTTATATGCACAAGATTCAAAGAGTTAACCTGGACATCTACTGGCCGAGACATTCCCAGAGCTACTGGATGGAAACTATTGTCTGAGTATGTTTTAGAGGTAACCCACCCTCTAAGATATGCTTTAAAATATTCGTTAAATGGCTGGGGTCGAAAAATTTACGTGATAATTGGTAATAATCAGTTTACCTTATCCAACTGATTTGAGAACACTTTGAGGAATGAGTGTAGAATTATGCATGTGTTGATTACATTAATAAATGCTGGTGCAATTATTATTGATTAAAATATTACTACTTTTCAAAGTCCATGGGGGTAGATAAAGTAATGGAGTGTAGATCATATGTTCTTAATACCTGTGTTAAAAAAGTTCTGGTGATGGCATTTCAATGGCAGTGAAATAAAAAGAAGTTTAAAAGTTGAGACAGTATTCAAATAAAAATAAAAAAGAATTATACAAAAATAACAAAACATATGATGAGCAACGTAATACTGTTCACAGAAAATAAAACTGAGTTAATTTGTTAAATGGCTGATATGCTCTCTTGCAGTTCTATATTCCCTATCACCAACCTGGACACATTTACACAGAGAAATGATTACATTGTGATAAATTACACACTTGAAATTAAATTTACGTTCTTTCTAACTTCTTTTTAACCCATTCCCTCTTGTGCTTACACCTAGTTTCAGTGATACTAGCAGTTAAGAATACATGGCCTCCCCAGGTTAAGTTCCTAGCCTCCTGTGGAGTTACTAAAAAAGTGGACCGATTTATTTATTTATTGGTGTTTAAGGTCACAGGCTTATACACAATGGCTAACCGTGACAGTTTTACGGGTGGAGGAAGCCGGAGTACCCGGAGAGAACCACCGAGTTTTCACGAGCAACTGTCAGCTCCTCAACATTCTAACTCTAGATAAGCTCCACTCAAGCAGAGTTACAGCGGTTGAAGACATGTGCACCATTGATGTGCAGTATGCCTTAGTACACGGCATCATCACGTCCCCATGTAGGCAACCGGGATAAAGTACCTTGCCCAAGGACACAACGTGGATTGTCCTGGACGTGGATCAAACTTGGGACCTCTAGCATAGAAGTCTACCACTAAGCCACTGTGCTCCCAAAAGTGGACAGAGAATTTCAACTTGAAAGAACTGATGAAAGAAAGCTGACAGAGAATTTCACCAGATAGATCAGGGGGGCAATACTATAAAACTTTTACAATTGTATTTTCCTGATTTGTATTTTCTATTTATGGAAATAACTAATTGAAATGAACCATTAGCATTTTTAAAGATGTGACAATTTGCCAGTTGGCAAATTGCCATATCTTTTGAAATGTTAATAATTCATTTCCGCCATTCATATTCACTTGCAGAAAATCCAATTCTGGAAAATACAATTGTAAAACTTTTATAGTATAGTCCCCAGGTCAAAATTCTCAATCAGCTTTCTTGCCCACAACACTCTAGAATCTCATTTGTGGTAGAAAAAAAAGAAAATAATTGTCCATCTGATTTTAACCCTTCAGCCATAGGATGTCAAAATTTATTACTTTATTTAATTATTGTTTTTTTTATTGCTGAAATTTTTTGAAAAATGTATTTTTTTTTCTACTGCGTAATTTGAAAATTACACAGGCTGATGATGCTGATTCATTAGGTAAAGGGTTGAAACTTGCTCAGGCCTGTCATTTATCATGCCTACAAGAAAATACCGCAACAAGCTCCTACTTTTTGATGAATCTTCGAAATGTGTGCTTTACAATGCTTTCTGTTAAATGTGCCCTCAAACTATTTCATCAAAGAACCACAAAAAACACAACGCTATGTGCCATAATGAACAGAGATTAGATATGAATATTTCATTTAGTAAAATTTACTTAATGAGCAATAAAAACAAAGAAAATCTGTCTTTTTTTACAATTTGACAGTCATATCCTTACAAATCACTTATATGTAGAATTGATATTTAGTATAATAGTTACAAAGAACTTTAAAAGCACTTTGAAAACACAAAACGTAGACAAATAGAAGAATTCATAAAATTATCTTCTATTTACTTGCTATCAGGGTAATCAATTTTTTAACCCTTTGAACCCTAGTGGTATCTTCCATATCAGTTCAATGGCAGCACCGGGAAGAGTCCATATTCTTTATTTGGGGGTTTGACCAATTAATATTTTCAACGTGCAGCCTAGGGGCTGCATGTTGAAAATATTGATTGGTCTACACAACACCTTCACTCAAAAGTCAACCTACTGAATGAAATTATGAAGTATCATGTTACTGGACCGGAAAAGCGGCCCCATGGTTCAAAGGGTTAATGAAATAACCAGTCGTAAGAAAGCAGATACTCCTGATAATTCATTGGTGAACCAAACTGATTAAAAAGTTCATGGCTGAAATAAAGGAATAAGCCAACCTCGTAAATTGTTTAACTATGATTTGAGACAGATATAGTTTTTGTAATTTAGCAATTGTCAGAATTTTTTTTCCACCTCAATCAGCAGGTGAGTTTAGCATCAGAAATATAACCAATTAAATCTTATTTGACAAAGCTCTTTAGTGCTTTGTCAAATAAGATGTAAGCATTTTAAACTATTAATTCTATGTAAGGTGAGTGTTGTTGAGAAATTAATGAATTTGTCATCAAAATGCAGTCAAGTAAGAAACTACTTATAATGAAAATTGTCGACTAAACTCAAAAAGTGACTTTTCAAAATTCTGTACACAAAATAAAATGTAATTATCAATAATGCTAACAAAAAAGACTTTTACAGATATGTTCTAAAGCTGGCAAAGATATGCTAATCATTTTGACGTAGTATTGCACTTAAAAAAATCCATCTCCACACTTAATTTCACGATTAAAACTTTTCCAAAATAAAACAGATAAAAACTCATTTTGAAAAAGTGCTCAGAAAGCAAAGATATGGATTACATTTTGAGACCATGTAAAAATTTATAACATTTTCTTTCCAGTGTTTATTAAAATGCAAGTGGGTATATTAAGTAAAAACAGTTATCAAGTTTATGAAACATCTATGCCTTTGACTGAGATATATGAAATCAGATGCTTTCATATGTTACATTTCAAAAATACCACATAGCACATTTGATTAAAGCTAAAATTTTCTTCATATTGAGTTACCAAAACATAACAATCAAATACAAACTGTTACAAATCTGCTTCATTTTGTTTTTTTTTTTAGAGAAAAAGAAATCGTTTTTTTGATTGTTCAACCAAGATTCACTTAGACAAATGCGCTCATGTTTTAAAAAGTAAATAGAAAAAAATTAACAATTTTTTTCCCAAAATATGAAGGAAAATACATGAAAAATTAAGCACTTATTTTATTATTCAAATGAAATACTTTTTTTTTTGTACATTTTTATCTTTTTTTTAGTGATTATTTATAAAATTTTTGTTTGAAGCTAATCTACGACTAATTAATTATTATAATGTATTTCAACTAATCAACTATCTCTCTTTCTTAACCATTCTATGTCTATAAGCTAAAATATCTCATTTCATTTTGAATAAAATTATCAACATTTGAGAGGAATGCAACTTGAGAATAGATGCAATTAATTTTTTTCTTATAAATAGTTTCAACAGGCTATATTACATCTCCCGTTGCCCACCCAACAAAATCTTAATTAAACATAATTATAACACAGTGGTGTGTTCTTCATAGACTTTTCACAAAACAACCAATAAAACAGCTTAAAACTGATGAATGAAATATATCAACCAATGAGAGAGAAGATCACATTTTGATTTCTGCTGTAGTGTGCCAGAGCCAATGGCTATGTTAATTCCAAAATTCTGAGTAAAATCTAAAAAATATCAGAATGTTGCTCTTGAACTGATTTTCCTCAACCAATGACAATCATCTACCACCATTTACTTGTGCTTTTTTTCTTAAAGCAAACCCCAAACTTTTATCAAAAGTTTAAACAAGTTCCATTAGTGAACGACAAATGTGTATCCCATTTTCAGGTTTTCTTTTGGATTATATTAGACCTGTGACCTAATTTAGAATGGTAACACCATCTTTGAACTACTTTACTTTTAATGACAAAATGTTGTAATGCGATTCACTGTCGCACAGGGCTCTTTGAGCACTTCCCAACAATGTATTACATGGAGGGAATCTCCAGTGAGTCTCCAGTAGTGAAATTCATGAAACTAGTTAGTGAAAAAACAGGACTGACCAAATGCTCAGTCAGGATCTAATTTATGGGATGGGTTTAGCAAATTTCACTATAAACATGGGACAAGCAGAAGATTCTATTTAACCCTTAAGGACGTAATTCCAACTTAGTTATTTTTTCTGCAACAAAACTGGTACCCCAACAACCCCAACATGTCGTCTATGGGTAACCTTCCAAATTACATTCCAAGTGCCTTGCCAGCTGTTTCTCGGCAAGTCTTAGCAGCCAAGATTCACTTAGAAACAACTGCAAAGTCACAGTACATGGACTGTCAATGTACAGAAAAAAGTATAAAAATCTCCAGGCCCTTAACCCTTTACTCAATGCAGACGATATCAAAATTTATTATTTGAAATCTCATTTTTTAAATTTTTTCAAAAAATTTCAACAAAACCATATCATGTGACCCCTCTTTGGAACAAGCTCGACAAGCTCGTTCCAAAGAGGGGTCACATGATATGGTTTTGTTGAAATTTTTTGAAAAATAATATTTTTTCAGCTGCTGAATTTGCATATTACGCGACAGATGCGGGCAATTCGTTGGGTAAAGGGTTAAGAGTTAAAAGATAAAATTGATTCAAATCCTGATAAAAATGCCCAAGTGGATCAAGAAACAAAGTGTGCCTCCTATGTGCCCTCAAATTATGTTGTAAACAAAAAAGGAATTATTTGGCAGAACATCTCCACCAAAATAGGGCCCAAATGGATATAGAAATATAAACCATTCAGTAACAGAATTTTATTGAAACAAGGATTCGAAATTTTAAGCCATATTTCTTCAAGAGCATATAAAATGTAAACTAACAACCAGAGGTCTGTGTTCCAAGTTTTTTGCAAGAATACATCTGCATGGCTACTTCCAGAATGTTTTTGAACAATCATGAATAACTGCCAGGTGGTTTGACCAAATGAAGTTAAGATTGTGTATTACCCACAGGTGAACGTCCAGGGTCTTCTGTGGAGAAAAAATTAACTTATGGCAATTGGCACACCCTGGGTACTATTTGAAGGCATAAGTCAACAGCAAATAATAAATTGTAAGAAAATAATATGAACTAAACCTAAAGTTTAGTAAAATAACCTCTAAGAAAATGATTAACACTGTGAAGACCAAATATTAGTTTCCAGTACTCTGGGGCACAGCCCAGATACGGTCACCAGTGCAAGACTAGTAAATAATGATGGGTTTCCTGGTTGTGTGAGAAGAACAATCATTTTGATACTAATCCCACGAGTAAGATAGTAGAGAGAAAACATAAGAACTTTGAATTAACATAGCCTAGGTTCCTGTCATGGTTAACAATTTCTAATATTGTTGAATCAACAGCCAATCACGAGATAGTTCAGAGTAATAATGAGAAAAAACGACCTGAAAAATTACCACAGTATATTGAAACAATAATCAACAAACAACTTGACGGTTACCTTTCCACAGCTGATAAGTTACAACAACATAGTGTAAACTACATTGATTTATCACAAACCTCATGATACAAGAGTGAATTTATGTTAACTTCAACTTGGAAAACAACTGTTTGGACAGTTAAAGAATAGGCATTATGTATTTTAGCAAGTTTTACCATTAAGATGCCAAGAATGCTAGATGTTTATAACTACCTCCAGCCTAAGGAAACTTTTTACCTCATCATTGTGAGGCCTAAAAAAATTTCTTGTTTCTCATGCAATTTTTCTTCCAATTTTATGATTAGGGAGGGAGGCTTTTTTTTGTTTATTTCTATGATTGGGTTCAGAAATGTAACTACTTACACTATTATGTGGCAAACCAATGGTTTCAGCAGTGAAAATGTCCCATAATGTAGTTAAAAATTTAACCAACTGTACCTTGTTTGAAAGATCTCTTTGAGCTCTGTCAAACAAGGTGTATTGTTGGTTAAATATTTGTCATACAAGTGCAAAATAGTGTCATAGAAGAGAATTTCCAGGTGAAAAAAGGTGATGAGACAGATTTTTTATGACGAGGGAGGTGCCTGTGAAACAAAAACATTTTTTAATAGCCAAAGAAATATAAACCAGGCTGTTTTTTTATGACTAATATCATTTATTTGGAGGTGAAAAAGTACCGCATTAGCTAAGAGTTTGTCTTATCAGGTGACCAGAGGTAGTCTAAGTTGTAAGTAAGCACCACACCCTTCTTTGGATGCTCAAGAAAATCTAAAGTTATTCGACCCTTCTACAAAGTTCGATGCCAGTCAGAATAAGTTGTCAAAAACTTTATAAAAATTATCTTATTTTGCTTTTTCAAACACCAGCCTACGATATAATTTCGTTAAAAGCTCTCTTTTGAGACTTCAATAAATCATACGATAAGCCAGTAATATCAATGGAGGAAAAAGAAGATAAGGATTTCTTAATCTTCTCTCCACAACTTAATGTGAATGGCATCCTGGTGAATGGCATCCTGTAACGGCATCATGTAACATCATGTAACAAATCAGCTGTATAAAGATAGCAAAACAATGTTCAACGATTTTTCACGATTATGTTTTTTTTGTCAAAATATAAAAACTCTCAATCGACATTTGGAATGTTTGAACAACTGAAACCATCAAAATGCAAGGGGCTGGGCAAGGGTTAAAAAATGTTAAATTAAAATGTTTATATACAATATTAAAAAAAATGTTCAATTTCATAATGAAATATCAATTCTAAGTACAAGACTAGCTGATGGGTAGACTAGTTTTCTAACTGCTCTCAACACCAGGTCCATATGTTTCTTAACTTAGTTGATACTGGAAGTCTTGCTCCCCAATGTAACTTGTCATACTGCTAAGAAACGATTTCCATACATGCTAAGTGACTCCAGTCTAGGAGGTACCAATTTCAAAAGAAACCTCTTCACTAAAATACTCATGTTTCCATGAACTGCAATTGAAAATTTGAAGGAAAGAGGATCTCCCTTCATTTGATTAACATTCATTGCCCAAATCTTCAATCGTACTGTCTTGTGTGTGTGACATATCTGATCATTTCTCAATGTTAAATTGGTTAACAAATAGAATCAAAGCTATTTCACAGCCATGACTTAATTTGATCATCAATTAAAGAATAATTATAACAGTAACTAAATATAGATTATTACCACAAAGTGGCTTTCCAAGGTTGTGTACTGAAGTCAAGACCTTGTCTTTGGGCATATATCGACGAGTTCATTGGGACAAGTTGATATGTAACCCAGAAGTGAGGTTAAGACTTCAATACACCATCTCGGAAACCCATTTAGAGGTAATAGCCAATTTACCATACAATATTTTCTTGACTTGTTCGGATATATTTAGACAATCGTTCGGCATCTATGATTTGATTTTTATGAACGAAGACCTTGATGTCTTGTTATTATGTTCTTGGGCTGTGCATAACATAATCCCCATTCATTATTCTACTTGTACTGTAACTGCTTTTGTTTATGGTAGTGTTTCAGCTGTGTGTTTCTTTGTTTTATTTTTCAGGTTTAATGCATGGTAGGCCCATATAAAATATCACCATGGCAAAAAATTATGCAGTATAACTTATTTTGCGGAGTTGGTGATTTATTTATCATTTAATTACTTTTATCAAAATGGTGGCCTCGACATGTGTAATCAGTTTTTGATAAGAGCTGGTAAAAAACATTCTGTTTCTGAATCGAACGATCACACAGGGGGTTGCTACCCTCAATACAGACTTGAATTTTGTCTAGATGTTTTTACTTGTTTTGAAGGAAATACGTTCTTGATGGAATATAAATGATTTTATAATCACATCAAATTGAGAGTAGTTGTGTGTGTTTGGTGCTGAGTATGTGCATTTTTACTGATGAATCTTTACGGCTTAACAATCAGCTAGTTTTGGTACCCTGAAAAAATATGGTGCTGATGTTGAGAGAGAATAACAACATGGTGCTTGGCAAGTGATCTGTACAATGCAAACACACCTTGCCAAATATAAGCATTTTGTCATGGATTTCTCCCAGATCCGTTTATAAAAACCGATGCAAAGAAAATATGTAAAATAAATATATGTACAACAAATCAAATCATGTCATTGTGAACTGTGACCGCGGTGGGCATGATAAAATAATAAAAAATATATTATATATATCTAGGTCATGATGTCATCATCCAAAATCTCCCATTTTGGCGAGGGTAGTAAGTACTTTCCTTACACAACTTCTGAATCTCCTGGAAAAGAAGAAGGAAACATATAGAGAATTATATTTATTAGAAACTTCTCTGCTATATCCAATCAACCACAAGAAAAGCCTAATTTTGGGGTTTTTTTTTTCAATAAACCAGACCAGACCATTCTCCAAACAAAATGGGGAAAAAAAGTTTCGTGATAACTAAAAAAGTTGTTTTTACTTCCAAAACATAACTCAGAGTCATTCACTGAAAGATCAACAAGAGATTCATTTTCTATGAATGTAAATTACATTATAAGATTCCAGGATTACTGAACTGATCATATCTTTCTTACCATTACTGGATTGATATACATGTTTTTTTTTTACTATGTTTGTACAACTCTTTCTTAAAAATTATGTCCTTGTTTTTAAACTACAGCAATTCGAGCTTTGGCATGTTCCAAGGTTTTTGTGTGCCACAGGCCTGCAAAATCTGAGGTAGTGATACAGATATAGGATGGGCAGGTGGTTGCAGCCTCCAACCAAAAATGTTTTAACATAATGGTCAAAACCATAAATATTTCACAAAAACAAGTGATGTAAATCTGTGTCACATACCATTTATGGCAGACAACAATACTTTAAACAGAGGTCTCTGACAGAACTTTTAATGTCAGTTCCCTCTACACAAGAAAGAAAACTACCTATATCACTGCATAAGTGGACCACACATTCTTGCTTATTAATTGCTTTTTTTTATGTGAACACAGATAATACCGGAACAGAACTGACCTGAATTTTTTTTGTGCCGACAGTTTTTGAAACTGGAAAGAAAAATCCTAATTTAAGTGGCTCAGGTCAAGTTAACCCTTTCAACCCTGAGCTCATGAGTTTTATTGCATGAAAGAAAATAATTTACAGTCAAGGAGGTGAATGTGTTTTATGTTCATAGAGGTTCAGTAATAATTTAATCCTACAGCCCTATAGGGCTGTAGGATTAACCCGTTACCCAACGAATCGCCCGCATCCGCAAATTCAGCAGGTAAACAAATATAATTTTTCGAAAAATTTCAACAAAACCATATCATGTGACCCCTCTTTGGAACGAGCTCATTCCAAAGAGGGGTCACATGATATGGTTTTTTTGAAATTTTTTTTTTTTAAAATTTAAAAAATGATATTTAAAATAATAAATTTTGAAATTGTCTGCATTGGGTAATGGGTTAAATTATTGCAGATTTTCCTGACCTATTTGTGGTATATTGTGTCATCCTGCCATCAAGAGTCATTATTTTCTTTTTGCAAAAATTTCTGCATAACAGGTTGAATGATTTAAGCTATTAACTGTTACAACTGTAGCTCCTTGCTACCTGTCCCCAGCCTCCACTCCTCCAATTAAATAAGAAAAGATAACTGGCCAGCACATTACAACACACTTCATTTGTGTTACAAGTTTGTGCTAATAAAAAAACATTCAAGTTATTTAAAAGGGCAATTCAAATTTGAACTTATTTCGTCAGGATGAGAACACTGCGAACAGTTTCATATCACTTAGCACATATTTTATTTGCTACAAATCACCAGACATCATTAGTATTGGTTTATATTCAAAACTTGACTAATGATAACATCTGACATGAAACCACTACTGTACTGCATTGATGTTTGCTAAAATATTTGAAGTTAACTTATAAAACCCCTATTGAAAGATTATCAAAGATAACTCTTACCATATTATCATGGAACAAGAGTTGTGGCAAGCACTATGAAGATGATATATGACAGAGGATTTCTTGAGTAGCATGTTTGCAAGAGGTCCCAAAGACATATTTTTAAATGTTTCATAATACTTTCAGAACCTTTTTGTATTTCCCTGTTTACAAATAAATAGTTCAATTACCCTTTCAACACTGAGTTCCTGAATGCCAGAACCCTACAGAATATTAACACTCTGCACATTGGCGTCAAAATCTCAAAATTTCAATCTGCAATTTTTTCTCATAATGCAGTTAGGTCTTGAACCATTTCAATCTTTTGGACCTCTTTCAAACAAGGTTGAGTTGGTTCAATTCTCTGTTAAGTTAGGCCCCACAAAATAGATCTTCTGTTTCTCAGGCCATTTTCTGCAAAGTCAGTTTTAGTTTTTTATTTTATTTTTTATTTTTGTAATTATTTCTTTGCCATCCAAAGTTCATATTCTTGGTTTGTTTTATGTTTTAGGTCTCATAATCTACAAAATAGCATGGGGGTGGTGGTGTATTTGGCCCTTTGAGTGCAAAAAGGTTTTGCAATGCTTTAACATTGCAAAGCCTTGTTACACTCAAAGGACAAATTTATCAGTTTTATTAACATGGGGAAAATATCAGACAAGATCATTTAATTTATGTTTTTTAAAGTTTGCATTGGTTAAAAAAAGGGAGCATGTGGCAGCCAAAATGACCATGCAGGAGGGTCTGAGAAACAGATTCTTAACTTTCTTTGAGGTCTTATGGGGGAAAATTGCTACTTGAAATGGTGGTAATTTGACATCAGTGTGCAGGTTATCCTAACCAAAAGTTTTTGTAAATTTTTTTTCTACCAATATTATCTGTTATTTCTTAACAAGTAGATAAAGAGATATTTGAATGAGTTGTTCATGGCTAGTTTTAATGTTTGTATCTCTCTTTACACATGGAGTCATGTTATCACTTGTAGGTCAACTACAAAAGAATTTCTATGATCCAACTACAAACTTTTCTGAGTTTTATTTCAAGGAAAGGAGTAATGATTGGCAGAACAATTTTTTTTCTTGTTATAACATTTTAAGATAATGCTCACCCCAAAAATAAGTATATTTTTTATAATCTGGTTCAAAATTTTCTAACCTGGTTCAACTGGAACTCAATGTAAGTGCCCAATAGTCAATTGCTTGATGTTCTAAATGATACAATCAATTTCAGAATGCTAGGAAATCCTGTTGCATAATGATTGTGCTTTATTGGACATCAGAAAATCAATATAACAAAATCCAACAAGTGACCATTTATGTGTGCAGTAACAAGACAAGATCATTCTCATTTGCCAAATAAAATATAAACAGAACATGTATGTGACAAGTTACCATGCCAACTATGTGAGTGGTAAAATTAGTAACAAGGCATTTTAGACTTCTAATTAGTGTGTTAATTGGGAACACAAAGGAGGGGCATGCTTCCAAGTCAGCTTTGTCAGGATCAGGTAGTAGCTGAGCAAAATCACAACCACTTTCATTTCAAAATTCCCAACAGAAATTCTGAGCTTCAATTTGACTAATTTCAATTGTTTTACTTTGTAATAGGCAGTTGTCTAACTTTTATTGGTTTCAGATAATTTGGTTTGCAGGGATTACAGAGCATGTTTTACAGTTTACATTAATTCCTCTTCATGCCTGCACAGTGTAGATTGTGAGGGTCAAGTTTGGAGACTAAAATTCTGTGACCTTGCTTTTCTTAAATACTATGTTGGGTTCTTCAGCGTGCCCTGTGCAAACCTTCACACAGACGGACATTTTATGCCTCACTGGACAGGAAGATATGCTATGACATCAACAACGCCACGTCTGATGCTGCCTCACTTAGTAGAAAGTATTCTTATGAGTGGATCAAAATTACTCAGAAATGACCAAATATTTAGTCAATAACATCCTTTTTGACATAGCTCATCTCTCTGTCGAAAAAGATCTCACTGGATAAACACGGCATTTGACATCACAAGATAAATCTGCAGTTGAAAGCATCAGTTTTGAAATCAAGAGTGCAGGGAGTTAATTATCTTACATTCTTTCCTGAAGTTGAACCTGTGATCTTTGACATGCAAGTCTCTTACACTAAACCGATATTTATTACTTAATCTAGTAATGGCAGTTGTTTTTATATATTTTATTGGATATTTGTCTTGAATTCTCACCATGGAACAACAAATTTTAAAAACCCAAAATGCTGAGCACACAAAAAAAACCCAACCATTATCATTATCCTTACCCTGGATAGATTTGAACAATTTTTTCGTAGCCTTTAATAGTAAAATAAACTTCCAGACTAAGGGGAAAAAAAAATGTTTTGATTCTCAGGCAATTCCTCACTGAAACTGAACCCCCTCATTGGATGTTTTTATTGCCTTGAGTGTCTTCCAATATTACTAATCAGAAGACTTGAGAAACTTTTTATGTTTTTTGATTGATGTATACAACTGAAAACTGAGGAGATAACTAATGACAGTCAACATTCTGTGGCTTTGCAGTTGTTTCTAGGAAAGTTTTGGTTACCTGTAAAGGCACCCAAGACTTGCCCCGAAACAAGTGTTAATTTTAGAATGTAAGATGCACGTTTCCCCAGAGACAGTATGTTGGGCCACATGTTGTATCAAAGTTGGAATTAGTACCTTAAGATTAAACTCAAATTAGTTACGTGGTGTACTTATGCATTTTTTTTATTTTCTGTGTGTGAAAAGACAGTGGAAAGCCTCTCAATCCATACGCATTACATGCAAGAAAAAAATAAATATAAAAATAAAACCTTCCCTCCCTCACTGATTTGAAAAAAAAATTTGCCTGAGAATCAATTAATTTATTTTGGGTAGCCTGATTTTTAGGCATAGTTTTCTAATTGTTTCGGCATCCAAGTCAGAAACTACTCAGTTACGGATTCAGGACCATTATTCAGCCAAATAGATAGAAAGATGACAGACAAGACAAAATGTGATATATCGACTTATTTCTTTTTACATACATACAATGGACTAATAAGATGATAATTAAATTATTTTTCAAATGGGGTAATTAAAAAACTGAATTCTGGCTGTATATGTAATAATATTAATAATTATACAGATTTTCTGTTGAGATAAGCATTTTGGCGAGACAAATTTTTTTTTACCATTTTCATAAACAAAATGTAAAAAAAATGTTTCAGTTTCTGGGAATAAACAATCACAAGTGGTTACTGGTTAATCTAAGATACCCCCACCCAAGCAAGGTTCAAATTCTTTTTAGGATTCCTCCACCCACCAAATTACTGAAGATATCTACAGGTATAGTGGACATAAAAAATACTTTCCATATTACTTGAATTGATATTAACAAAGATAAGGAAATTGTAAAAATTTCAAGCTGCCGGAAATATAGCACAGACATTTTCTGAAAAGTGAGAAACGTTTAACATTTAAACTAAATGGTAAACAATTAACATTGTTCTGGTGTTAGTCAGATGACAAACGTATCTGAGCAAAAAAAATGGCAACAATTTGAAACAAAAATCAGCTAGTTGACTGCCTGAAACAATATATAAAACTCACTCGTGACTTGTGTAAATAATTACATTAATATATAAATACACCGAAAAAAAAAACACGTCTGTCAACTGATCACAAATGAAAAAATAAAAACTGACTAGTGAACCAAGAATATCAATGTTGGAACATCAAGCTGCAAATCTTGTTAATTTCTTGAAAAAATATTCACAGGATCAATTCCTCTTTCGAATGTCAAGACCAATTTCAACTATTTTAACTTGGACAATAATTCTTTAACCTATTCGCAGCCCTGTTTAGCCTCAGAAGTTTTATTTTAGCCCTTTCAGCCCTGTTTTCTAGATTGGTATTGTCTTATAAAAGTACCATCTACAGCAAATTGATACAATCTCTTCTGCGGAGGGGGGGGGGGGGGGGGGGGGGGGGTCACAGGCCTAGTGGTTAAGCATTGAACTTCAAGACAAAAGGTTGACAGTTTGATTCTGATGGGCAGTAATTGCATTGTGTCCTTGAGCAAGACACTTCATCCTGACTACCCATAAAAGGGGAATGGTGGAGCTTTGTAGTAAGGCATACTGCACACTGATGATGCACTTGCCTTTAACAGCTGCAAATTCTGCTTGTGCAGACTTAGTTCATTGGAGGTGTCTGATAGTTGCTTGCCCACTGCTTGGTGGTTTTCTCTGGCTACTCTGGCTTCCTCCACCCACACAACTGTCTTGACAAACTATGACCCTGGCTGTTGAAAATATCATTGAACTAAGCCTGAATATAAGCAAACCTGTCATTTGCAAAATGGGGTCCCCAGAGGGTGAATTTGCTGATGCTATCCCATACAGTGGACCAATTGATCCTCTAGGTACAGCTTTCTGTTTTGGCTTGAGATCTTGATTCAGACTGAGGAGGCTTGCATTGAACCCTAATAAAACAAACATTTGAAAGGGTAGCTATAATTTAATCTTACAGACCAATAGGGCTGTAGGATAAAATAATTACTAACCATCCTTACTAATCTGGTGTCCATTGTGTTGTCTTTTTATATACTGCCAAATTTTCAATTGCACAAAAATGTATACACATTGGATTGGATGGATTATTGCACATCGCATCATACCTTGTTTGGCAGAGATCCATTAGCACTGTTAAACAAGATGTAAGGGGTTTACTTTGCAACTAAATGTAATTGACTAATATTAAATGTGTAAGTTCAGTAACCTCGAGATCATTTGGTATTTGAATTAATGTGTGTGCACCTCTTCCTTGACAAACGAAGAAAGCAAATTTTCATTCCCTTGTCCACCCACACATAACAGTACACTTTGGGAGGGAGGGTACTCATTTCACCGATAATAAATGCTGTATATGGAGCTAATTTTTACGGATATGCAATCAACTTATTGTAACAAAGAGAATATCAACATCAGAGTGTACTAAATGCCGAGCATACTTAAAACTGATAACAAAGTTAAGATCACTCAACTGATTTTATGTGCCTTTCCAACTTTGAATATGATCACAGATGTTTGCGGAGGGGCATTATTGTATCTATAAAGCAATGTTGTCTGGCATATCAGAGGAAAAAATGGGGACACAGCCACCATCAGTGTAAAATTAAATACTGCATATCAAATCAACTGCATATCAACTCCCCAGCAAAAAAGTTAAATTGCCATGAAAGGTTTCATAACAAGAGCAATAAGCTGAGTAATGCTTCAGAGGACAAAATAGCAATGGGATGATGACATTTTTATTTAGTCATATGAACTCTATCCATCAACAGTAAAATGTTACCAAAATTCTAAGAGTTTCTGAGGCTGGGACGCAACATCTCATTTCTAAATAAAATCTGCCTTGACAATGAAAGAGACCAGCATACAACATGATCACAAACTGAAATCTATATACATATATGAAGAGATATTAACACAGTGTTTACAGCTGTTGCCATGACAACAGTAACTATGACAACAACAAATCAGACTGCCACCCAATGTCTACTGACCAATCACTTACTGAGCATCAGGTGACCCACATGTTTGTTGTTCTTCAGCCAGAGAATAGAGTGCCCAATGAATGCAGAGCTTTTTCTATGGAATGCTGAGAAACAGAAAGAAGTGTAGGTCAAAGAAAGAATACTTTTTTTAGAAAGTCGGATTGTTTGAAAAAAATAATTAAGAATGGTGTTTTGAAAATAAATTTTTTTTTTAAACTAAAAATACTTATGTTTCTTATGTTATTAGTTTTCACATTAAAGTACTTGGGTGCTAATTGTTATCTCTGCTATTGCCAGAAAGCACTGTTCTTGCTCTCCTTCTAACTGTTCAAAACCATGAAGGCATTTCTAAACATTTTGCTTATGTGTCTTTTTTACTCAAAAGTCAAGAACATTTTGATGGTGACTGTCTTGTTACAATTTACTGGAGAGAGCCCTCAGGTACTCTCCAATAAACTATAAAAAACAATTTTAATAGACTCAATCTGACAAAACATATATTCCAATACATGAAGCATAATATGCCCCAACACACTTTTTCAACACAAATTCATTACTTTAATGGTTAACTATAAAAAAAAATGCAAGTAATAAACAGATTTATAAATACTTGAAAACGTCATTCCTGGGGATCAACATCTACTAAACTGCTTTATTTATATCCTGTTGTCTTAGAGTTACATGTGTTTGGGACAAACACACTTCACACTTTCAAAGTTTTTGGCCTTTTTTTTGTCAATTATTTTTTCATGCTTCCACAGTGGTCTCGGTGCAATGATTTGAATACTTTTTATATTTAATGCCTTTGCTTAAACTACTGTACAACTAAGTATTTATTACACTTTACTATCAATTATGGATGTATATCAAACATATGAATATGTTTCTTGGAACATACGTTGCTATACCCTCAATAAAGGAACTCAATTGTTCAGACTTTAATAAAATGAAAGAATCTTTACCTTTGAAGAAAATGTAATCTATGGTTTCATTATTTGAAAATTACTAAACCCAAGGTGCTGAAACCTTGCATACTGGTGAGAACGTAAACAATCTTGCTGAATGCTAAATTGCTCATAACAGGCAATTCTTAAAATATCCCAATACTGCATTAAAAAATAATAACTCTTAACAGAGGACAAATCACACCCAGAGTACAAGTTATCAACTATATTTTCACTATGAGATATCTTCAGAAGATCCAACATTTTTACTATCTAAAACACTTGATTTCCCGTTTTTGGTAACAATGTGAAAACATGAGTAATTTATCCTTTTAGCTTTGAAAATATAATTACATTTTACTACTTACTTTTGTCTACAATGACATCCTGTTAATAAGGTCGACTGGCATCTTTAGGTCGTTTCAACTGAACTTTCAATCTCTTCATACCAATCTGGAATCCATTCATTGCCTGGATGGCAGCTTGAGCACTAGTGGGATTGTCAAAACTAACAAAGCCTGAAAGCAGAGAGTCAATTCACAGTGATAGAAGCTCTTAAGATCAGCAGCTATTTTTCTATTCAAATAAGCTGAAGAAGTTTTAATTAATTTTTTCAGTTCTGCCTGCAAAACGGCTTATAATCTTTCATTAGAATAAGCTAATTTTTTAAAAATGTTTTCAACCTTTGACTACAAAACATAGTTTTTCACCCTCATTAGAATGAGCTAGTCAAACTTGTGTTGACTAACTCATTCCAAGGAGAAGTAATAAGCTATGGCTTTTGCAGGCAAAGGTTGTGCAAATAAAAATAATATTAACTGGTAGAGTGCTAAATTATTTTTGGTTGTCAAAATATGTTTTTGACTTGTTAAAATTTATGAGAGAGTGTTCATAGGCACTTGACAAAGTGGACACTCAATGTCCAAGGCAATTCATTGAATACTTGACAAATTCCATTAAAGGTAACTGCTCTGTTTACTGGAAGAATACTTACCGAAGCATTTACTTTGATTTGTAGCACGGTCCACATAAACCTTAGCACTTATAACATTGCCAAATGGCATGAACATCTGAGCTAATTCTGCATCACCAAATTCTTGTGGCAAGTGGTATATAAAGAGATTACACCCTTCTGGTCCTGCAACAAATAGTGAAACCATAAATCAATTTTGTCTTCACAAATATAAACAATCAGAAATACATGTTAAACAACAACTGTAAAAATATACTGCTTCAACATTTAAAAAAAAATTATATAAAATAAAATTAAAACGAAGTTTGAAACTGTCTTTGAAGAAATTCTTATCTAAATGCTGAAATAAGCAACACAGAATTATTTTTTTTTCATCAGTTTCTGTCAATTCAACAAAGCTAAAACAACTGCCGTTTATCCACTGATGTTACTGATTATTATATTCCACAGTAGCATATACATCCTGAAAGAGTCTTTTTGTCAAAAGATATTTTCTATTAGAAATGGTTTTCTTTAAATTTTGAAGAAAAAAACTGTTTTAACCTTTTTACTGCCACGCACACTTTAGCCATGTATGGAGGATCTCTATGTACATCTTTATGCAAGGAAGTTTAATAAAATTTATGACATTATTTGAAACTCTACCATCTGATTAATTGTTGGAAAGGGCTTCTAACAATTTATCAGATGCTAGGTTTGATCTGCGCATACCAGAACGTACAGATAATAGTCATAAAATAGGTGACAATAGTCGCTTTCGGCAGTTTAAGTGTTAATTGTCTTCAAGATGATTTAACCAAAAACAATACAGAAAATTATACATACTGAATATTAGATCACCCAAACCAGTTATACCATGGCAGCTGTGTACATATTCCTGTAGAATTATTCTAGTTCTATCATTTATTTATTGGGGTTTAATGACACATTTGATAGCATCACCTCATCATAGGCTGTTTCATGGGGGGGGGGGGGGGCAGGGGGAGGAAGCCTGAGTACCTGGAGGGAACCACTGAGCAATGGCAAGCAACTGTCAAGCTCCCCAATGTATTAACTCCACACAAGCTGGGTAAGCATTGGTCGAAGACAAGTACAGCACTGATGTGCAGTACACCTTAGAACACAGTGCCACTGGGTGCCCATATGGGCAATCGAGATTAAGTGCCTTGCCCAAGGACACAATTTAGATACCCCTGGCGGGGATCAAAGCATGGACCGTTTGGTTTGAAGTCCAATCCTATAACCATTGAGCCACTGTGCTCTCTATTCTAGTTCTATCAAACAACTGATAAAATGCAACAAGTTCTCTTCCTCCTCCCCCTCTAGATACAGGCAGTTTGGCCTCTTATATTCATGTGACCCAGGTACTGAATTTCTTCCCAGCAAACAGAACATCTTCCTCTAAAGGCACACAATGTAGAGCCCTTAAAGATTACAATAAAGAGAGTTTTTTCCATGTGTGTTATATTCAAGCCTAAATATAAGCAACCTGTCACTTGTAAAATGAGGTCCCCAGAGGATGAATTTGCTGATGCTATCCCATACAGTGGGCCAATTTATCCTCAAGGTACATCTTTCTGTTTTGGCTTGAGACCTTGATTCAGACTGAGGTTCACAGAGGGTAAATTTTGTGATGCTACCCAGGGTGGCATCACAAAATTCACCCTCTGAGGACCTCATTTTGCAGATGACAGTCTGCTTATTTTCAGGCTTGGTTATATTGTCGCATTCCATCATCATAATCATTACAAAACAGACTGCAGTTCGGAAAATATTAACAGAAAAAACTAGTGCCAATTCAAGTAAATTTGAATACTATTTTTCTAAGCTGAAGTAATGTAGTCAACAAAAATGGGTTGCTCCCTTTAATTTGAGCTGAACAAATAAGCACATGATCATTCACCACATCCAAAAAGAAGAAACAACTGTTGCCTGCTATTCATAAATTTTGTATAATAAATTTTCAGACCAATACAACGAATATGGATACTTTGCATCTGAATTTCTTTCACAACATTAGAGAAACCCATTCCTGAGTAGCTAGATAAAAAGAACCCTCTGACTTTCTTCCATCATTAGGTTTGCATCAAAACTGTGACAAATATCTCTGAATTTGGCAGTCAGTAAAACGGTTAAAATATTTCTACTTGATGCAGACCTGTACAAATTGTGAAAACAATCATTTCATTTAGGTGTAATTAATTTGCCTCAAAAGATATAGGACAACCGATTTTTCATTTCCCAATATTATTATACATTGGAACAATGACAGGAAATTTTATTCAATATGCTCTTAGAATTCAGTTGTTAACTCTTCCAGACCTACTAACTTGATACAATGATAAAAATTTCAATTCTTTCACTTTAGTGACGATATGCCGTGCTGTAACACACTGCTGTAAAGGACTCTCTGAGTCTTTTCCAACAGTGTATTACATCACAGCATATCGCTGACTCACTGAAAAAATTGTCAGATCAATCTTAAGCTGCGATATATGGTGAAAAAAATTCCAAGTCAAAGAGGATAATAACTCAGACAAAAATACTCTGAATAACATCTACTTGAACATGGGGCTAGAGATTAATAAGCTACACTTGCATACCAAATATGATGTCATTCCAGCAAGTATTGTAAAAGTTATGGAGTTTAAAACTTGTTGGTCACAGACTGACCAACATTGCCACATATTGCTTGTCAGATCTAAAAATATAATAAGGTAAGCTGCATTATTTGCACCTGTTCTGCTGCCAAAAATGTGATCAAAGTTGGAATTAGGCCCTTAAGGGTTAAAAAAGCAGATAAGCTCAATTTCACACCTGAGAATGTCAGTATAAATGTATAAAGTTGGCCAATTTTCCTCCAATGACAAGCTATAAATAATAGTTTAGAAAGACTAAACCTCAATAATAACTACAAATTTCTGGCGGTGACAGATCAAAAAATTGAAAAATTAAAATTCAACAGAACTTCTTCAAAGACGAGAATTGAAATAAGAATGTCTCTTTGAAAATTGTGCAAAATAAATTTCAAAACATGACATAAACCAGTGAATGTAAACATATAAAACATATAAAATGTCTTTGCCTTGTGTAATTTAAATATGAGGAACATAAAACATCTTACGACTATTTCAGAACATGTTAGCCCATAACTTATTACATTAACATTTAATAATTAACATGTAATTAACATATAATAGTTAACAGATAACTACATCATCAATTAACTAAAATTGATAGATCTCATTAATGGAAACAATAAATTCTGTGATTATGATTAAAAAAGTGCCTTTTCCAACAAATTTAAGCTCGAAATGCTAAGTTTTCAGCCTGAGCTTTTAAATAGAACTTTTCTTTTGGTGAGAGATTTGAAAACAAAATGTGTGCTGGGGAGCACAAAATTATTGCATGTAATTGGGCAATTGTTTTTACAAGATCTCCCCACTCCTCTCATAAATCTGTGATCAATCATGGTACATGTCTTCAAAATCTGGTTTGCAGTCTCAAAAGAAATTACTTCAAAAGTTTCTCATATCAGGTGAAATATCCTTTCAAGCAAATTCTTCTCTGAATTGCACCAAAAATGTTGAGAAGTATGTTTTTCTGGTTTGTTATAACATCAAATCATTGGTAATTCAGTGCTGCAACAATTCAATTTGATAACGATTTAAAATAACTGATAGTGTTTATCACAAGAATAATACAGAGGCACCTTAATAAATTAATTAAATAGCCACTTTTCTACTGAATAACATTCATTTAACCCTTGAACCCAAGAGGCAGCATTTCCATCCCAGGAACATGGTACGTCATACTTTCATTATGTTGGATGGCTGCAAAATTGAAAAGTGGGGTAGACCAATCAATATTTTCAACGTACAGCCTGCACGGCTGAACAGGCTGCATGCTGAAAATTTTAATTGGTGAAACCCCCAAATAATAAATATGGACTCTTCCAACTGCTTTCATTGGACTGATGTGGAAGCTACCACTATTGTTCAAAAGGTTAACAAGGGTTATTCAATTAACTATCATTTCCATACATTTTGGAGTATTTGTTCTATTATATCTTGTATTGAGCTCTGTCGAAGAAGATATGAAAAAAAAAAATGCTTATGTCAGATGTAATGAGGTTCAATGGGTCTTATAAGTGTCAGGTATTCAGGGGTTGAAATAAAAAACTTATGTGTTCTAAAATAGTATATGCTCAGGTGATTTACTAATCAGCTATCCCTGCAATATTCCCTTTTAAGTGGAAAGACTAACTTACAAATTAATGACCTGATAAAAATATGTGGCCTTCTCCCAAACAGTATCATTCTTTGTGCAACTGAATTTTCAAACGACAACAAATCGGAGAAAGTCAAGACTTTGTTAAATTGAAACTCCCATTCAGTCAATAAACAAATTAGCAATTCATATTCCAAAATTTAATTTTTTCAAATGTCAAATGTGTTCCTAGCTTATTTATGAGTGTATGGAACCAATTAAAGCAGCGAAAAATGAAAAAACCTGAGTAATTTGATATCAAGTATTAGGGAAATTTGTATTGCTCTGTTTGACAGCATTTCAATCTTCATTTAAATTTGTTTTCAATGCGTCTCGTCTTATTTCCTCAATCTAAAAATGTGGATATGAAGACTTCATTTTAAATTTAGTGGGTAGGACAATTAATATTTTTAAACAGGTTTCATAAATCCTGAGAAAATGAGAGAAAAAAATCCCAGATTTTTCTCTGAAATATTCAAATACTTTAAGGACCTTCACTCCCAAAAGTATTTGAAGCGGCTCTTTTGTTTTTATACATATTGATAACAAATTTGAATACATCTGTACCAAACCAATATCTCCACCTGATACTGATCGATGGTAAACACTAAATGAGAGATCTATATCAGATGGAAATATTATTTCGGCCCAGAAGAAAAAATAATTTTTATATCAAAAACGCACAGCTTTTGAGAACATATTTTGGCCACAACAAGCCAATGACATAAATGTATTTTTTAAGGACAGAAGTTTCATTACTTTTCAAACAAAGAGCACTTTTGAAGCACTTTCATTGGCCTGGAATTTCAATGTAAAAATTCCAGCACTCTCAAGGAGCAACTACGAATTCTGATTAACTGGACAAGGGCTAAATTATTTTTGGAGGTCTGGATTTGTTATTCAAAATTTATTTTATTACAAATTATTGGAGAGTGCCCACAGGCACTCTCCAATGATTTTAATAGAACAAATTTATATAAACAAAATATTATTTGAGTTTGACTGAATATAAAACAAGAACAAGGAAAATATTGGCTTTTGCTCTTGTATCCTCATTTTTCTGAAAGCCCTGATAGTGGCTTCTAGCACTCAATCAGTTGAACTACTGATTGACCTATCCTATAAATTCACTGTGATTCCATTTAATATTATAAAACGAAGACCTAGAATGGTAATGCCTACTTTTGAGGGCAATCATAATCAAGACATGGCAAAGATATACCATTCTACTGGCAGATTTGCACTTGAAAAAAATTATTACTGGAGGTGAACCAATAACTCTTAAACGCCTGGAATCAGTTGACTGTCCATTTTTATCAGATAACCAGCAGTTATTTGTAGTCAAGTGGTATGCCTACTCAGGTACAGAACCCGTGACAAGAAACAACTCACATTATACAAAATGTTTTCCATCCCAATTCCCCAAATGCAAATCAGACCAACTGCTTTATATTGAGGCGAATGGCCTGAACTTACATTTCTCGGCATAAATTGGCCAAATCAACCTTGTCTCTGAATGTATACTCTTTTCAGCTCACAGATTAAATTCAAGTCAGCTTGAGCATTTGTCACATTTGATGTTTGTGTTTGTCTTTAACCAACATAGCTCAAATGTGCTGCATATACATTTATAGGTGAAGGAAGCTTATTACCCAGAGATAACTACCCAATGGCAATTCATAACTATCAGACTCCAACTTACTAACTGATCTAGCTCAGTTCAAAATGGATGAGAACATGTGTATCATCAATGAATCACACTTTTGAACACTACACCACTGTGCTTACTATTGAGCAGGTAGAGTGATGTGTTTTGCTTGTTGGTACTGCACAAGTGTCCCTCAACCTGAACAATCAATTAGACAACCCCCCTCCCTCCCCCCCCCCCCCCCCCCCACCCCCACTGGAGCAATTAGCATGAAATCAAATTCACAACCTTCTGATCATAAAACTGAACACTTCAACTAATATGCTTCCATTCCCTTTATGGCCTTGAGCATTGCTGAAATCTGTAAAGTGATATTTCCTTATTGGTCTTTAAGTCACCTCCCGCATCTATGGCTATATGATGCCAGCAACACAAGTATAAAGTTAAGTTTCAGCATTGTTTATACCAATGGTGCCCACTTCAGAGAGTTTCCACCCAGAGTGGTTATCGGGTCCTACTTCACAAGTAAAACAGAATAATAGGATTCCATATATAGTAAACCCATTATTTAGGTATGCACAAAAGAAAGCTGCTTTTCAATCAACATTTAGTTTCAGATTTAAATAATAACATATATTCCAATTATCTACTAAGAGACAAGAGATTAAGTGAAAATGACCCACAACCCATTGCAGAGTTCATACACACTTCAAAGGAAGAAAATCCAGGCTTTTTGAGGACTTTTCTGGGAAATCACCATGCACTTTCTAGAACCATTAAAATTTATTTACTCATCTTTGATGCTAGTATATATCCCATTTAACAATTCTTAAGATGCATGTATTGTACCAATAACACCTGCAACTGAAAATGACCTTTGTGAATCTCTATTGCACAGCTTCCCAAAGATCAGTTTCAGAGCAAATATTTTTCTGTGGATAAAAAATGAAGAAATCCATTTTACACAACAAAAATACATTAAAAACATTGTTTATAAGAACACATTTTGACCAACATGTGCCATGCATTTTCCCAAAAATATTTTTGAAGACTTTCTATCAACCTGTTCAAGAAAGTCTGTTTTTCCAGCATTTTCAACGGCTTGGACAAGCGTCATGAATTCCCATTGCCATCCCACAGGCTCTATACATCCAGTGGCTCGGCAGTGATTTCTAGTCAAGTCTTGGCTGCCTATGAAGGCAGTCAAGACTTGACTAGAAATCACTGCCTAGGTAATCTAACTATTGTCAGTAGGACATCCTCAAGATAGCATATTCAGAGCACCTGTTTTGAGATTGGTAAAGTTGGAAATTGACTTTTAATGGTTAAAGCAATTTCAAGGGCATGGGATTTCCGATTTAAAATTCAAACACTCTTAATGAGCTGTACAAACATTGCACTGCCTAAATTCATAGAGCAAAGAGTGAATATCTCACAGAATAAATGCTTCCAATCAATAATAAAATTAAGATTTTTTCTTTAAGATTTTTGTGTAAAATATAAAACTTTAACTTATCCAAAAATTAAAAGTTACTTGATCGATTAAGTTAGTTAAAAAATAAATATTAAAAAAAAACAACAAGAGTATGACATCAATAGAGAAAGGACACAGACAAAACAGAGAAGAGAGACACAGACAAGATAGGCACCAGACAGACCACCAGGACACTGAAGCATGGAGATATGTATGGAGTTAGTAAAAGCAAGGACTATAAGCCACAAATTATTGAATTTGATGGTTTTTAAATGATGATTGTATATATTTCAGTTCCATGTTGTAAAGTTTAATAATATGTTAACAGAGGTAGAAATTTGTAATATTTCCCATCGGGTAAATTATATAACAATTTAACAACCGGAATGTAGTGACCATCCACTTGTGGATGGACACTATGTTCAGATTGCTAAACAATCATACACAGTGAAATTTTGAACACTGTGAGATCCTGGTATGGCATATTTGAAATATTTCACATCTTTCAAGTACAAGTGATTAAATATAAATTCTGTTGAAAAATCGGTGATAATAAAATTTTGAACACTGAGATATTCTGGTTATGGCGTATTTTAAATATCTCACACAGTTCAAGTTCAAGTGACTGAAAATAAATTTTGTTGAAAATTCTGTGATGCTGACAAGTGATATCATATTTCTGTGTTAGGAAACACATATTACAATGTTTCACTGATTCAAGTTCACTTAAACAGAAAATCACAACAATTTTGCTTGGAGTATGAAAAATGGTTGGTCTGGGAATATCATCCCATCCCATTCTCAAAAATCTGACCAAGTTATTTTTATGGCTCCAGTGTATCACATGGGTCTATTTGAATACCACAGAACAAGGTGACAGCCTTAGTAATTTTTTCTTGCTAACAATTCATTATGTTACTTTTGAAAACATTAAGGCTATTGTATTTGCCTGGCTCAACATTCCCTAAAAGTGGTTGGTAAACTTTGTTTAAAAAACACTGTTACCTCCCTTGCCATCAAGGTTTTTTTTTAATATTTTTTTTTTACTGGTTCACTGATAAATTTATGTAGAATGGTCCATTAAAATCTTGTATTTCTGTATGTCATTTGTCCAAAACAATGTCAACATTGATCAATCTGTATTCTAGTCATCAAATTATCTTTTTATGATTAATTGGAGAATGTTACATTCATGTTTCAAGTTTCTGAACATAAGAATGGTAGTTGATTATGTTAAACTTATTTGAAACCAACAAGAGTTTATGCAACTGTTATGAAAATATATTAAGTTGCAATAATCTTCAGGAATTTTGAGTTCCTGTCCTTGCATTTGAACACTAACATATTATTACTTTGATAGGGTTTAACATCACTTTCAGCATAAGTGGTTACACAATGAAAGCAGCATACATAAATGTGAATTTCAGCCAGTTGCAGTCAACTTTAAAGGGCTGTTATCTGAGTAATGCACAAGAACAATCTGCATTTATAGTAACCACCCCTCAGCCATTTGTTTTTTCCAATGTAATCTGCATATAAATTATCACCCAGGATTATTTGGTAACCAACAGTCTGTTACTTTTTAAATGCTGTTTACTGGAGAATGACAGCAGGTCACCCAAGGCAATTCTAAATGATCTTTAACTTTAGCAGTGAATTATTACCGAGAACTGATGAAAAAAATTCTCACCAAAGAGTATAAGTAGATTAATATTGCGTTATATTAATGGGGGAAACACAGACACTTAGAGAAGGCCAAAGTTGATTGGCTTGTCTCCAATGTTGTAAAACAGATGTTTTGACAATAACAATTTAGATAATGATGACGTAAATAGTCATTTAACCTCAGAAGTTGCTTCTAACCAAGTGTTGCCTGCTTGGATAGGCAGACACTACTTGACTAGAAACAACTACTGAGCAACAGATCTTGATAATTTTTTCATGTCTATAAACTTGCTATTATTTTCCAGACTAATATGAGTTGGTCTTGATGTTTAATATTTTCCTTTTTTTATCAGGTTTCTCAAGACAAAGATTTAATGGGCATCACTATCTTGGGGAAAATTTGTACTTTATTCACTTTTTAAAAAAGAAATTTTTTAAAATAAATTAAAATAAATATAAAATGTACAAATATTTTAAAAAATAGTTATATGAGTCTTTTCACTTGAGCCTCCTATGAAAATAATTCAACTTATTATCAACTGAACACAATAATTGTGTACCATGTTTTGTGGAACAACAATGAATAAAAGTGAATAACTCTTTCATCAAAGAAAAGATAACACCTCCAAACATGATACAGGAAAAGGAAGAAAAATCTCAGACAAATGAAGTTTCTTATTTTTAAAATAATACACAACCTCTAATCTCTTACTGGAATGATTTCACTGTGCTCGTTGATTTGTAGTTTACATTGTGAACAAAAAGATATTACAGATTATTCAGGAAAAGATTCTGCCATTTCCAAGAACTTCTACAGGACAGTTTTTCTCTCGGTGAGGACACCTGAGACTTTCTTTGTTTTAAGAACAAAAATCAAGAAAAATTTCGATTTTTCAGCTTTCAAGAATAGCCATCAATAAAACACGATACACAAATGTCAGTATCTGACAGTATATATTCAATATATTCAGCATATTATTCAGAAAGTTTGACAGACAGATAAACAGAAATGGCTACCACTGATATCCTGGGACTTATAACAGAATTGACTTGTCTGATAAAAAGTTGACAGTGTTATTGTAGCCTTCATAACACCCGGTAATCAACAAAGCAAATAAAGCATTCAAGATTCTCATCTCCATAAGCATAATAAAAATACTAACATTGTAATGGAACTGTGTCTAGCACTGATCAGATACATAAAATCTATTTTGTTGATGTCAATGGTTAATTTTGGTAATCTCAACATCAACTTTGATTTGTTCTCTGTTCATAACTTAGCACTCCTACCAGACTAGAAGTTGATGTTGAATACTGACAGTTCAAGGGGCTAACTGGGGTCCCCAAATTATATTCAGCTATATTCTAATGGACTAGTTGGGTGTATATTTATTGTGAACGCAACTTGAAAATAGACCCAAAATTACCATATCAACATTTTAAAAAAATATTAGACAAATAGGGTATCTAAATGATTAACTGATTTTGTGCAGAAAACCATCATTTGAGCTCTGATGACAGGTACGGGAGAACTATATTTGTGTTCAAATCCATTCTATACTTACTTGGTTCAGTGGAAGCCACGAACCCTCTTAACAGAATAGGAACAATACCAGTAAAAATAATTAAATCAACAGGAGTATTCAATTAACAAGAATGTCATCATTTTTCTGTATTTTAATGATAAACTGAGCATTTATTCTATTATATCTAGTTTGACAGAGCTTGTGGAGCTTCATCAAACAAGATATAAAAGATTGAATGCTTATGTTTGATGGACAGAGGACAACCAGGTTACTAGCATGAGAGGCACAGTGGTTGTCAATGCAATTCTTCAAAAAATTGGAATTGGTGTTGTAAATGGTGAGCTCACAATTAAACCATTTTCATCAAGTTGGATATTCTATCAAACAAGATATAATTTTTTTAATTCATTTTTGGACTATCAAATCTTTTGTTGCTGAAAAACATTTCCAGTGCATTTCAAAAGTTTGTAAACTCTAACATTGTTTTTAAGGCCTCACCAAGTAGATCTTGTTTCTCCGGCCATTTTTTGTAAAATTGCATGTGTGTGGGTGGTTTTTTAATTTATTTTTTATTTTTTTCGAGCCATTAAAAAAGTTCATTTTCTTGGTTTGTTTTACATTTGTTTTAGGCCTCATACTTTAAAGAATAGAATGGGTGGTGGTTTATTTCGACCCTTGAGTGCAAGAAGGCTTTGCAATGCTAAAGCATTGCAAAGTGTTGTTGTGCTCAAGGGACAAATTTATCAATTTTATTAACATGGGTAAAATATAAGACATAAACCATTTAATTTATATTTTTTTAAGTTTGCATTGCTAATAAAAAGAGAGTATGTGGCAGCAAAAAGGACCACATGGGGTACCTGAGAAACCGATTTTTAACTTTTTTTAGGCCTAAACTACTTTCAATATCCTTTGGGATTTAGGGAAACTTTCACCCCTTTGAAAATTTCTTTCTGATTTCAAGTACTTTCAATGATTTCAAGGCCAAATTCTGAACATGGATTTCTCATAACTCTATTACCATAAACTATCAGAAATGATCCATAAATTTTAAAAATTTATAAAAAATATATAAACTGTTCAAACAAAACACCACAAAAGAAAACTTTAGAAACAGCCTAAAGAAAAGGCTGTAACAAAAAAAAATGAAAACTTGAAAAATTATCTTCCATGTCACCCAAACTAGAACTCTATAACTGACTGAATGAATTTTCTCCTCAGGTTAATGAAAGGTACAAAACAATAGACAATTATTGTGTTCAGCAATACAAGTTGCAAATATGTGAATTGTTATTTAATGATGTTAGTATTTTTTATTTGTGGCTACAAGTCTCATCACAACAACAATATAGATATATATTTACACTGACACACAAAACAACACATAAAGAAGACAGAGAAAGATAGATAGTAAAATGGATAATACAAAAAAGCTCATGCACGAACTTCTAATAAGTATTTTGGGTGTAGTTAACTGTGCCATGCTACCTCTCACCAGACCATCTGAGGAAAAATACAAAAGATTCTATAAGAAATCAACCAATACTTGGAATGAACCCAGTGACATTATTACCTTGAGACATACAACCAAACAAACAATGACAGGGCTTAAAATTTGGTGTTACAGCAGCCTTACCCTGTTAACAAGGACAAGAATGTTAAGTGAAAAACTGTCATGCACTCTGAAAATCTTTCAATCAGGTGCGTCAAAACATACTACTTTAAAATGAGACCTCTTCTGGAATAAATTTTTGTATCATGAGCATAAAAAGGGGGAAATTTTGATTCAATTTCAGTGTTAAATGGGATAAAAATTATTCTGAGCCATAAAATTCTGCCACTTCTCTTCATACACACTGAGGAAACCAAAATTAATTTCAGAGTTGATAACTCCAATAATGGTGTACATACTAAATCAGTGTAGAGTAAGCTCCCTTATCACATGAAAGTGTTTAATTTCCACCAACATGTTTGGGGACAAGTTTTTCCCACTGTTCAATTTGTTATCTAATTTCAACAGATAACTCTTTTTATTATATACTTTATAAATAACCATATTTCTATTGGCTGGATCTTATATATGTGACTAGTACTCAAAAATTCATGTACATTGGTTTTCCAGTGAATATCAACTTTCTAAATATAGTTTTTTGGAAATCCTCTCTCTAGTTCTATTTCAATCGACGTATTCTCTATAACATTGTTTATTTTCATGTTATTCTGCAGATGATAACTATTTTATTGTTAAATAAAAGTATTTCTGGTTGATATAACTGAACTTTTAATTGACAAATAGAAGATTGTTTTCTTGAGGATGGTGTATATAATAAAACAGTTATGGACTTTTGTGGTGGTAAATATGATGTGATATGAACCTAAAAAACTTATACTGACCTTTGCTAATGCCTCGGTCAATATAAGTTTTTTAGGTTCATATCACATCATATTCACTACTACAAAAGTCCATAATTGTATAATGTTATTTGATTGAGTTCAATAAGGTCAGCTGAACAATTTTCAAGTGGGCTATCAACTCTTATGTTTTATTGCTTTGGGGTTTTGTGATTGACACAGATTCAAATCACTGCAACAAATATCAAACAATTATGGACTTTTGTGGTGGTGAATATGATGTGATATGACCCTAAAAAACTTATATTGACCTAGGCATTAGCCGAGGTCAAAATAAGTTTTTGAGGTTCATATCACATCATATTTATTATAACTGTTTTATTATATACAACATCCTCAAAAAAACAATCTTCTATTTGTCAATTAAAAGTTCAATTAAATCAACCAGAAATAATTTTATTTAACAATAAAATAGTTATCATCTGCAGAATAACATAAAAATAAACAATGTTATAAGATTATGTCGATTGAAATAGAACTAGAGAGGGGATTTCCAAAAGCTATATTTAGAAAGTTGATATTCACTAGAAAACCGGTGCACATGGATTTTAGAGTACCAGTCACATGTATAAGATCCAGCCAATAAAAATGTGGTCATTTATAAAGTATATAATAAAAATATTTATTGTTTCATATCACTTACAGCAACAACTGCTATATCATGACCACAACAGAAATATGAAGTCAAGTTTAGCCTATCATTAATATCTATGCTGTTCACTTTAGAGGACTTCCACCCTAGGCAACAGTTACCGGGCCCTATTTTAGGAGTAAAACAGAGCTGTTTTACCACAGAAACAAGCATTATTCTCATGGGCAGATAAACATAAATAGGTGCATCTTGAATTCAGTCAAGTTCGTGCAGAACAAGGTATGAAAATATGATTTCAAATCACATTCTACATCTGTGATTTTATTGTCACATAGGCTTGATCAACTAATTTTCGTGTTGGGATATCCTCCTGGGAAAATTTAAATCAGGGATCCTCTGCACACAATACAAATTTGAAGAAGTCTGTCAATCTCAAACGAAAAGGTAAAAAGAAATAGGAATATTTCTTGACATTCAGAGAGGAAAAATGGTAACTCAGATATTTGAGTTTTTGACCTGGCAATATTTGCTGGGAGTTGACAACATGGTAACAGTGTCACTAGGTAATTCCCAAAGCACTCAATTCATAATGTTTAAGACAATGAGAAAGATCAGTTAACTAAGTATATAAATATATATATATATATACATTATATCTGTACACACACAATATTCCTGATCTCACAAAAAAGCTTTTCTTATAAAGTGTCTCTATGCAACAAAAGCTATATCGTCTGAAACCATCAAATAGATATGTTACGGAACACTCAATTGAAAGCATGGTGATTATGTCTTGCCATGCCATGTGTGTGATGGGAGGTAATTCCAGCAACCATCCTACAGAAATTCCTCACTCTATGTTACATGGTTAATATATTTTAAGGGAATTTTCAAAGATAAGAATGTAGCACTTGTGGAACTGATCAAAATAAGTTGTATGTCAACTGTCTGGAGATTTTTAGTTTAATCCAATTCTTCATCTTGATATGAAATCCTGTTTTTATTTGGTCAAAAGCAAAGATTTCAAAGAACTGAGAACAAGATGTGTATGTCCAATGAAATGAATTTTAGAGAAAAGAATTTTATACTAGTTGACAAACAGCCTATTTTAATTTGTACAGTGCCAATCAACTGCTGCATATATTAGAACCCAACTCAATTTATGAAAAACATTGACCTTGATTCACAAAAACAGCAAATAACTTGAACCTCAATGAAATAACCTTCTACCCTCAATGTGTCAAATTACTGTTTTATCAATTGCTCAGAAACGATTTATCATTCTTCTCCATAATTTATCTATACATACACTACAAAGTACTCAATGAATGATGGATAGCAGTTATTTCTCCCCAAATGTCAATTTTCATTGAACTGAGACCTATAGACAAGAAAATCTTCTTAGTTTCCTCAGTTCGTTTTTAATGAAGTCATGGTCACAGACTGGTGCTATAACCTGCCTTGGAAGAAAAAAAATTAGGGAAAATGTACAGCTCACGAACAACCAAGTAGTTTAATTGACTGCAAAAGCAAGAGTACACAAACAACAAGAGTAAACCATCATTCATCAGTGATCCATGAAGCCAATTAAGAAAGCAACAATGCTCCAACTAAAAAATGCAGACTTTAGAGCAACTCATAATGTTTATCTGGCATTTACATCTACAAAAAAACTCACAAGGACAAAATTATTTTTGTCTTCAGGTCTTTTATCAATGTAACTGAACAACTTGTACATTGTTCTGACCCACAGGGAAATGAAAAGTTACCAAAGGAAGAAATGTTTTAGAAATTGAACTTCAAAAAACTAAAGTGAAAATTGCCTAAATCAATGGGATTTTTTCTTCAGAAACAGCTCCTGTCAGATACAAAATTCAACTAATATATGAACTGCCGTTGAGTTGCTGCAAAATACAACAGAGGATATAATCTGTAAACAAGAAAACATTTAGAATTCAGGATTGGGATTGTGCATGAAGGTTAAAAATTATGGCATAACCCTACTTTGCATCAGATGAAAGATCATCATGGACATGAAAAATGTCCATGATTCCACATAATTCTTCGAAGTTACCTTGCTATCTTCTGTGAATGTTTTCAATCTCCTACTCAGAAACATAGTTACAACGGTAAGACAAATTTGCAGAAAACAATTTCATAAGATATATATATACTGAAGTGTTTCAATAAAAATGTCATTTTACAAAATAACTGTAAATTCTATTCTATTCTACAAATGTACAAGAAGAGCAACTGAAGTAGGATTTTCTTGTGAATTTATAGAATAAAATAACAAAATCAATTTGATGTTTTTGATAAGCAGGATATATATCTTTCATCCAAGTCATCAGACTTCAGTACTGATCAAACTCATCTAAACTCCCCTTGCATGAGAGGTAACCTTCATATGCTGACACTAATGACCCATTGGTAAAATAATCTAATATCCGATCAAGCGCTACATGTCTACGCATGCTCAGACTGTAAAAGCTGAAAAGTGAGGAGTGGAGCAGATAGAGAAGGGAATTAACTCTCTCACACACACACGCAGTGCAAGAACAATAACTGTGTAAAGATAAAACGGACAACGGTAGATGAGTACGAATAATGTTAATTATAATAAGACAGTCAACTAGATGATGTAACATAAAATGTTTAACATGCTGGACGTTATAACCCATTAACTACAAGGTTGACTCATTCACAGAATGAAAAGATCAGTCAGTCTCAGACAACACAGAAGTAATATATCATTGAGCATAAATATTTTCCTGTATTGAAGGATACAACTGATCAATTGCACACTGGTGGAAGTCATCCCTGAATGCATAGGGCTTACAAAACCATACTTAACTTACACAATGCAGTCCACCATAAGAGAAAACTTCATATTTTCAACTCATTTACAAACTTCATGTGTGACATCTATGAGATAGTTATAGGATTTCAACCCTTCAATGAACTGTTCCTTTCACCACAATCAAGATTGCCAGTGCATTTCGAAAACCCTTAGCATTTATTTCTAGTCAAGTATTGTCTGCCTAAATTAGCAGATGATACTTGACTAGAAACAACTGCTATGAGTCTTGATAATTTTTTATTCTTATATTCCTATCATTGATATGAAAACAAATTCGGTCAACAAGTCTCTTTTCAGTATCAGATTTAGTGTAATACTGCTGATACTGGCAAAACACACGTAGCGTGATACTGAAAAACCAAAAATGAGGCCATATGAGTGTTGTGTCCTCTTCCACCTCACTATAAAATGTGCTCAAAATCCACAAACCATCAATTAATTAAAATTTGTAACATTTTTGTCGTTGTACAAATGGCACCAAATCTTTTTTGACGATTATTGTCCAACCTTCATCAGATTTGTGCTAGATTAGCCAAGATTGTGAGGCAGATCAGGGCCACTCATGCTATCCGGAATGAACATAACAAACATATCGTAGCAACAACTACAAATAAAAGTTTGTCTCTTGCTTTCATCCAAAATGGATTTCCTTTTTTCATTTCTCTCTTCACTTGGGCCTACTATTTAATTACTACCTGAAGGCAGGCATATAATGAAAAGACCATCAATGCAGTCAGGTTTTCTTGTGGGATGTATCGCATCTCTTTGAGGACCTTCAGCAAGTAGCATCACACTTGCAGCTAATGTTTTGTGATACTATCTCACTTCCCTTAAAACATTTGGTGTGAGGATTTAATCACTGAAGACCCGATTCTAATTTTCATAGGTGCCACAAAATAGATTCAGAACGATGTCTTCCAGAACAACATCAAACTACCTTGCAGTAATTTCTTGCATAGACCTGGCTGCTTGTGTACAGACTGGAAATTTATTTTTTCTCACAGTTTATGGTCACCTCCAACATCTATACAGGTATGAAGTCAAGTTTAACTAACATTTACACCTAAGCTTCCCACTTTAGAGGACTTCCACTTCAGGTATTGGTCACTGGGTCCTATTTTACAAGTAAAACGCAACTTTTTATCCAAGAAAACACAACTGCAGTTCCCAAGATTTCCATGAGAACAAGACATGACTGGAACACACTACCACATCTATAGACAAGCAGAAAATGGTGTAATTTGCCAAAAACCATCTTGAATATTAGCATCCAGAAAGAGAAAAAATGGAGGTTAAGGTGATCCATGAAGCTGGGGGTTATCAACAGTTAGCAAAGGATTTTATTGAATATATCACAGCATTATTAATTTAATTGATGGAATTAACTCTATAATCTGCACGCTACTGATGGCTCAAATATGTACTAAAGATATGGTAAATAGTCTAGTGGTTGAAAGTTATATGCAATTAACAGGATTATTCCAGTGAGCAATACTCAATTGAGTGGGGCCCATTGTAATAGGGATTTCTTCACTCCACCATTCCATTTGCACATCCAATCAATGCATAAGGAAAATGAAACATTTACAATAAAATAAATGTTACAAAAAATAGCATTTGTGTCAAGTAAACATTTTCTATTAACACTATTACTAACAACAGTTTTTGTTCCTGCAGACAAAGATGTGCTGCAAAGGTATTTAACAGATCTCTTTACGATTATCACTGACATTCTTAACCCTCTGCAATCTGACGTCAAAAAGTTTTCAGCAGCAAATTTTTCACACAATGCAACTGAGAATTTAAAAAATTATATCTTGTTTGACAGAGCTCATTGCTGCTGCAAAGGCAATACAGAGTCAATGACAAAAAATATTGAAATACTATCAGAGTGGTAGGAGATAGAGTGACTGTAGATGTCTGGTCCTATCAGAGTAAATACAGAAGAATTCTGTTAATTGAATAACCACTTTGCCATTGAAAATTATTTCATTAACAGGATGTTGGTTACTTTCCTGTATTCTAGTGATAAAATGAGCATTTGTTCCAATGAGTCTTGTTGAGCAAATAAGGATTTGTCAAACAAGATATCAAAGATAAATACATGTACTGAATGTACTGAGGCAAAATAAATGAGTTTACTCCATAACCTGTATACAAATAACATGTCAAATTGGTAGTGAAGATATGGTAAATGATTTGGTGTTCAGAAGTTATATGCATCTTGATTTAGAAATATCCAAGTTAGTGGGCTCCACTATTATGTCATCACTGTAAAACTCAAGTCAATGTGTGAAGAATCAGCATCTCGGTTATTTACTGTTCAACGTACTTTATTTATTTATTGAGGTTTAATGACAGTTTCATTAGCCAGGGTCATATCCTGTCAGATGTGCATTGTTACAAATGTATTTACAAACCCTGAACAAATTTTGCCTCATTATAAGGGTTATATGTTTGTCCTATGGAACGCGCCTATCTTTGCCAAAATCTAGACTTGAATTAGTGGCCATGTTGATGAAAAGAAACCAATTCATTCTTTAACACTAATAGTTCTTCTGAGTATCCAGCATGGAAAATATGAAGTTCGCAACCCATTGGAAGACTGCAGTGTAAACATACCGATATGTAAATATAACTCAAATATTTATGAACCCAATCATACAATATCTAATCATTAAATCAAACATACTGAAAATTAATGAATCCAAAACATGTTGTCAATCAAATGAGAAAAGATTAGATTTTTAACCTCTTACATAACACTTTTTGCAGAGATTTAATATATTTTGTGTGAATTAAAAATTTGAATTTTTTTTCACAAAAAAAGATTGCGATACCTTACCAGTACAAGCAAGGCTTAGGAAGAAAGATAAATGCAAACAATAATGGAAAAAGCTGAGGAGATCTGTTACATTTTTTTGTAAAGGGTTAATAAAATGAATGATTAACTATTACCTGGCTGAAAGTATTCAACCAATCTCCTGTGGCCAAAAACACTGGGGTTTCTCTTTCAAATGGTCAGTTGTTGACCATTCTGAATTACCGACTACCAGCTGTTTAAGTGGTTAGGGCCACATAACTAGTTTGAAATAGCAAAGTCCATTCCTAGAGTTTTTTTTCAAGAAATAGGCCTTTTCAATTCTATGTCACTGAACCCTTTCAACATAGAGTTCCTGAAGAGGATTCCTCATACAATATTGGTTACAGTGATTGTGCTAATCCATTTTGTATTTGAAGGGATGTTCAGTAATAATTTAATCCAAGAGTCTCCAAGGGACTGTTGGATTAAATTAGAACTGACCCTCCTTAACTACTGACTGCCCAATATGTTCTCTGCTAACTGATTATCAAATTGACTGTTGTGCAAACATTTATGTGTACCCTCAAAGCCTAAAAAAGTCAAAAATCTGTTTCTGAGGCCCTCCCACATGGTTCTTTTGGCAGCCGCATGCTCTCTTTTTATAATCAATGCAAACTCAAAAAAATCAAAATCAAATGGTTTATGTCGGATATTTTACCCAAGTTAATAAAATTTATAAATTCCATTGAGTGCAACAAGGCATTGCAAAGCCTTTTTGCACTCAAGGGAAGAAATACACCACCACCCATGCTATTCTGTAGATTATGAGGTCTAAAACATAAAACAAACCAAGAACATGAACTTTTGATGGCAAAGAAATACTTACAAAAATATAAAATAAAATAAAAAAATGCCTGCCCACATGCAATTTTACCAAAAATGGCCAGAGAAACAGAAGATATATTTTGTGGGGCCTAAAGGAGTTAACAGATTTCATCAGCTACACCTTAGATATACGAATATTCTGTCATCACAGAAAAGATGGTAGCAATCCAATGAAACTTGCTCATTTTAGCCTCAAGATGTCATGGTTTTTGGGCAGATGATCCACTGTATAAGCATCGGAGAGTCTCACAGACAAAACACCAAATTTTGCTGACAATGGTTTCTCGTCAAGGCTTGATTGCCCATGCAGCAGACAAGATTTGACTGAAGTCCACAGCCATTATTAAGACTTACTGGATGAAAATTGAAATTTAGGGAAATGACTTCTGGTGTAGGTGTTAAAATGACTGAAAGAGTAAAGCTTTCAAGCATAACTATAAATTGAAATGAGAGGAAAAGGGTTGACAACATGTGTTTGGAAACACAAACAGTACATACTAAATTCAAATGTTATCTGCATTTGTTTTATATATGACAAAACAGCACTTTAGGAAGGAAACATGAAATTTTATACTTTCAAATAAACTTGGGAGTTTTGAATTATACCAAATTGCAAATAAACTTGAATGTCTTTAGTAATATAAGTAATCTTCAATGCATATGCAAGTTATAAAAAAAATGATAGTTTTAGGAGAAAATGTGTTTGCCAGACTGCAAATAATTCTTTTAATTTCAAATGCTCGACTGTTATGTCATCTGCAAACCAATAACATTTAAAAAAATCGCAAATCATTATGAATTCAAGAGTAGTTTAAAATAATCCACACTTTCAATCTGAAAACTTTTTGACAGGTTTTCAAGTGAAGAGACAAAACATTTTAATTAACCCTTTACCCAACGTAATGGTCAAAACTGGCCAGCATTATTCTAAAAAATTACCTATTGATTTTCATTATTTTTTCATTTTTTGTCTCAAAAACATAGGTTATGACCCCTCATTGGAATGAGCTCGTTCCAATGAGGGGTCATAACCTATTTTTTGAAACAAAAAATGAAAAAAATTAGTTATCCGAGAATATATTTTTGCAGGTGTCGTCTGCTTTTCATGTTAGGTAAAGGGTTAAGACTGTTAATGGCTGGGAAGTTAAAATGGTAGTAAGCTTCTGAATGAACAAGAGATGCATATGCACTGAATTATACCCTTCACTCACTGTAAAAACACAAAAAACTTCATAACTCATTGATACTTTGTGGACAAAAAGGAGAAATAGCTCATAAATTGGGGCAACTGACTTGGCAAACACAGTTTAGCATTAAGAAAATATATCATTTGGAACTATCATTTTGCCAATGACTGTCTTGGGAACTAATTTTTACTTGATCTTATCTGATTAAGTCATGGCTGCATTAAAAAAACTGACTTGTATGAAAATAAATTCAAGAAAAACAATACACCTTTTGATTCAGAAACTTTTCCATACAACTAATTTTTGTTTGTCATAAAAATTATCTTTTCAATACAAATTCATCCCTGCTGATTCAGATCCACTACGGGAAATCTCCCTCACAATGGAATGCACTCCCTCAGAATTTAAGAAAATCCCCCAATACTGAAAATTTCAAGAAAGGTTTAAAGACCCATCTCTTTCGAATAGCCTTTGACTGCTGAATTCTTTCTTTTGAATGTCACTTTATTTTGTGAGTGCTTTTGAGCAGTGTTTTGCTGGTAAAAGGGCTATATAAGTAATTTATTATTATTATTATATTCAAAGATAAGTCAGTTAGTCTTGTTGCAGTCAAGAAGGAAAGATCCATTTCTTAACCTGTAACCAGATGAAATGGTCATAAGCGATCAGCATTATTCATCAAGATCACCATTCAAATGTTATTATTTGAAAAAATTCTGCCTCAAAAACATAGGTTATGACCCTGCATTTGAAATGAGACCATTTCTTTCCAATGAGGGGTCATAAGCTATGTTTTTGAAGCATAAATGATAATTTTTGGTTTGTTCCAAGAATTTTTTGCGGCTGGTGACATCTTTTAATACTGCTGGCTAAAACGGTTCAACAGTCGGAATTTCAACACTGAGGCTTTTGGAAAAGGACATACCTATACTATATAATCAAGAGAGAGGTCACTGAGGAATAAGTGCAATGGCCTTTCAGGCCTGAGACTGCAAATTCCATGCTGGGGCAGGAAATATTCTCTAAAAACAGAACATTATCTGGGAATACCAATGGTGTGGTTGATGCTTTCACAGAAAACCATTCTACTGGGGGATATGCAAAACAGCTGTTTCCTGTGGCAAGAAGCACTTGATGCCAGCTAAAGATATTTACACAGTGTTCGAAAAATGAAATGATCACTAAAGGGTCATCTCATGAAATCCACGCTCATGGTGCCAATATAAGGTGTTCCAATCCTAGTAAACTAAAAGCTTAAAAAAATAAACTATTATGTGACTGCCTCCCAAACAAAATTTAATTTATATCGTAAATGCAGCCATACAGTTTATCAGATTCTGAGCTATTTCTACAGATGTCTACTTTCAATCACAAAAATATAAAGCCTCTACAAATCCTGTTCTGATAAGGACATCTTGCCTCAAGGGTACAGAATATATTTAACAGCATCTCATTCTTCAATTAACCCTTAAATGTTAAATACCAATTTCAATCACATTTTACTGCAACAAACCTAGTTACCCAACATGCAGCCTTTGGAAAAACGTGCTAGTTACATTCTTAGCACCAAGGCAGTTGTTTCCAGGAAAGTCTTGGCTGCCTAAATAGGCAGCCAAGACCTCCCTGGAAACAACTGTACAGCCACAAGATGTACATTGCAAGTGTAGCAAAAATATATAAAAATACCCAGGTCATAAAGGGTCCGAACAATCATTACTTGATCTTAAGGAAATCACAAAAACCTCCTAATTACATATACATTTGCTGAGAGATAACAAAACTTGTAAGATTACCAACAATTCATCAACACATGAGAGGACTAGAAACAAACACATCATATTTTCCTTTCTTATGAGACTTTATAGCTCAAGTCAACTCAGTTAAACTTTGAGGCTTCAGAATTGCAGACAAAACAGTTCAGTTTGAAGCTGAATTCTGTGTTTCAAAAAGGTGCAATGGATGGAACCGCTTTTGACTTAAAAACAAATCTGATCAATATGATATATAAAATGCATAGAAAAAATCAAAATGTTTGATTCATGTGGCAAAAAAATACTTTGTCAGCATTTCTAACTATGTAGTTAAACCAGGAAGCTTTGTAATCATTTCTTTCCAAAATATTTGAGAATTACTGGCAGAAAGTGGGAAACAGTTACAATAATCTACCATGAAAACTGTTTTCTTATTTAAAAACAAAGAAGATGAAAAAAACAGTGTGCCACAACCACCTCACAAATATGAGCAGATAAAGCATTCAGGAAATGAGTGATATCAATTCAACAATTTGGAAAAAGTTGAAAATTGACTCAAGAGAGCTATAGTGAGCCAAGAGAGCTATAGAGGAAATAGTACACTATAGTTGTGGTAATATGATAATTGATTAGTGTTTGTAAAGAGATGGCTGTTAAATATTTTCTGACCAAATAATATATTAACAATATTTGTCAACATGTATCAGAAAAGAATATGTTAGTGACTTAGAACGCAAAAAATAAAACATTCAAAGGAATATATACCGTAATTACCCTCTTTCTGTGTTGTTGTTATTAGTGTTGGATTTTGAGCAAGAACTTGTGGTAGCTGGCCATAAACTGCAGGGTACGCAGCTGAAAATAAAAACAGGAACATTGATTAATTTATTCCTTAACTTTTCACTACTTCAGAGACATGCAGACACTTCCTGAAATAGTTTCATTCTCATTTTTTTTATATCATTTTTATGTTTTTAAGTTATTCTCCAGAGTTGAAAAATAAAAATTATTCAGAGTTGTTTTATATATGCATGTTTTCATAAAAATTTGTAAATTTTGCTCTTTTGTTGAGTACAGTTAATGAGTAACATAAAACATGAACACTGAAATAATTACAGACATTGTTTAAACAGTAAACAAATTCGTTAAAAATTTCCATGCATTCTAACATCAAAAAAATATTTCTTGACCTGTTAATCCTTTATCCAATGCAGACGATAGAACTCATTATTTTAAATATAAATTTTTTCAAAAATTTTCAACAAAACCATGTTCTGTGACCCCTCATTGGAGTGAGCTTGCTGAGCTCGTTCCACTGAGGGGTCACATGATTTGGTTTTGTTGAAATTTTTTCTAAAATATTTTTTTTTCAACAGCTGAATTTGTATATATTTGGGCAGCTGTGGCTGATTTGTTAGGTAAAGGGTTAAAAAGTAATAGACTGACAAAGTTTGGAAGCTGAATGTCACTTTTTGTGCATGGAAAACCCTCAGAATTAAGATTAGTTAGATTAGCCAATGATGCAATACTTTTTTGATTCAAGAATTAAGAATTCTATGCATGTGAACTGGTCAAATTGAGGGGCCATGCAAAACTCAAATTGTGGGCTGAATCGAATCAGAGAGGATTTTGAATCAGACTGAATTTCAAATCAAATCTCACAACTCTTCAAGTTGTAAATATTCCCACAACAGTAACCACTCAAGTATTGTATTCAATGGCGACTCATCTGTTTGTGCAAATCCACCCAAAAAAGCGAAATATTCTGGAACAGTATCAAAGTACACTGAAACCCTGTTAATTGAATAGCCACTTTGCCAATGAAAATTATTCAATTAACAGGAGTATTCAATTAACCGGGATTGTGTCATTTTCACGTATTCTAGAGATAAACTTATTCTATTATATCTTGTTTGACAGAGCTCCATGAGCTCTGTCAAACAAGATATAATAGATTCAATGCCTGTATTGGATGTACTGAGGCCAAATAGGCCTATAAACAAAGGAAAACTGAGGATAGTCAGGGTAATTTCTTGACAGGTTGCAAGATTTTTTATTCAGTTAACAGTTTACTCTTTAACCTATATTCAATTAGCAGGTCAAATTTGTACTGAAGGTATGGTAAATGGTTTTGTGTTGGAAAATTATATTCAATTAGCAGGGTTATTTTGTTAAGAGATATACAATTAAGTGGGCTCCACTGTAGTGATTTCGGAAGCAAAAACTCTTTGAACTCTTTCTATCATCAGGTCTCCTGAGAGACCTGATGAGAGAAGAAGAGCTCAAAGGGAGACACATGTCTGCATCAGTATGACGCAAATTGAAACAAACCAAATCATTGGAATGATTTTGAATCGAATTAAATTTCAAAGCTTTGTGGAACCCTATCTAATTGGGCAGATAGTAAACAGTTGCAACAAAAAATTGAGATATACTCACCTATTCCAGCATATGGAATACTTGTGTAGGGCTGTAATGGATCACCATTAATTGCTTGGGCTGAAAGAGAAATATCTATAAACCTACAATTTTCTTGACTGCGAGCAAGATGATATAAATCACAATATCAATGCAACAATATCTACAAGGAAAACAATGTCATAGTCATAATACATAGAATCACAAATTGGTAAATATTAACTGGCTGAGTGCTGGAAGCTCATATTTGGATTTTATTCTAAAGTACACACCTTCCATTCATCAACACATACATTATACTTGCATATCAAATTAAAAGAATGTAACTGATAAATATATTTAAAAAAATTACATGCTCATAAGTGAAATGCGGTCTATTGTCAGTATAGAATATGACTTTGGTTGACAGATTGCTTTTCACTAGCAAGTTCTGCACGAGCATATTATAGAAGGTGGTAAAATGATTTATTTATAACTTTATTTATGCCTTGTGGAACTTATACTTAAATGGCATTATGAAGGAGATGCAGAGAAAATAACAAGCCTCCTAGAGTATGTGTAAGCCCAAGCAGAAACCAAGAACCACAGGGAAGCTACATTATTTTTGCTGAGTCAGTAACTGTTCTATTAGAATCTATTGTAGAGTGACTCATATCAGAGGCTGGTATTATACATAAGAAAAATGAGAGCAGAATTTTCATGCAGTTCTGTAACAACTTATTTCTACTGTATGTAGCGCTGTAATCGATATTAAACATTTGATGAAAAATGTTATGAAAAATACTTGGCAGGTTATGAGTTGACCCTTCAAAGTCTAACAAACTTTATACTGAGTCTAAACATGCAGTCATCAAATGATTGTGGTGATCAAATGACTACAAATAATTGATAAGCAATTCAATTTGGAAGCTGTGATGGAGTTAAAATTCTGGAATTCTGTTCAGGTCTTCAAAGGTTACTGCATCTTAAAGCCATTTTTACTTCAATTATAAAAAAGTATACCATAGAAGGAGAAATTTTTTTTTTAAAATTGGGATAAAAAAGTAGTTATTCAAAACCAGTTTACTTCAATAACTCTAAAGATGAAAATAGTAACAAAAAACCTGAAAATGCAAGACAATTTTTAACACTTGAAGGCCTAATTCTGAATTTGATCAATTTTTTCTGCAACAAAATAGGTACCCCAACAGGCAGTCCTTAGATAACTTTGCAACTTACATTCTAAAAACCTGGGCAGCTGTTCTAGGCAAGTCTTGTCTTCCTATGTAGGCCACAAAGACTTGCCTAGAAATGAGTGCAATGCCACAGAATGAGCACTGTCAAACTGTAGCAAAAATGTAACAGTATAGCTATCTCCAAACCTTTAAGAGTTATGAGTTAAATAGACAGCAAAACAAATATGACAAAAACATGATAATTGTATAACAGATCCAGGACAGAAGTTCCAATCAAAATAAATTACAGGCTGACTACAGAAGAATTCATCTTACTTCCTCTTCTTCCAAATTAATACGTCTTTTACACAATTTCTTTGACTCTTTAGAGCTTTGCAAGAAATCACAATTGGCACTAATGTTAATGAAAGTGTCAATGACACTGTAGCTCAACTTGTCAAGACAAAGACATGTACATGTATAGTATGTGACACAGCAATGACAAACATCTAGGTAATGACCTGATAACAAAGGTACATATAAAGTATTGTAACGGTCTGTACATAAATACTGACTGTTGCCTGTAACAAATGTATAGGTAAAGTATTGTAAAGGTGGGTGACAGTCAGATGCTAAACTAGAAAAAAATCTTGGAGCCCCAGAGAGGGTCTGACTGAACCCCAAAATATTTGTTCTCATAGCACAGTGATAACAAAGGCACCCCAAAACACACTCATTCCTGTCCCAAGGTGAAAACAAAGGTACCCAAGAAGTTTCGTGAAGATCAGTTCACAAATATGAGCTGTGTAGAAGTTGTGACAAAAAACTGATTGGACCTAATTTCGGTACAAAATGGCCACTGGCAGCCATCTTGAATTCTGGACTGCACCCAGAAACACTCGTTCTCGTCCCAAGGAGATAACAAAGGTACCCAAGAAGTTTTGTGAAGATCGGTTCATAAATACAGCCTCTAGCCCGAGCCGTATTGACATGTGCACTTATAGTGTATAAGTATCACTGAATAAATCAAAGTTCATCTAATTTGCATAATTTCTGCATGAGAAAAAAACCCGTACTATATGTGATGTATTCCCATGTTACTAAACATTCATACAAAAATATATTCAAATCAGAACTTTCATACAGAAGTTCTGCACAAAAGACTGATTGCACTAATTTTGGTACAAAATGGCTGCTGGTGGCCATCTTGAATTTTGGACCACACCCAAAAACACTCGTTCTCATCCCACGGTGATAACAAAGGTACCCAAGAAGTTTCGTAAAGATCGGTTCATAAATACGGCCTCTAGCCTGAGCCGTATATAGAAGTTGTGTACAAAAAACTGATTAGACCTAATTTCGGTACAAAATGGCCACTGGCAACCATCTTGAATTTTGGACTGCACCCAGAAACACTCGTTCTCATCCCAAGGTGATAACAAAGGTACCCAAAACGTTTCGTGAAGATCGGTTCATAAATACAGACTCTAGCCCGAGCCGTATTGACATGTGTACTTACTGTGTGTAAGTAGCACTGAAAAAATCAAAGTTCATCTAATTTGCATAATTTCTGCACAAGAAAAAAACCCGTATTATATGTGATGTATCCCATGGTACTAAACATTCACACAAAAAAATTATTCAAATCAGCACTTTCATATGGAAGTTCTGTGCAAAAATCTAATTGCACCAAATTTTGTACAAAATGGCTGCCATCGGCCATCTTGAATTTCGGACCGGACCCAAAAACACTCGTTCTCGTCCCACGGTGATAACAAAGGTACCCAAGGAATTTCGTAAAGATCGGTTCATAAATACGGCCTCTAGCCCGAGCCGTATTGGCATTTGCACTTACAGTGCTGAAAGTAACACCAAAAAACATCAAAGTTAGTCTAATTTGCATAATTTACGCACGAGAAAAAAACCCGTATTATATGTGATGTATGCCATGGTACTAAACATTCATACAAAAAATTATTCAAATCATAGCTTTCATATGGAAGTTCTGTACAAAAAACAGATTTCTGCATCGTCGGTACAAAATGGTGGCTGGCAGCCATCTTGAATTTCAGACCAAACCCAAAAACACTCGTTCTCGTCCCACGGTCATAACAAAGGTACCCAAGAAGTTTTGTAAAGATCGGTTCATAAATACGGCCTCTATCCCGAGCCGTATCCAATTGTTGACGGACAGACAGACAGACGGCTGACGGACGATGGGCCATGGCATAAGCTCAAATTTGGCTTCGCCAAAGTTGAGCTAAAAATGAAAGAGAATTATGGCAAAATTGTCCTTGCACCTTCCCTGGAACTTATTTTCACTAGAACAGAAAATTTAAATGGAATATAAAAAGAAAATTTAGAGTAAAAGAAAGTACCCTACCATTAGGTGTCCCTGGATAATGAGGAATACCATTTGTTATTATCTCTGGACCCTGTCCATTTGTTTGTGGAATAGCAAAACCAGCTACGGCTGTTGGTGATAACACAGTGGGAGGTGCTCCATTTATTGGTGTGGAGGCCGCAGAACCTGGAATAGATATAATATCAAAAATTACTATTTTTATTACTGTTTTTTCAAATATTTCTAAAACAGTTCAACAAAACAATAGCAAGTTACCCCTCACTGGACCGAGCTAGATTAGCTTGTTCCAATGAGGGGTCACTTTTGGCTTTGGTGAAAGTTTTTGAAATGTTTTTTATTCTTCAACTGCACAATTTGTAAATTATATGGGTGGTTACAGCCGATTCATTAGGTAAAGTGCTACATTCAACTGTTTGCTATTTACTTACCATTAGCTATTGAGGTTGGTATACTGGCTGCAGATGTGGTGATCCCATTTGGTGGTGCAATTGCTGCTGTTCCCATCTGAGGAACATGAGCAGCTAGTGCTGAGAATGGTGAAGTGGTAATGTAGGTCCCTTGTGAAGCAGCTGCGGCCATCAAGGCAGCTTGCTGTTGCATCAACTGAAAAAGACAGAATTAACCATTATTTTTCATCTAGGTAAAGCTCATTTTTCTCAAAGCCACTCATAAGTCAATCAAAATGCAGTTTCAATGGATCAAATGATGATAGCCCCAATTAAACTCCTTTAAAATAGTAGTGGTGTTTTCTGATTTATGATACAGTGAAACCTTGCTAACTGAACAGCCTTTTTGCCAGTGAAAATAACAAATTAAAATGTGTATTTCAATGAACAGGAATTGGGTAATTTGGTGAATGATTATTCAGTACTGAACCTGTCAACAAGGGGTGACATCTTCATATAAAGGCTGAAAACTAAATTTTAAACAGTAATTTTCATCTGCTATTATCTTTGGACCTCTGCAGCTCCAAACTTACAAGGGATATTGCTTTGGTGTGAAAACAACACCTATGATTGTCCACAAATATTGTGATTCACAAGCCAGTTAAGTGGACTCCACTGTACTAAGACTAGATAGGTCTATTTATTAACATGGGGGAGATCAGTGGATGTCAGAATAATTCTTCGATAGATCACAAGACTTTTTTATTCAATTACCAGGATATGACTGTACAACCTATATGCAATTAACAGATCAAATTTGTACTGAAGGTATGGTAAATAGTTTAACGGTAGCAAGACATATGCAATTAATCGGGATACTAAATAAGGGAATACCCATTTAAGTGGGCTCCACTGTACATGTCAAGTCACTAGTAATGTTTAAGGCCTAAAAAAGTTCAAATTCTGTTTCTCCGGCCCTCCTGTTTGGTCCTTTTGGGTGCCGCATGCTCTCTTTTTATAACCAATGTAAACTTGTTAAATAAAAATTAAATGGTTTATGTCAAATATTTTACCCATGTTAATAAAATTGATAAATTTGTTGTTCCTAGAGTGAAAGAAGGGATGAAATACCCCACTGGAACTTTTGATGGGAAAGAAATATTACAAAAATAAAAAAAACAATCGCCTATATGCAATTTTACAAAAAATATGGCCGGCAGAAACCAAAGATCTACTTTGTGGGGCCGAAGAACTTCGCAATTATTGTGCCATCACAAAAGGAACTACATGTTTCACATTTATATGTATTGATAGGAACTTAGTTTTCCTACTTGTCCTCTCATTGAATTCACAAAATTCCATATACCATGGCCACAACCAAAATGTTGGTCTGTTGGTTATTACTCATAAAACTAAAAAAGATCAAATTTCCTTGCATCAATAATTCATGAGCCCAGATGAGAAAGGTAGCTCCTTAGTGTTTATTTATAACTATATAAGATAATAATTTCACAAAAGCAGTAATTAACTGTGAAAGCCAAAAATGTAATGAGCTGACATTCCATGGGTTTCAGACAAACACTTCATGCTGGCTGCCTGAATCAATTTATTCTTTAGTAGAATTGTTAAGAAGAAAAATTAACCAGATGGTTGTGATTATGTAGCAGTCTAGAAAATAAAATACAGCAACAGTCAACTCAGAATGAAGTTAGGACTTTTTAGCTGCATTTTTGCTGCTCGTTTGACAAGACGTTTTCTACCAGTCCCTGTCAAAACTGCTTTGGTATTTTTCCAGATGTTTCTTGCAGGAAAACTGAGAAAAGGGTTAATTTCTTTTGTCATTTGTTTATTAGGATGCTGTGCATCAAACAGGTGTTTGCTGACTGGCCAGTTATAATAGCAAATCCACACACACACATACACACATAAGAGGCGCAAGTTTCCACAATAAGTTTGTTTCATTGGGATTTAATGACACTTTTGGTAGGCAGTGTCACATCCTGTCTGAGAGTTTAACAGCTGGAGAAAGTTGAAGTTCCCAGAGAGAACCAATTAGAGGCGAGCAACTGTCAAGACTCCACAATGTACTAACTTTGCACAAGCAGGGTTAGCAGTAGTTGAAGGCAAGTGTACAATTGATGTGCAGTACAGCACACTTGCCTTAAACAACTGCCACGCTATACAAAAAAATCACTTTTCAAATTTGATTATTTTCAGCTATTAAAAAAATCTTTACAAGTGCTGTCTTCTAACAGGGATTGGTAAAGGTTTGTGCTTTCTCAACAGGCAAACTTGACTACAGAAGCAATATATTTGGTCAGGCAGAGAGAATGAAGTCTGCATCATTGAGTATCTGCTGATAAACCATGATCTTCCCACTCTACAACCTACCAACTGGAAACCAAGCATCAGAGAACTGAGAAGTATGGTTTTACCAGTTTGGGTAAATTGAGCTTAAAAGAATTGTTGCCTATATTAATCATGATTTCAAGAGAAATTTCCATGATTTTCCAGCCAAGAAGCAAAAATACCGACATTTTTTCACGACTGCTGCGCCAAATATGGGACCTTTCCCAATGTCATATCGGCATGATTTTTCCCAGTTCAAAACAAAAGTTTCCCAATCTCAGACCTCATTCTAATAAAAATTTAATTCTATTTTAAACACTTGAAGGCCTGATTTTGACTTTCATCACTTTTTATTGCGACAAAACAAGTGCCTCAACAGACACATTTGCAAGGTACATCCCAAGAACCTTGTCAGCTGTTTTTAGGCAAGTCTTGGCTGCCTATATATGCAGCCAAGACTTTCCTAGTCACAACTGCAAAGCCATAGAATGTAGACAGTTCAAATGTAGTAAAATGCATAAATATCTTCCATCATATAATAGTATGCTTATAGTCAGTCAAGTCTTGACTAAAAAACACTTCCAGTAAGCTTGGAATTTAACTGACAAGTTGACAACAGACTGAAGGTTGAGTAATCAGTTCTGGGGTTTAAATTGTTTTGAAGTCAGAATTAGGCCTCAAAGGGTTAATGGTGTGTGCCTATATTAATTGAGCATCTTTTTAATTGGTTGAAAATCAAATGGAAAGTAAAGCCATTATATTGGCCTTCAGCATTTCCAATGAGCCACAATAGTGGGTGCTAGCACTGAGGCCGTTAAGAGGTAACCAGAACACCATCACTAAAGACAGCTTCCAATAACAAGCCACAGTCAATAATCCCATAAGTTTTAATGAGTGCACAAGTTACAGGTTTATCCTCACCACAATCACTGGCATCGGCATCCGCATTCATCTCTAACACATTTCTTTAATCAGTGCACCATTATTGAGTTTGTGTTATTTTCAGACAAGCCAGGAGTGAGTGCCTCTACTGATTTAAAAATCCTTGGCACTTGCCGGTGGTGAAAATGTTGATGAATATCTTTTGGCAAAAACACCCTTCCATCATTAATTTTTTTGTAAAAACATATGTTTACTTTTTAGGTCAGGCTGGAAGTGCATGAATTCTTAAACTAGATCTTGTATCAAATTTCCCATAACTTTCACAATAAATATTTGTGCATGTATAATATTCCTTTCAGAAAATATACAGCTGTCCTAAACAGTATTCAAATATAATTTTTTGCTTTCCCCTGCCAAAAGGTGGTTTGTAATTCATCATGGAATAATCTCATTGTACAGACACAAGTGAGAGTGCCAATATGGTTTTAACCCTATCACAAAAAAATAGCAAGATTTTCATTTTCATGTGGTTCAAAGAGTAACATTTATGGACTTGAGAGACATTTTGTTAACCCTTTACCCAACGTTAACGGCCAAACCCGGCCAGCGCTATTCTCAAAAATCGCCAATTAATTTTCAAAATATTTTCATTTTTTGTCTCAAAAACATAGGTTATGACCCTTCGTTGGAACGAGCTCGTCGAGCTCGTTCCAACGAGGGGTCATAACCTATGTTTTTGAGACAAAAAATAAAAAAAATTAGTTATTCAAGAATTTTTTTTGCAAGTGTCGTCCGCTTTTCATGTTAGGTAAAGGGTTAAGTCTTGATTTGATAGTCACCCCTTGCCTACTAAGGGAAACCTGCTTGTCAGACACATAGATTACTGGGAACAATTTAATCAAAACAAGTGTAATATGAATTAGGTTAGACCAAAAAGAGAACACAGTCGCAAAGGACTCTATTGCATCGTAAAATTGAAAGAAAATAAATGATTCTTGCTACCGTTGGTAGTTTTGTCAACTTTTGATACTAGCAGTAAACCTAAAGAGAAAAGATTCATGGTCAAAAATAGGATTTTAAAATTTTCAAGTAACAAAAATCAATTTAATATTGAATTCTAGGAAGCCAGTATCCAAGTTCAAAGAAATAATAACGTCATTTATTCAGAAAGATTGACGCGGCCAACACTCCATGCAATCTCTTGTTTCTGTTGCTATTTTTATATTCAACTATCCCAGATTTCAATATCGAACGAAAAAATTGCAAATGTAGTACACTATTGCTTTAACCCTTTACCTAACACAATATTTGTAAAAAATTAATTAAATTTCACATTTTTCGAAAACAAATTTCACAATTTCTTAATAAAACCATACAAATATGAATATCATTAGAACCAGCTCAATGAGCTGGTTCTAATATCCATATTTGTATGATTTTATTGAGAAACTTCCAAGATATTTTAGGCTGTGGTATGCTTATTCTGGTTAATTTTCTGGCCGTTTTTGGCCTTTATGTTAGGTAAAGGGTTAAACATTCCACTTAATTCAAGTGGATCATTTCTCTTAAAATCAGACATATGAATACACTCTTAAAAATAAACTGAAATCATGTTCGCATAGAGGGAAAGGTTTAAAAAATAGGCCGATGAAATGGTCAGATTTGTACCCATACATGCAACTAGTAGAAAGCTGTATGACAGAGGGCCACCACGGATGCCGACATTATGTACACCATACATGGTATGGGTACATATAGAAATGGATTGGAGGAGTGTCTAATTTGATGGATAAAGGGTTAATATCTCCGAATAAAGTTATCAGATTTACATAAAAAAACTATACAGCACAGCACATCAGTAACCTGAATAAATATATAAAGTAACATGACAATCGGATTGATATTTTTTGAGTTATCTCATGCCAAAGGGATTGGAGGAATTTTCAATTTGAAGGATAAAGGGTTAATATCTCAGGATCAAATTATCAGATTTATACCAACAACTATACAGCTCGGCACATCAGTAACCTGAACACAAATATAAAGTAACTTGACAATCCAAGCAATATTTTTCAAATTATCGAATGCCAAAGGGATTGGAGGAATTTTCAATTTGAAGGATAATGGGTTAATATCTCAGGATCAAAATAACAGATTTACACCAAAAACTATACAGCTCAGTACATCAGTAACCTGAACACAAATATAAAGTAACTTGACAATCCAAGCAATATTTTTCCAAGTTATCGAATGCCAAAGGGATTGGAGGAATTTTCAATTTGAAGGATAAAGGGTTAAAATCTTGGGATCAAATCATCAGATTTACACCAAAAACTATACAGCTCGGCAAATCAGTAACCTGAACACAAATATAAAGTAACTAGACAACCAAGCAATATTTTTCAAGTTATCGAATGCCAAAGGGACTGGAGGAATTTTCAATTTGAAGGATAAAGGGTTAATATCTCAGGATCAAATCATCAGATTTACACCAAAAACTATACAGCTCGGCAAATCAGTAACCTGAACACAAATATAAAGTAACTAGACAATCCAAGCAATATTTTTCAAGTTATCGAATGCCAAAGGAATTGGAGGAATTTTCAATTTGAAGGATAAAGGGTTTAATATCTCGGGATCAAATTATAAGATTTACACCAAAAACTATACAGCTCGGCACATCAGTAACCTGAACACAAATATAAAGTAACTTGACAATCCGAGCAATATTTTTCAAGTTATCGAATGACAAAGAAATGGATACGGATGCCGGACGGACAGAGGGATGGACAGGCAGAGAGACAGACAGACAAAGGATGGACAAACGACGGATGGCCACCCCGGATGCCGGCATTATGTGTACCATACATAGTATGGGTACACATAAAAATGAAAATTATTTGTCCCCATATTACTAACAACCTGTAGAAACAATGTTTGGTGCCATTTTAGTTCTTTGAATTAACATGAAAATTGTCTGAAGGACAATTTTCAAGCAGATTTAAGGAAATAAAAAAATTGTAGCTGGGCTGGATTACACCCACCCCCGACCCTCTGAAAAATCACAGTGTGTTCACACTCTGTGTAAACACCTGTGTCTGACATGGCAGAGCAAAGCAGACATGAATAAAACAGCGAAGCGGACATGAATAAAACAGAACATCACAGTTTATTTGTAACTGAAAAATCTGTCAGAACAGTTTGCTTTCACCCTTTGAACTCTAGTGGTATCTTCCATGCCAGTTCAATGGCAGCAATTCAAAGAGGCCATATTCATTATTTGGGGTAGACTAACCAATATTTTCAACGTGCAGCCTCAGGGCTGCACGTTGAAAATATTGATTGGTCTACCCCACACATTTACTGAACAGCCATCGTATTTAATGGCGTTATGACGTATCATTGTGCTGGCCGGAAAAACGGCTGCTAGGATTCAAAGGGTTAAAGTTACTACCAAGCATTTACTTTATTGAGATTTAATGTCACTTGTGGTAGTTTTGACAACATTGTGACTATGTAAAGTTAACTTATTTTTGTCAATTTCCATAGCCCACTCCAGATAACTCAAGACATAAAGATCAGTTACTGGGTTCCAAGGTAGTAGTAAAACTGAAAAAACCCCGCCCAGACTAGAGTACATTAGACGATGGGTACTTCTTCAATTTTTGGAGTTCCCACAGAGCAGGGTTAGAAAACAAAATAATAATCAATGATTTCTAACTAATCTGTCCACAGGTACTCACATAATATGAATCTGCTGTTACGAGTTTGCTATTTGGTGTGGACTGAAAGAGAGAGAAAAAACATTAAAGTGCTCCTAAATGTATAACATACGAGAAGATTACTGAAGCCATTTCATAATCTACTGATACATGTCTAGATAGACAGAACACCACAAAAAATCATTTCCAGTATGTTTGACATGCACTGTAAGTGCGATACTGGAATGTTTTGCAAGCACTTGGAATTGCTGGTACACATAAGAAATCCAGATACACTGTGTTAATATTCCCCACTTCTATTAAACATATCAATATGTTCAGCTATTGTTTCATAAGCTGTGTATATTGTAGAGGAATGTATCACCTGTCTGACTACATTACTGTGTCAAAATTAGGTGATGAATACTTTAGAATACAGATTATGAAACAATAATTTAAAATATAAACAAAATTGAAAGAGTAGGGGGGTGGGGAAAATTCTCAAACTTTCAGTGACTATACAACTATTGCATTTTTAAATTAATCTTGAAAGGTGATAAAGGAACTGAGTATTTATTAAGTTTTCCCAATACAGTTAGATTTGTTCACTATTAATTGGAGAGTGCCAATTAGTACACTCAAATAATTGCAATTGTCTTGTCTGTAAAATTTAATTTGAAATTAAGATAACAACTGCTAGAAATATATGGACAATGCCCTCCCCCCCCCCCCCCCAACACCAAAAATAAAAATAAAATAAATACTGAACCTTACATTAACTATGAAAAGAAACATAAATTACACAAATTTAGGACCAACTTCACTGCTTGATAGTTCAACTGTGTGCAGCTGTTCAACTGCCTGTATGAATGACCAATGAGAATCTCCCACTGATGTCCTCATACCAATTATACATCATACACAATTCTATGTGTTAAGGCAAAACTATTAGTTTTCACTCTGCCTTAACTCTATAAGTCATTTTGTAAATAAAATGTGGACTACGTATGAGGTGTCCAAAGATCCAGCTCTCAAGCCACCTAATTCTGTAAGAAATATGACATTTTTATGATCTGTAACCGTTCTAGCCACAAATAGGGCAGTGCCTCTGTTCCGATTCTATCGTCTCGAATATTTCAGTTGGCTGGAAAAGTGGACCTATGATTCACTTTTCTGACCAACTGATGTATTCTAGATAGAATCTGAAAAATTTCATAAAGATTCATTTTCAGTGAATCAAAGCTAGAAATGTTGCTAAATTGAGACTTAATTTGATTGATATTTTGATGATAATGCAATCAGAAATGAAGACTCACCAGAGGTGTCAAGTTATGATTATGCTGGGTTGTTCCTCAAATTATTTTATATCTTCTTAATGCTTTCATGGGGATTTACATACTTATTGATTGGAATATCTCTAACTTCAGCAGGAAAGAATACCTGTATATCTTTGTAGGTAAAGGTACATCAAATTACATCATTGGTTGACTGCGTGAAAAAACTAAGAGCCCATAACCGAACAGAATTTGACAGGTGACCCAAGATCTTGGTGGTCTATGTATGTGACAGTCAAAATATTTGTAGTTTCCTCCAAGTCAATATGATGTTTAGCCCCTTGTGTACTGATGCTGAAATATCAAAATTTCAACCTATAAGTTTTTTTCATCATACAACTAGGAATTTAACCAATTCAATTGTGTCTGCCAGAGGTCAATGAGCTCTGCCAAACCTGATTGCATTGGTCAAATTCCTAGTTGCTTTATTGAAAAATGTGCTGTCTGGAATTTCAGTATTTTGGCTTCAGAGTGGAGGGGTTTATAACAAGACACTGAAAGAAAAGCACAGTGGGGAGCAGTTATTAATTACCAAAACTTTTTAAGAATTAACTGTGTTCACTTGTTTACCAACAACTAATTAATCTCAGGCACTTCAGGTGGATAGTTCTTCAGGAAACATTTTTGAACATTTATAAACATTTTGATACAATACAGATATTAAGATCACTGTGTGGTCAACAAATCATTATTTTCTTCAACTGTCCACACTGTTTTTCTCTAAGTAGCTGTAGAGTCAATGTTTGTCAAAAGAATACTACCAGAGTTTCGACTTTTGGATTGCTCAGCATGTCTCCCAAAGAATTAAAACATATCTGAGTCATAACTTGAGTTATGCTTGTTGTGCCAATAATTTTCAATCAGTCATGTTTTGCTTGAATATTTCATAAACATTTCATTCAAAACTACAGAGCTTCAAAACAAGAACAATGGAAATTTACTTACAATGTATGCGTCACTGGTTAAAATCTTGTTATTTGGTGGTGCCTGTAGTGAGAAATAAAATCATTACAAATCAATTGAAAGTCAGTCAATTCTATTTTCTACTGTTCTCCTGACTATGCATTTTTCATTCCTAATTCAAGGACATTTTTTTCCATATCCAACCCAACAACTTTGACAGATAAGTGTGTCTTTGTTATATGGGGAGGATTGATTAATCTGGCCTTTCAACATACAGCTTTTTGGGCTATTTTCTGTTCTATCATTTAACCCGTAACTGCCTAATTCCGACTTTTACAACCTCAAAATAGGTGAACTTAACATGTCATCATGAAGAGGTTTTTTTTTCTGACAAAAGATAAATTATCTCGCCCACGGTTTCTAGTTACAGTCTTGACTGCCTGTTAACTGATCCATTACACACTGTTGGAAAGGACTCAAGAGCCCTTTCCAATTCTGTTTTTACACCACAGTACTCCATTGCAAAGTCCAAAAACACTAAGTTTCATCAATCTTTATCAAGTTCTGAAAGAACTAACACATGAATTCCAATCTGAGTATATGTTATCATTATTTGTATACGGCCTGGTAATGTAGGCAAACAAAAAATTGGCCTCCCTATTTTTTTAGGCTAATGAAATGATCATTCAGCCAGTTCGTACAGGCCAGCTGAAATCATAAATACCAAATGCACCTCCTTTTGGTTACACCCAAGAAGGCAAATTATTTATTGGTGTTTAAGGTGACTTTCGGCATATGTAGTTATATCATGACTGCAGCATAGGTATAAAGTCAAGTTTAGCCAAGCCAATCATTTATCTCTTAACCCGCCGAGTAATTTTAAAATATTTTTGATCAAATCTAGTCATGGCTGCTGTGAAGCAGCCATGACTAGATTTGATGAAAAATTCATGAACATTTGATACAAGAAATCATTAGTTATACCGTCTACATAACTTAGAGGGGGAAAATTTGGTAAAATATTCTCAAATTTGACTTATTTTAGTAACAATAGATTCAGTGTCCTGGGTGGGAATATCTGCCAGCAGCATGCAAGGAGTTATACCTGTGCTACCACTTTATAGAACTTCCAGTCCAGGTTTTGGTTACAGAGTCCTATTTACCAGTAAAGCAGAACTTGTTTACCATAGTACACAACCACTGCTTCACTTCCTGGGGTTCCCACTGGGAAGAAGGCAAATAGCAATGATTTTCCAGACACAGAAACATAATTTTAAAGTCCCATGTTTTTCCACTATTGAGAGCCCCAAATTCCAATTTTTGACGAAAAAAAGTAAATATTTACAGTACTTCTGAGAAACTCACATCAATTACCTGTGTATATGCTCCATAAGCTCCTATTTGTGAAAGGGCTACAGGATTTAAAAGTGTGCCTAATGGACCAGCCATTTGTTGCATTCGTCGTAATTGTCGTTCTTTTTCTGTATCAGCAAATTTTACTACAAGACTTGAGGAAGCTCCCTGCAAATTAGAAAGAACATAAATACAGGAAGTTGAAGTGCCTTTCTGGAATGACATACAGGATGGAAAAAAAAATATTTGTAACCCATAAACATTTACAAAAGAACCAAAAAATTGTCAAATCTCTCTCATTGCTATTTGTCAATCTGAGGCTGCCGTGTTAAATTGTCTGAAGAACATTTTTCTTTTTGTAACTAAGTTGAACTGTTAATTTTTGTAAATTAAAGTCTAGAATTCCCAAGAAGATTTAAAGAATAAGAATTTTCTGAACAAAAAAGCTCTGATCTAAACTGAAGACCCAACACCTTCCAAGGGCATTCTCCAACTTAAGTTGAGAGCAATAAGGTGCCATCTGCAATGCTTTTAACAATGCAGATTGCACCTTGTTGAATTCAACTGACGTAATATTTCATGCGAGTGAAACAAAGCTGTTGAAAGGTGTAGATCAGGATTTGCTGTGGTAAATTAGATACCAGTACAAACAGAAGATTCATGAAATATTAATCTTCATTCCAAACATAAAAAAAACCCCAAAACATTCTGGTGATATCCATGGCAATGCGTGTGTGTTAAGGAATAAAAAAAAAACATCTCTGAAGGACAAGGCTAGAGTCTTCACTGACCTAGCTAAACAACATTCTTCTTTAGCATCTGTGACTCAATCACAAGATTAATAATAAAGTTTATAGGACATGACATGTAATGTAGACTTCCTGTCTTTTAAGTATAAGAAAAGTTGTTTTCACTAAAAAATCAGCACTCCTTCACTTTCCAAGGTACAATCTTCTGTTTCATAAATGAAGTACTCTGTTAAGTCAACACTCTTATCAGATTCCAATGAAGATGCAAATGAGATCTGTCAAACAAGACTGAAGTGGTTAAATTCCTAGTTGCATTTGGCCTAAAAAGGTTGATCTGTTTCTCAGACCTTCCCACTTGGTCCTTATAGCTGCCACCTACTCTCTTTTTATAACCAATGCAAACTTAAAAAAATAAAAAAATAAATGGTTTATAGCTGATATTTTACCCAAGTTAATAAAATTTGTCCCTTGAGTGCAACAAGGCCTTGCAATGGCACACAAGGGACGAAATACACCACCACCCATGCTATTCTGTAGATTATGAGGCCTAAAACAAAAAACAAACCAAGAACATGAACTTTAATGGCAAAGAATAATTACAAAAATTAAAATAAACTGCACACCACATGCAATTTTACAAATTGGGGGCCTCATTGGAAAATATTACTGCTTGAAATTTGGACATCAGAGTGTAGAGGGGTAACCTCTTACCCAACATAACTACAAAAGACACTTGCAAGAAAGTTATTTCCCTCTAAAACAATGCTAATGACCTCACATTGGAACAAACTTGATGAGCTCAATTCAATGAGAGGCCATAAGCTATGTGTTCCAAAAAATAAAATTAAAATTCCCAATTGCAATTTTTGTGGAATAGCACTGGCTGAATATGGCTGTTACTTTAAGTAAAGAGTTATATATTGTCTCCTGAGTGCAGCAAGGTGCCATCTGCAATGCAAAAGCACTTTGTTGTACCCGAGGTATGAATCATGTTCTCCATTTTGAGGCAAATACACATGTTGCATGGAAAATGAAAATGGGTCAAATATTCAACAACTTTACAATGCTACTTCTGGTATGCCTATGTAAGTGAAACAAGAATGTATAAACTTCAAAGAAACACAAGAATAAAGTTACTGAGTTAAAAAAATAGAGATCAAAATACAAAGCAGGTTATTAAGAAAATAAACTACTGGATATTCTGTCTCTTTCTTCCTCCAGTAAGTTCCACTGACACATTTCCATTCCTAGAAAAAGGTCTGAGGCACATTCCAAGAAAGATGACAAGACCTAAAACTATGCATAATATAGCGGCAGGATAGAAAGAATATTCCAAGAATGAATGTTAGAGATGATGCAATTGAAAGAATAAAATATGATAAATAATTTTTGAGTGGAGGTGCCAATTCACCTCATTCAGGTCAATAAAATCGGTTACTTTACCATGTAATGGTAGTTTTGTGCTTATGCTGAAAGGAAACTGCCTTTCTGATAAATTTCAGTAGTGTGATCAAACACTCTTATAAAATAAACTGAAATCATGTTTACATAGATGGAAATGATTCAAACACAAGCCTTATGCCCCCATATAACTATTATCCTGTAGAAATGCTTTTGGTGGTATTTTATTTCTTTGAATTTACATGAAAATGGGCTGAAAGCCCATTTTCGTGTATATTTAAAGAAATAAAAAATTTGTGGTTGGGCAAGAAAAAATCTGAAATCAGATGAAAACCTGAAAAATCACAGCACTGAATAATATTAAGCCTTTAAGCCATAAACGCCAGAACAATTTTCATAACTGAACAAATAATGTAATGAAAAGTTATTTGGAAAGTACAAAGTGAGACAAAACAAAACATCACTTCACATTTCCTGTTTGGCTACAAAGATTGTTGGGTATTTTCTTGCCTTTGACAGTTTTGTGAGGTCTTCCATCTCTTGTCTCCAAGTATTAATCTGATTTCAGACACTGATCTAATGCTGAGAGATAAAATCCTTTCGAAACTGCTATCTGCTATCAGCATAAAAAACACTCAAGAATCCTTGCAGCCATACCAGAATTGTTAAGCTTAATATTATTATGCACCTGACCTCTGAAGGAACATTCGGGGTATCTAGTGAAGACCTGTCTGTCCATCTGTCTGTCTGTCCATCCATCTGTCAGTACAAATGTTTTGGATTGTAATTTAAAAGCCACAGGTCGGATTTGAATCTCCTTTGGTATGCTGATAGACCTGCGTGGGGAACAGATATGCAGAAGGAATGGGTTCTGTCCAATAAATTTCCCCAGAGTTATGGCTCTTTTTCACTCTTTCGACAGAATATTTTTCTGTTCCCTGATACCTTCAAGGCTTCTCTGAACATGCCAAAGGTAGTGACCCATACTTTGCGCAGCCCTTGTTACAGTTTACTTTACTTCACCCCACAATTATTGTTCACCAGATAGAGAGTTCTGTTGAGAGAATTCTGAAAAACTGTACTTAAATCTCATCAGTTCAGTAACTTGTATGCCCAGTGAATTGACAGTGATTTGCAATGGAAACATTAACAATCTGTCAAATAGATGTAAACAAAAATTTAGTACTTTTTGTAAATACCGTACCATTCATTATATTAATAAATGGCCAATCACTGGCCCTTTCTGGATAAATTACTTTATTTTTGTCATTGAGATTAAGTCTTGAATATTGAGCCTGGAAAAAGTAGGTTGGGGAGGGCAAGATGGAACCAGGCCATTTGTAAGCTTAAAAGTTGCAGATCTTCATGGGGGAGAGGGTGCACAACTGTCATAGGGACAGTGAGCACAAAGTCTGTTTCAATCTAAATTCTGGTTATCCAAGTGACAAGTTTTATGTTGTTGTACTGACTTTTCCACTCTTAAGTTCTGTTGATGAAAATTTTAGATGAGCAATAAAAGCTTCTCTATTATAATTTAGAAGCACGACAAAGTCTGAGGAGCTTGCTCCTTAAATTGACTACTGATTCATTGATAAAATATATTTATGTGACAACTGTTGGAAAATGCCCTCTATGCATGTTCCAATAGTGTCACTAAAAAACCATATCGTCAGTGCAGACAAGAATCCATTTAACTGAAAAACTTCAGTTCACAGCATATGATCCTCCCAGCATCTTAATTGGTTTGTTCCAATAAGAGGTCATTAAATATCCTTTGGAAGCAGTAATTTAAACATTAGCAAACTCTAAATGCTTATTTCTGTGTACAAAATTAAACAAGTTGTCAGTTCACCAGATAAATTGTAAATATATAGATCAAAACAATAAAAAAGTTAAAATAAAGATCAGGAGACATTACTGAATATTTGTATTGACATTTCAAGACCTTATTCCAATTTTGAAGACTTTTTACTACAACACAAGTCCCCCAACACTTGGGTAAACTTGCAGGTTACATTCAATCGAAATATCTCAGCTGTTGTTTCTGGGCAAGTCTTGACTGCCTCTATAGGCAGTCAAGACTTGCCAAGAAACAACTGCAAAACCACAAGTGTAGGCTGTTTATGTTTTGCAAAAATATCTAAATATCTCCAGGCCCTTAAGGGTTAATGCAAGTCATCGTCATTACTCAGGGTGGAACAACACATGGTGGCTTGCACATGCCAAGGGCTCAACAAAAATGACTGCCAATGGGACTTCAATTATGAAGGGCAAAGGAGAAATTGTTGATACCCTCACACTGAGAGAAGGGTAATTGTATTGAATCGGTGAAAATAGGCTGAACATTATAATGAAAAATTCTTTCCTTATTTTCTATCACTGATGAAATTAATTATTAGAAATGCTCTTTGATACAGAGGTTTCCCCACAAAGACCAAAAAACTTGATAGAAATATTTTCTTTCCAGTTACTCTTCACCAACCAAAAGAGTCAAATCCACCCTGTTATGAATGCAAAAACCGTTCTACTTTTTTTTCTCAGTAATCTTCCAAAGAACTGTTATGAATTCTCTAAAAACAGAAAATATATTATTTTTCTATGCACAGCATGTGAAGCTTGAAATGACTGAACTCAATGTGCCTGTTCTGATTTGTAGTCTAAAGCTAAAATTTAAAAGAGAAAATAATTAGAGATGTTGTGTTGTAGGACTGTGATACATGTATGACTAAGATTGCTCTTGGATGTTATTCTAGTCTTGCATCAACATCTTGTTGCTGGTGCACAATTTTTAATAATCATCCATATCCCCTGCAAACCATACTGCTGCATCAATTCCAGTTTATTACTATTTCTCATGGAGCAATAACTAGATTTAGCACGAGAAAACATGGTTTCACAGACAGCATCTTCAATGCAGAAATTTATCTTTCTTTAACAACTAGAGCCAAGGACAAATTTTAAATTGATGAACAGTTGGAAAGGTGACGGCCAGCCTTCCAGTCACAACACACCATTATTATTTATTTATTGGTGTTTAAGGTCACATACTGATGCACAATGGCTAATCGTGACCGTGACAGTTTTATCGGGTGGAGGAAGCCGGAGTACCCGGAGAGAACCACCGAGCAACGACGAGCAGCTGTCAGCTCTCCAACATCGTAACTCTGAACTCTGCACCGCAGCACAGGCAGGGTTAGATTGGTTGAAGACATGCGCACCATCGACGTGCAGTACGCCTCAGTACACAGCGTCATCGTGCCCCCATGTAGGCAATCGGGGTGAAGTGTCTTGCCCAAGGACACAACGCGGTTGCCGCAGGTGGGATTCGAACCGAGGACCTCTCGGCTTGCAGTCTGCACCTCTACCAACTGACAACACACCATTTCATCAGTGGAGTCTGATATATCTTCAGGTCTCAACCTCAGCAACAGAAATTGGCAATGTCATGGTAAATAACCATAAATGCCACAGATGATCTTTGCTGCCATGCCTGATACATGCTGCCGCAAGACATGTATTAATTTTCATTTCAGGTGTGTTAAAATTAAGAATTAAGCCAACTGGAAAATGGGTTACCTTCAATTTTTTCAGATAACCTCTTTATCAGGTTATCATACTGATATTATTGCTATTGTTTACCAGTGCAACTTTAGATGCCAATACCAAACTTTTGGTATTTCTCTCATTTATTTATTTAAGTATTTATTGGTGTGTAAAGTCACTTTCAGCACCTTAGGCTATATTATGACCAACAAGTCATGTTTAATTAATTGCTTATCCTAGTCCTGCCTCACGGCCCATGTGTTGATTACTGGGTCCTATTTTACAAGTCAAACAAAACTTGTTTACTGCAGCAACAAAGCAGTGCTTTACTCATTTAGACTGTGGTATGAGGTGATGAAATACACTGTTGGAATTGGCTCATACTGACCTAATTTCAAACAGTATGTTAGATCACAACATTTTAATAGTTTATTTATTTGGAATGACATTTTTGACAGCCAGGGTCACCTCATGTCAGATAGTTCAATGAGTGGAGGAAGTCAAAGTACACGAAAGAACCACCAAGCAACGGTTAGTCTCCCCAACATACTATCTCTGCACAAGCAGAGTAATCAGTTAGAATTGGTATTGGTTGAAGGCAAGTGCATCATCGATGTGCTTTATTCCTTAGTACACAGTGACTCTGTGCCCACATGTGGGCAACAATGATTAAGTGCCTTGCCCAAGGACACAAAAAAGTTACCACTGGTAAGGATTGAACTATGGATTTTTCGGTTTAAAGTTCAATACCCTAACCACTGAGCCATTGTGCTCCCTTTTTATTAGCTGGAAAACACCATGTTTCATTATAATTATCAGGCACATTGTCTTGGTTCTGGAAGAGTTATTCAGTAAATACCAAAGGTAACTGAGGCCCAGCAATTATAAGAATGGAATATATTGTTCGTCATTTTTGTTTTGTTTAATTTCTTTATTGGAGTTTAACAACACTTTCAACAGCCAGGGTCACCTTGTGTCGGACAGTTTTATGGGTGGACAAATACCCAGAAAGAACCACCAAGCAGTGGTGAGCAACTGTCAAGACTCCCCAATGTAATAACTCTGCACAAGCAGGGTTTGCATTGGTTGAAGACATGTGCACCATCGATGTGCACCATGCCTTAGTACAGAGTTACCATGTCTCCGTGTAGATAATCTGGATTAACTGGTTGCGTGCTACAAGTCACTATCAGGGCTTTCAAAAAATAAGGGTACCAGAGCAAAAGCCAACATTTTCTTTGCTAATTTTTCATATTCAGTCAAATGCAAATAATATTTTGTTTATATAAATTCGTTTTATCACAAATTATTGAAGAGTGCTCGTGGGCACTCTCCAATAATTTGTAATAAAACAAATTTTGATGAACATATTCAGACCATCAAAAATAATTTAGCCCTCAACCAGTTAAGTGTCTTGCCCAAGGACACAATGCAGTTACCCCTGGACGAGATCGAACCACGGACCTTTCAGCTTTAAGTCCAATGCTGTAACCACTGAGCCACCATGTTCCTATCCAATTTGTATAAACTTGACTTTTGTGGATAGAATCTTCACAGAAACTGTACTTTAGTCCCGAGAGTAAAATATACAAGAGTCGTCCGTCATGTTAAGTAGATGACTTTTAACTCCTTGCATGCTGCTGGGAGATATTCCTGCCAAGGATAGGATTTCTCTTACCAATGAAATATTTATACTTTGGGCATATTAATTAAATTTCCACCCTGTAAATTGAATGGACTTTTTCACCAATGAATTCTTGACTTAAATTTAAATGACCATTCCATGAAGTCCAGTCATGGCTGCTACACAGCAGCCATGACTGGATTTGCTGAAAAATATATTAAAAGTACTCAGCAGGTTAAGAGTTAATGCATTGTGCATGCTATTTGGCATGACAAATCGAAACTAGGACCCTCCTACACTCTTTAAATCTCCATTCATCGATCGAAGGGTAATAATTGAAGACTCCTTTTTAAGGTTCGAAGCATGTGAATATATATTCTTAGTGTTGCATGATAAAACTGCCCTATTTCATCATGAATAACCCTTTACCCAACATAAACAGAAGACAACAATTAAAAAAAAGCATTTCTTGGAAAACTAAAAAATAGAATTTATTTTGCCTCAGAAACATAGCTTATGACTCCTCAATGGAAGGAGCTTGTGCCAATGAGGCATCATAAGATATGTTTTTGAGACAAAAACTTAAAACAATAATATCTGAATGCAAGCCTGAAAATAAGCAGACAGTCATCTTCAAAATGAGGTCCCCAGAGGGTGAATTTGGAGATGCTACCATGCACAGCAGGGTAGCATCACAAAATTTGCCCTCTGTGAACCTCCATCTGAATCAAGGTCTCAAGCCAAAACAGAAAGATGCACCTAGAGGATAAATTGGCCCACTGTATGGGATAGCATCAGCAAATTCACCCTCTGGGGACTGCATTTTGCAAATGACAGGTTGCTTATATTCAAGCTTGTCTGAATGGTGCTTTTTTGTAAACAGCACTGGTTGGTTTGGACCATTAAGTCAGGGAAAGGGTTTTAATAACAAAATGTCATCATCAACTAATGAATCAAAGCATCCACATAGCTAAGAAAAAGGTTGTTGCAGTGCTGTAGCAATACGATTAAGTGATGGCATTGTAAATGCCATTGCAAGTGTTTTTGATTTATTTCAAGAACTGTACAGTAATGTAAAATACAGTATGCAAGGAGTGGAATTCCACTAAAATGCATATGTAATTGAGTTGTCAGCAAGACAATAACTCTAAACATGTGAAAAATCAAAAGAAGAGTGAGCAAAGTTTCAGCTAATGAACCCCCAGGCTGAATATAATTTGGGAATCGTTTTCTCGTGTTTTTTGGCCATTCAAAATTGAAGCGAAACCTATAAAATTATCTGCCCACACACTAATGACAAAATGTGACAACATCCAAAAAAGGTTAGAAATTTAACCAATTACACCAAAACTGACAGAGCTTTGAACTGTTTCAAAGACTGCTGGTCAAAATTTGTTAAATTGGAAAGTTACGAGTTAATACATACAAAAAAAACTTTGAATTAAAAAAAATAAAGTGTAACTGTAGAAAAAAACACAAAATTACAACAAAAACTATTCTATGCATAGAAAAGAACTCTTTCCAGAATGCGTATTACATGATAATTATTCACCACATACAAGAGCATAAAAATCTGAAGCCAGCTAAAAAGGTCGAGGCCTGTATTTATTTTATATCATACTCTGTTATTCCTTTTCACAGCAGTCTTACCACAGTGGGCTAAATAAAATAATATTTCTATCTCTACAAGAAGAGGAATGCAGTACTGGAGGCACTGATTAGTACACAACTCAGCAATCTTGTGATTTATTTTCCAACTGACAAATAATTACAATTTTTGAGTTAAGGACCCACAAAATAGATCTTGCTTCTCAGGCCATTTTTTGTAAAATTGCAGTCGGTCGGGTGGTTTTTTATTTTATTTTTGTAATTATTTCTTTGCCATCAAAAGTTCATTTTCTTGGTTTGTTTTATGTATTAGGCCTCATAATATACAGAATAGTATATACAGAATAGCAAGGGTGGTGATGTATTTCATCCCTTGGGTGCAAGAAGGCTTTGCAATGCTTCAAGGGACAAATTTATCAATTTTATTAACTGGTAAGAGTGCAGGAAGCCCATATTTGGGCTTTATTCTGAAGTGTCGGTACCACAACTTAAAGGCTTCATGTTCAGTGGTTGTTCTGCATGTCATCTTTGAAGTGAAATTATTTAGTCTGTTTGGATTTGCCTTGTTACAATTTATGGGAGAGTGCCTAATGGCACTCTCCCATAAATTGTAACGAGGCAAAGTTATGTGAACAAATTTTGATGACTGTAAATAATTCAGCACTCTACCAGTTAACTTAGGTAAAATATTTTTTTTAAGTTTGCATTGGTTATAAAAAAGGGCATGCGGCAGCCAAAAGTACCATGCAGGAGGGACTGAGAAACAGGTTTTTAACTTTTTTAGGCCTAAAGCACAAAAAGTGTTAGCTGTATTTCGGCTCACGGGCTACTGGTTAACTGGTAGAGTGGTAAATTATTTTAAGTCATTAAAATTTGTTCACAAGTCTTTGCCTTGTTACAATTTATGGGAGTGTTCCCATAGGCACTCTCCCATAAATTGTAACAAGGAAAATCCATACAGGCCAAATAATTTAGACAGAAAGATAATATGAAGGACACAGAGTTTGAAGCCTCTGAGTTACAGCACCTGCACTTTAGAGTACAGCCCAAACATGTGCTTTCAGCACTCAACCAGTTAATAAGCTGAAATGTCACTTGTTTTCATGGTTTCACTTGTTATTGTAAATGATTTTCAGGTGGAAATTTGATCCTGTAGTGTATCTTTAACAACCCAGTGTACTGCAAAAACACAGGAACTGATGAGACGTTAGGCCTAACAAACTGTTCTAATTAAGAATATTTAACCCTTAATAGTAAGCAGATCACTACTACATGTATTCTAAAGTATATTTTGAACAATTATCATCAAATTCCTCAGTACTGGGGAGAATATAACTGAAAATGTTCAACATGAATGAGAAGTGAACTGGTCAATATCAAATGTCAAGACTGATATGAACAGCCCAATGACCTGTGCAAACCCTGCCAGAGTTTCCGAGAGCATTTACCAGCAATATTATCCAAGGTTCTCACAGATTTTGGAAAATTTAATTAAAGATCTTTTCAAGGATTTTTATGGTCAACAAAAATAATTTTCAAGAATTTTTTGAAGTTCTTTCTCCACCCATTCTCGCCACAGAACCTGCTCCCCTCTATGATATTGACTTTTTGAAATGATTAGATCACAACGTACTGGAGCTCAAATAAATTTTAAGAGTAAACAAAACTGTTGCAACCCCAAAGGGTTTATTTTTTCTTTTATTAGCTTTTGGACCATATAACAGGTATCCCAGTGTGCAGTCTTGAGGGTGTCTACGAGATATGAGTAAAATTACCCTGAAATAATTTCCAGTTTAGTCTTAGCTGCTTGTACAGGCAGTCAAGACTTAACTATAAATAACATCAATGTCAATAGACTAAGAAGTTCCCCACATGGGGGGGAAATTGTGGAAAAATGTCCCCGGCCTCTAACAGTTAAAGCCAAAGATAATTTCAGAAACAGAAAATAGGATTGTCAAGAGTATTATACTTTTAGCAGCTGAGTTTTATCCAATATCCTGTGGTGAACCTGATCATCAAGATTATGAGTAAGAGGTGGGTGCAGAAAATACAATTTTAACTTACACTTACAGGCATTGTCTGACTACCATGTAGTGCGGATATGGCTGATTGTGCCTCACCGTGTGATGAATATTTCACAAAAGCACAACCTGCAAGTAAAAAACAATAAATATCAACTTTTACTTTCAAACAAACAGATTCAAAACACTGATATATAAGGACTTTCTGACATTTTTTTTTAAAAGTACTTCACAAAACATTAAAAACTGCAGCCAAGAACAAGCCAGAATATTAATGAACCACGATACTGTGAAAGCTATTCGCATAAACAATCTTCATTCCAAATTTCACTGAGAGTCGCTAAACCCAAACAAGAGATATGAAGCGAACAGACAAAAAAATTGGCTATTTTACCAGGCAAACAGCAAAATTATTGTCTTTGTTTTACAGCAAGGTAACTGTGAAGGCCAGAAACACCTGTTATTAAAGTCTAGTGACAATTGGACCATCCACATAAGAGATGTAGAACAGACATAATGCCACATGTGGGGAGGCGATTTGATTGTATTGTCCTTGTTTTACTCCAGGGACATGACTCATTTGAAACCCTTTCCTGTAAACAACCTTCATTCCAAATTTCATTGAAATCTGATAACCCAAACATGAAATATGAGGCAACAGTGAAAAATTGGCTAATTTATGAGGCAAACTGCAAATTTTCAAAGTTAAAAAAAGGGGATAAGTCTAAAAAGTGAAAAGTAAGAAATATTATTAGAGACTCATTTGAAAGCCTTTCCAATAAACAATTTTCATTCCAAATTTCATTGAGATCCAATAACCCAAACCTGAGATACGAGGCGAAAAGACAAAAAATAGCGTATTTTTGTATCTTCAAAGGGCATAACTCACAGAAAAAAATATCCCAACAGCAAAAATGGCTTATGCTGCTTAAAGGTCCCATGATAATGAACATCTATTTCAAATTTGATCGAAATCTGAGCAGTAATCTTGAAGTTATAATGCGAACAGACATCTGAGTGCGGATGGACAGACGTACGGATGGATGCACAGACAGACGCAATCCAGTATACCCAACCTTTTGAAAAAAAAGTGGGGGTATAATAATTACAGTACACATTGGGAATACTAGTTGAAAATCGATAGGAAATTTAACATTTTCCAATTTCATTACCAATATTTGAAACTATTACTATATTTTTTTTTTCATCTGTAGGAGTATGTAACTCATCTCCCTTTGATGATGATACCAGACTTTCACTTTATTACTTGGAAATCTTTTGACAAGAATCTTCCAATAAATTACATGAGAGACTGTATATATTATCAATGAAAAACATGGTAGCCATCCCACAAGCCTATCCTACAAATCGTCATAAAGCATTGCAGATGGCACCCTGTTGCACTCAAGAGATGAAATAATCCTCAATATTGACCAAATTAAAGTACCTTTCAATTGCTTTGATATTGGAATTTTTAAGAGTTGGGTGTTTAAGGTCCTTTTCAGTACCTGTGGCTATATCATGATTGCAAAACAAGTATTAAGTCAAGTTTAGTCAATCATTTATACCAATGCTGTCCACTTTAGAGGGCTTTCACCCCATGCTTTGGTCACCGGGTCCTATTTTACAAGTAGAAAAGAACTTATCCACAGCAAACAAGCACGGATCCACTTCCCTGAGTTTCCATGATGAAAACACTGCGATCCTAAATTTCAATGACATCAATTATTTCGAAATAGCATCATTTTTTATCAGTTTATTGGAGAGAACCTACTGGCAAACTCAAAATATGGTGAAACAAATTGAAATTTCATACACAATTTATGTATGTATACTCTAGAGTCTTGATATAAAAACATTTTCAACGAACAGTCCACAGTTGCAAATCCAGGAGTAATAAAACTTTTACCTGAAAGCAGGGTTTCCACTATGGGAAAATTTGTGGGTCCGGTAGTTCGAAGAAAGTGAAACTCAGATGCCGAAGGCACGTGTGTATAGAGGGGGGATCTGGGGGGGGAGAGGGGGGTCCTCCCCGACAGAAAATTGTGATTTTTAGGTGCTCTCTGGTGGCCTCTGGGGGCATTCTGGTCGCTAAAATGCTGAATAATTGAAGTGGAAAATATGTATTTTTTCCTCCTACAATTCTCTAAATTCCCACGAGACACACAATACTACATCTGGTCGGAGGTTTATACAAACCCAAAACAACACAAAATCCACAAATCCTGACAGTGACTGCCACGCTTGACCTCAATTTTTTTTATACAACCCGATACATGCCAACGTAAATAATTGGAAATGCAGAGAGAACGAAATATTTGAAAAGAACCATGATGCAGATGTGTGACGTCATGCACATGCAATTACGTCATTTATCGCTCGGAATAAAAGCCTGTGATTTCGGACCAAACACGACAATTTGAGTCCGAAATTTTATAGGCGCCGTTTAGGATTTGAACTTTGTTTCCCCCTCTGGTCTGGGGGTTATAAAGTATCAGGTTGTCGCCAGTAACAGTAGGCATAGTATACAACATAATTATGCCTATATTACGGTGAAACAAAGGATCCTGAGAGTCGTTACGATACAGCATTGTACTCGACATTTTAACCACCAGCTTTTCTGACTGATCATAGTATGATTGGCGGGGGGAATGGGTCCGGTCGACAGACCCACAGCTGGTCTAGCAGAAACCCTGCTGATTGAAAATGCAAGCCTGTAAACAACCCACAAATGATCTTTTAGGTTCCCTGAGGGTTATATCAATTGTACAGTGGAGCCCACTTAATTGGGTATCTCTTAACTGGATAACACTGTTAACTGAATATAATTTCCCTACGCAAAACCATTTATCATATCTCCTTTGCAAATTTAACCTGTTAATTGAATATAGGTTATAGAGTAAACTCCTGTTAAAGGAATAACAAAAACTTGTAACCTGTCAAGAAATTACACTGACTCTCCCCAGTTTTGCTTTGTTTATAGACCTATTTGACATCAGTACATCCAATGCAGCCATTTAATCTATTATATCTCCTTTGACAGAGCTCTTGGAGCTCTGTCAAACAAGATATAATAGAATAAATGCTAAGTTTATCTCTTGAATACAGGAAAGTGACACAATCCATGTTAATTGAATATTCCTGTTATGTGAATAATTTTCACTGGCAAAGTGGCTATTCAATTAACAGGGTTCCACTGTAATATATGTGAACAAACTGCAGGTTACAAGAAAATAATGCAATGTAAATTAAATTCCAATTTATTATTATTTTATTATTAATTCTACATGTTAGCCACTCAGACCTGACAATCTTTTAGGACAAACTCCACTCAAATATTATGCCCCCTGCATCCACGTATAGCATTTATGACATAGAGTGGCACTCTGTTTATATTTCAAAAGATATTCTGACAAAATAAATAGCAAACATCAAGGAGTGATCTCAACAAAGCACAATCGCATGTTAGTTGTTGCTATTTATTTTGGCAAAAATTTTGTTAAGGCATAAACAGTATGGCAGGCATAGTAAAAACTGAGAAGGAGGAAAATATAGGTCACCACCATGTTTTATACCATGATTAACTATTCTGTTATATATAAAAAGCCTATGACCGAAATTTTAGCTTTACACACCAACCCTGGTGAACACACCAACCGTGGTGAACACGCCAGCAATGGGATTTGAATAGTTAAATTTTACACCTACAGTGGAACTACATCCAAATTGACCTTTGGTGACCTCGACTTGAATGCAAACTTGTCTAAATTTAACACACATCGCCTCGTGAAAAGTGAAATGAAACAAGCAATTATTTATTACGTTTTTAAACAAGTTTACCTCATAGGATACCAACAATTAAAAAACATATGTTGTCTCATGTTAAAAAAGCATCCATAAATCAAAACAGTATGTTATTAAAATGAAAAAGGCCCTGTAATTTGTGAGTTTCATTTTCTATTTTGTTTCGGCGATAAAATTCCCAGCAAAAGTACCACCCACCGTGAGCCCAAAAGCCTATAGCTTACTGTTGAATCCCTTACATTTATTCTTGTATTCTGTTGTTCTGTTACATTGTATACTATTAATTTCATGAGTTGTTTCTTTTTATTTGTTTGGGTGATGTATACAACTGACACTTTCAGTAATAAATATTGTTTAAACGAAAAACAGATTCGAACATGTGAATATTGATTTATTTAACATCTAAACTCTTATTAATCTGATGATCGAGATATAAATAAAATATACCCAAATTAGCTTGGTGTACCAAATGTTCACCACTCGTGGTGAAGTGGTGTTAACTGTACGCCAAAAGGCTTGTGGTTAACACCACTTCATCACGAGTGGTGAACAGTTGGTACACCAAGCTACTATGGGTATATTCTATATATATATATATCATAACCTGCCAATGGGTTATGAAGTAAAGTCTTTACATCCAGGCCTGGAAATGATCAATGATTTATGTGCAAATCAAATCAATACATGATCGAAGAACTGTAAATAGAATGATTTGTTCCAAGAGACCTAATATGGAGCCATAAGTTGTGTTTAAAGAGTTTTACAAAAAAATCAATTTGGAAAAGTACGTTGTATAAATAGCTGAAAAAAATATATTTGTTGCCCAAAAGATTTCCATGTGATAAGATTCAAAATTAACCCTTTACCTAACATGAAAAGTGATGACACTTGTAAAAACAATTTTCGAAAACTAATTTTTTTTTCATTTTTTCTCTCAAAAACATAGGTTATGACCCCTCATTGGAACGAGCTTGACAAGCTCATTCCAATGAGGTGTCATAACCTATGTTTTTGACAAAAAAAATGGAAAAAAAATAATGAAAATTAATTGGCGATTTTTGAGAATAAGGCTGGCTGGTTTTGGCCATTATGTTGGGTAAAGGATTAACCCTTTACCTAACACGAAAAGCACTTGCAAATAAAATTCTCGAAGCACTATTTTTTAAAATTTTTTTAGTCAAAAAACATAACTTATGACACCTCATTGGAACAAGCTTGTTGAGCTCGTTCCAATGAGGACCATAAGCTATGTTTTTGTGACAAAATATGAAAAAGTAATAAAAATTGAATGGTAAATTTTGTGAATAGCGCTGGCCGGTTTTGGCCATTACGTTGGGTAAAGGGTTAAACTATTTGTCAAATATGCCAACACAGTCTAAATCTTCCTCTTCTCTCAGGCAAGATTTGGATGTATTGTTCAATGATGGTAAATTTGGTCATTATAAAAGAAATGACCATTCTCTGTCACAGACCTTGGTGAAAATTTTGGAAATTGTGGTGGAAAAAAAAGGATATATTCTCTGATTACATCAAATCGATAGTAATTTTGAAGAAGCTAGCTGTGAACTAACCTAACTCCCATTATGGTGAAAAAGAGCAACTAGTAAATACTAAAGGACAGATTTTCTGTCAACTGTTCAAAGCTTTCCTTCAATAAGAAGAAAAAGCACTAGGTGCACTTTTGACCACTGGGTTGTACCAGGTGATCCATAGGATTAAAGATTACCAGTATTTTCTTTCTGATACATACACAACAACAATCACATGAAACAGCGACCTCTTCACTGCTTCAAAAGAAATCCACTTGAACAGTGAAAAAACAGTTGAACTTATTAGTATTACTTTCTGATGAAAAGATCTGAAGGTCTTCTGGATTGCCTTTCTCTTTACAAATTCTGAAGTGTGCTGAACTGAAAAAAGTAGCACGAATTTAGTTGATGTAACTACTTTTTCTAATTGCCGAAATTTCAAGTTTAGAGATGACTCTACACAAACAAAATGAAAAAGTTGAATATTTTCTGACGTTATTCTAACAACACTGTGACAAAATGACAACAAATGAATGATGAAAAATATATACTTCTCTTACCTTTACTGTTACCGTTTTGATCGCGTAATATTGTACACTCCTCTATTGTTCCGTAGGGCTGGAATAATTGTCGTACATCTTCTTCTGTTTGTTGCTTATTGAGCATGCCCACAAAGAGTTTTCTGTCCTCTGTGAAATGAGAGAAAGAACTGCGTTAGTTGGCCTGAAGTGCTGGGAATACATCCAGCTCTTCTAAATAGCTGCATAATCCCAAACAGTTGTTGTATAATAGGATGACTGGGTACATCAATCATTCGAATTCACTTACATCAGACTCAAAGTACTGTTCTTCAGCTGTGATAAAAACGCAGTTGATGATTGAAAGATAAGAGATGGGATAACCCTTGGTGTCACCAGAGATAGACAATGAGTACCTTTGACAAATTTTCTGCATTTTATTTTAAAAGTAGCTGTATCTTGTTGGATAATTACACACAGATGCGAAAGATCCCAATCTCCATCAATACTGGGAATTTATCCTTCATTTAATGCCTCAGTTATGTCTGTGAAAATAAACCCACATGCACATTGATTAAGTGTCAGTTCTACAGTACAAATACTTGAATCAACACAAGGGTCAGTTCGTCCTTGTCACTCCACCCAGGGGTCATTGGTGTAATGGTTGTTTAACAAGGCATAAATCTTATACTGACTAAAAAGTAACTCCAGTATTTTGCAACTGTTTCCAAGAAGCTCATTGATTGACACCACACACACATCAGGGAGCAGTTCTCCTCATTTGAAAGAATTCATCACCTAGCTGAAAAGGGTTTTTTTTTCAAATTACTCATTTTTTTACCCGGGACTCATGAGTGTTTAAGTATTCCCACATGTTTACCCAATGCGAAAAACACCTTTAATAGCAGTGGGGGAGTATTTTGACATGAAGAGGTTTCTTATATACTTATCTTTTATAATCTAAATGTGCTGAAAGAATGATTTGTGTACTTATTACAAAACTAGCAGACATATGAAGAGGAGTTTAGGCCCCAAAAAGTAGATCTTCTGTTTCTCAGGCCATTTTCTGTAAAATCGCATGTGGGCGGGCGTTTTTTTAATTTTATTTTTGTCGTTATTTCTTTGCCATCAGAAGTTTATAATCTTGGTTTGCTTTAAGTTTTAGGCCTTATAATTTACAGAAGAGAATGGGTGGTGTTGTATTTCATCCCTTGAGTGCAAGAAGGTTTTGCAATGCTAAAGCATTGCAAAGTCTTGTTGCACTCAAGGGACAAATTTATCAATTTTATTAACTTGGGTAACATATCAGACATAAACAGTTTAAATTTTATTTTTTCAAGTTTGCACTGGTTATAAAAAGAGAGCATGCGGCAGCCAAAAGGACCATGCAGGAGGACCTAAGAACAAGATTTTTACTTTTTTAAGCCTTAATGTAAAGTATGGTATTTTCTTTCACAGGTTTTCAAACCCATAGGCATGAGGACCTGGCCAATAGGCAGAGCAATCAATGAAACAGAGAGAGAGGGGGGGGGGGGCAGATAATGTAACCCCTGACCTAAAGAATCGACCACATCTGCCCACATAATTTAAAAGCTGAGCAGTTGAAAAAAAATTCCAATAGAACAAGCCCATTGAGCTTGATCCAATGAAAGGTTGGATGACATGGTTTTGTACGATTTTTTTTCAAAATTTGAAATCGAGTGCATTTGGAAGAGGGTTAAATGGGTGTACCAAACTTATTCTTTTTCATCCATACCCCTGCATGCAGATACAATTATTAAAAAAAAAAGCTGAATTTGCATATTGCATGGGCAGATGCACACAATTCTGTTGGGTAAAGTATTAAGGCTACTATTTAGTATCTTTATCACAACCACAATGCAAGTGTGAAGTCAAGTTTAAACAACTGTTTATGCCTATGGCCATGATGACCAAGTTTGAGGACTTTCACCCCAGGAACTGGTTATTGGGTTCTAAGCAGAACTTGTTTACCACAGTCAGAGCAGCCATGACTAGATTTGATGAAAAATTCATCTAAATTTAACTCACGAAATCACTGGATAAAAAATAAATTCAGCTGATAGGGGAGAAATTTGGTTAAATGTGCCCAAATTATACTTTTTTCAGTGGTAAGAGATTTCATGTCAAGGGCAGGAAGAGCCGCCAGCAGCATACAAGGAGTTAAGCATCACCATGGGGCAGAGAAAGAGAGCTGTGCTTCTGTGGATTTATATTCTATGATAAAAGCATTCTTTTGGAACGTGGTGGGCCAGTGGTTACAGCATTGAACGTCAAACTGAAGGGTGCACAGCTTGATCTCCAGGGGGACACTGCATTGTGTGACTGGGTGAGACACTTAATCCTGATTGCCAATGTGAGGGCACAGTTGCACTGTAAACTACACTGTACTTTAAGCTGATGATGCACTTGTCTTTTACCAATGCTAATCCTGCTTGTACAGAGTTAATATGTTGGGGAGTCGGACAGCTGCTTGCCACCGATCGGTGGTTCTCACCGAGTACTTTGGCTTGCTTTACCTGAAAATCTGTCCAACATGAGGTGACCCTGGCTGTTGAAAGTGTTTTTAACCCCAATAAAACAAAAGCATTCTTCATGCCCAAGGTTACTTAAAGTATCTTAGCATTAAAAGCATTTTTCATGCCCACGGTTACTTACAGTATCTTCTTGCAGGCTTGAAAATAAGCAGTCTGACATTTTCAGAATGTGGTCACCAAAGGGTGAATTTGATTATGCTATCCCATACGGTGGGCCAATTTATCCCCTGGGTACTTCTTTCTGTTTAGTTTTGAGACCCTGATTCAGATTGAGGTTCACAGAGGGTAAATTTAGTGATGCTACCCTGCTGTGCAGGGTAGCATCACTTAATACACCCTCTGGGGACCTTATTTTGCAGATGACAGTCTGCTTATTTTCTGGCTTGTCTACTTGTGCAGAGTTACTACGTTGGTGAGTCTGACAGCTGTTTGCCACTGCTTGATGGTTCTTGCTGAGTACTTTGGCTTCCTCTATCCGTAAATCTGTCCAACATGAGGTGATCTTGGCTGTTGAAAGTGTTTTTAACCCCAATAAAACAAAAGCATTCTTCATGCCCAAGGTTACTTATAGTATCTTAGCCTTAAAAGCATTCTTCATGCCCAGGGTTACTTACAGTATCTTAGCCAATCAAATAAGAAATATAGCACATGTAAGATTTTTTTCTTCTGCACCAGACTGTCATATTGGTTTAATGAGTGTCAGAATCTGACGGATAGAAGAAAATTGAACTGTGATTAGCTTGAATAGCATCTTTGAGAGAGTGACTCATCAATAAGTTTCCTCCAAGACATCTTCATTGATTGAAGACTTGCTTAATTTTCTACATTACTTTCACCACAACATCTGTAAGACCTTGTAACTCAACAAAGATTTTTATTCCCTAATTTATACAGAGAAAAAAAAACTTTCAACAGTCAAACCCCATTAACGGAACAGCCTCTTTTACAGTGAAAAATAACAACAAAATTCAGTTAACCAGAATATAGGCATACTGAGAACTTGTTCTATACTTTGGTGATAAACTGAGTATGGATTCTGTAGAACCTTATTTGTGAGCGCTCATGGAGCTCTATAAAATAGGAAGTAACAGATTCCAGTCTTCTATTGAAAGTACTGTGGTCAAAGATTTCTGGAGTGCTGTTAATTCAAAAAAATACTGGTATCATAATTTTGAGTCTGGATCTCATTTCCTGACATGCTTCTAATTATCAATGTTTGGAAATCTTTCATCGGGAGCTTTCCAAGAAGTTAAGTCATATTCTAGTGATCCAAATAGTATGAGTGGATTCCTAGTGAAACCTTGCAGGAAGAATTTGCCACCAAACAGCTATTTAAAATTTATAACAAAAAGTGCAGTATATACACTTGCTAACTTTCAGTTTATGGATCAAATGATGGCATGCTGTGGTCTATGAGCTGAATGTCTTTGTTACCTGGCAATCTTTCTTCCAAAAAATATATATAACTGAAGGGAGGAAAATCCAGCCCACATTGTTCTCGTAAGAATACACTTTCATGTAATATGCAAGCTTCCTATTCCCAGACAGATAAATTGAAAAAAATATTATGAAAAGGAGAAAAGAAACCATCAATAGCATACTCCAAGATCTCTGTCCTTTCAAAAACAAATCTATATAAGAAAAGACACTGTCATGGCAACATAAACCAACAGTTTCCAATCAGCACCACACTAAAGCATAAAAGTATAAGAATAGAAAGCAAGCAAAAGAGAACAAATAATCAAACATCGATTGGCCCACTTGTTTATGCAGAACTGACCGTGTTCAACATTTTCTCAATGTCAATCATTTGTAAATCTACTACCTTCATCCAGAACACATTTTCTCATATTGCTTCAGTGAATTTTAATACATATGTATTTATTGGCGTTTAAGGTCACATACTTCTGCACAATCAATGACTAATCATGACAGCAATATGGAGAAAACCCTATCATGTGATCACCTCATTGGACCGAGCTTGTCAGGCTCGTTCCAATGAGGGGGTCACATGATAAGGTTTTGTTGAAATTTTTGAAAAAAAAAATAATTAAAATATTAAATTTTGATATCCTGTGTGTTGGGTAAAGGGTTGACACACACAATTATGAGGGTTTTATATTGTTAGATTTTTTACTACAAAGTTCGTATTGCATAAGATTCTGTCCTCATTCTAGCTTAAAACAGATGAAGTGTCAGTGTTCAATAATCTCATCTTTTGTTTTGAGACTGCAAGATGGCAGGTCACGAATTGATTTCTTGCTGTTACTGTTGTCAAATTAACCATTGTTAACTTCAATTATTCATGTAATGCATAATATGCTTACTCCCCGATGTGTAAACTAATAATCATTTAACCCTTCCAAAAAAATGTTTACACCAAAACTGTTCAACTGCTTGAGTGCTACAAGCCACTTTGGTGATGTTATACTGCATGCATTGGCCTGTTGTTTGCTCAGCAGTTGAAAAAATATTCCTATAGTATGGCCCCCATGGAATGGTAACTTTCCACAAGTGGGCAATATTTCCACAAACGCAATAATATTAGACTCCAAACAAAGGAATAGTCATCAGAAATTTAATTTATGGAGCACCGGGTACAAACCGATGCTTCATAAATTAAAATTTTGCTGATGATTTTTATTACCTGGTAAACGCAAGCATGGACATCAATGCTCACACGTGGATTACGACCAATCCACGGCAACTGAACTGTATAAAACTGTGTTACAGAGTTTTGCACACACATAAGTACTAAATTGCAATAGAATATGTTTTCACAGGGTTTGATACAGGGTGCTTTGCCGGGGCTGCTGTGCGAATCCCGTTCCAGGGGCCTCAATAGACCGGTAGTTCTAACAAATTGACAGGCACCAGTGATCATCTAGGGTCCATGGAATTATGATGCAGATTGCTTTGAACTTGACAGGTTATAGTAACCCTCACTCCAGAAAAAGGCGGTTTCCCAATTTACATGGATTAAAATGGTTGTTCCAATTTATTGGAGAGTCTCTGTTTCCAATACAATGTACAAAATCAATTATTTAAGAACAAAATAAATGTTGCTAAAACTGAGACTACTCTTTCTGGTAGCACGACATGATCACATCTGAGGAAAAAATACGCATGTTACAAATCAGTTTAAAAAAATACTGGAGCCCTCTACTCAATATTCAATGATGATACATTAAAAATGGTTATCAAAACCTGCATCTTTTTATTTTGAACATACACCAAAGACAACCCTAAACTTTTAACTGTATTTTGTTGCTAGGGATGACTTAATGCTTCACAATTTACTGCCCACTCAAAGTACAGCAGCAGGAAACAAAGACTATTTATTATTTAAAAAAAAAAACAAATTGAGGGTGGGGGTAGGGCTGAAAGCTGAAATGTTATCAAATCTAATTATGATAGCTTTTAGAAGGCATTGCTTAATTTATTAAATAATTAAAGAAGAAATGATCAACCAATTAATCCTTTATGCACCTCAAAGAGTTGCCAACATTTGCAAAAGAATTTCTTAAATAACAAAAAAACTTTCATCCTTTGACTCAAAAATATAGCTTATGGTACCATAACAGGAACAAGCTCAATCAACTCATTCCAATGAGGGGTCAAAAGCTAAAATAAAAAAAAAAATAAAAAAAATTTGAATGATGATATTTGTGAATAATACTGGCTGGTTTTGGCAATTACATTAGGTATAGGGGTAACAGAAAAATCCACATGCCACATATCTTCATTGGTTACTGTCAAGAGAATTTATATATTTATTAAGGTCACTTTCAGCAACTATGGTTACATCATAACCAGAACATAAATATATAACACCAATAAAGCAAACATTGTCTATCACAGCATACCAGCACTGCTCCACTTCCGTACGTTTATGACTGGAACAAGAACAGTTTGCGAAGGCAAGAGTTTCAGATGCTGATGAACAACTAGTTCACACAGCAAACAATGTTGATGCAGTAAGATAAAACTCGCCTGAACAATGTTTCACTTTATAACAGGCTTGAAGATGACAGAGGGTTGAAATAAAATCATGCAATTATTATTACTGCAAGACAAGTTACCATGGTTACACACACAACTTGAGAGTTTGCATTAAATACTTTACACATGTTTTGAATCAGATGCCTCTATGATGCCACTGTTGGTTGAGTAATTAAGAAATTAAAAATCAAAGTGGAATGTTGAGTCAAAGATTTTCACGTTAATTAACCTGGAGGAACATTCTTGTTGGAAATGGCTACAAGAGCGTTCAGCATTTAACTAGGAAATTATTGTTGGTTTTCCCTATTACTCCTGATTAAGTATGGAGAACACCTGTCCTGCTTTTAGATGATGAAGTAAATTAGCCACAAGGAAAAGGAACCAAATCTATCTCATCAAAGAAAAAAGGAAGTGTGTACTCAGAAGAAGATAAACAAATAAAATATTTGTACATCTAGTCACTTTCAGTTGATGATTAGCTACTGTACTCAGCAAGGTAGCCAAAGTGTAGACCTACCGTCTAGGTATCAAGAATACTCTAGAAACACTTAAAATGCCAGTGCATTTGCTTCTATATGTATACCCACAGTTTCTCATCAACTGCTGAAACTCTAAAATAGACATGTTTACGTTACAGTTTCTGATTGGGATAGAGACTGGTCTGTGTTATTATGTGTTGGAAGAAAATTACTTTTGTTGAGATCAAATTGAAGATCATATTCATCTGTGTCGAAAATAACAGCAACATGAAACACAAAAAACCCCAGCAAGCTGATGAATTTCTATTTATTTACTGGGATTTAATGACACTTTTGACAGCCAGGGTAATCTCATGTCAAGACAGTTTTAAGGGTGAAGGAAGTCAGAGCCCTGGGAGAACCACTGAGCAGCAGTAAGCAACTGTCAGACTACCCAACGTACTAACTCTGACAAACAGTATTAGCATTGGTTAATGTCAAGTGCACCATCAATGTGTAGTACGCCTTAGTACACAGAACCATCATGCCTCCACGTGGGCAATTTGGATTAAGTGCCTTGCACAGTTACAAATGGTTTGGCTCGAACCATGGACCTTTTGGTTTGAAATCCAATGCTTACCAGTGAATACTCGAAACAATATGACTTAGAAAAGTAATATTTTACAAAACGACATTAGGACAACTCTACAGTTGTCAAAAGCATGTTTCATGAGAAAATACCCAAACAGTATTCCAATGAAAGGCTAAAAAATGTTCAATTTGGACTGAATTTTCTTCTCAATTGAGCAACAGAATCCATTCTATGTTTACAGAAGGAATGAATTGTCAATCAAATTATCACAACTTGAGTGGATCCAAAAACATTCAAACTCAAAATTGGTTTGACTTAGAAACTTTACAAAATCAGGTTCAGGGTTTGGAAGAGGAAGAAAAGGATTGGGTTACCAGAAATAAAAACATTTGGCTACAATATCTTGTACATTGTAAATTTATTTCAGGTCAACTGACTGTTTGCACAATAATACCAAAAAATGAAATGTCAAGCAGCATATTTTTGCCATAAATTTGCAGCTTCAACTTTTGACCTTCGTTGGTCGAAGGTTAAGTGATAATAAAATAATACAATTCAGAACTGTTGAAATCTTAAAAATTATTTTCCTTTTTTAAGTTGAATTTGAATGAAAGAGTGAGTTACAGAAATATTTTTTAAAACTTTAAAGCTGCTTGGTATTTTCCAAGATGCTTTTATGAATTATATGAAGATTTATGTAACCACAAATTCTTTCTCCAGTCTCCAGCTATTAAATCATGTCCACCTGCAACTGATTACAGATACTAATTTCCACTATAATTAAGACAGCCAACATGTTTTTCTCATTCAAAGGCAGGCACTTGGTCTTTTTTAACATGTGATGCCTATTTAAAATTAACTTTACATTACCCCCACACAGAATCTCTGTGCCATATCCATGGAAACTATTTTAATCCTTCACTTAACCCGCTGCACTCTGAAAAGTTTTCAGTGAAAAAACATCCCATAATGCAGTTTGATATTTAACCAAATATACCTTGTTGGACAGAGCTCAGTATGATCTGTCAAGCAAGATATAATAGGTTAAATTCATAGTTGAACAAGAGAAAAACTGAGAAATTAAAGAAAATTTTGTTGCACTACAAGAGTGCTAGGGGTTAATATAATGGCTACAAATTGCCAGAGCGGTTCATAAAAATCACTGTTCATATTTTCTTCCATTTTTGCCTCCAAAACATAGCTTATAACAACTCAATGGAATGAGCTCATGAAGCTCATTTCAATGAGGGTTCTTAAGCTATGTTTTTTTTAGGCAAAAAGGAAAAAAACCCAGTTGTTTAAGAAATTTTTTATGGTTGTGCGAATATTCTATATTTGAAAAACAATTCGATTGGAAAGATACATTTGAGTCAAATTTGTGTTGAAATTGGAGAACAAAATATGGGATTTTTGAAAATGGTTAACGAAAGCATTGCAAAAAGTCTTTCATTTTTTAACAATAATCCTGACTGAATGGCATTCCAACATCATCAATGCAAGCCTTCAATGAAGGCATACCTTGATGATGTGGTTGGAATATTTTATCAGTCATGACTTGAGCCATCAGTCGGAACAAAATAGGTTTGCACTTGGGATAAAGTGTCTTGCCCAAGGACATGACACAGTTACCCCTAGCAGGGATCGAACCGCGCATGGACCACTCGATTTTAAGTTGAATGCCTTAACCACTGAGCCTCTACGCTCCCATGGATTACAGAATGACCAAACTGTGAAGAAAATGAGTAAAAACGCTTTTTGTGGTGGTCTTTATCCTTAAGTAACCAAACTGGATGCATCGGAAAACTGACTTTTAAATATTTCGATTAAATATACAAAGAAAATGAATCAAACTAAGTTTTCATTTTTATTTACTGATACAACTAAGTTTACCGTAGCCATTTTTAGCCATGGCCATGTTTATAAGAGTGATTTTTACTTTAGTCATTTTTACCTCCATTTAGTGTTCCAACCTGAGATGTCGGCACACCAAATCAACGTGTATGTACTATAATTTGAATTTAGCTGTAGAATGGTTCTCAACAGCAGTCTGTTGTATATACATACATATGAAGGAAAGAGGAAAGATCTGTGTATTCACATGAAGAAATATGTTTAAACTATAACAAAAAAAAAGAAGAAAACCTCCAGACACATACCTCCATACCTTTAGAGAAGTGAAAAACAAATTGTAACAGCTATTAAGTGGATGGATACTCACGGGAACAAACTGTCTCAATTCCATCATCCTTAGTGCCAGAACATAGAAAATTTAACATTCTCTGCAGCTCTGCACCCACAAAAATGAATTCAAAAATAATTACACATGAACGATGATATGTCAGAGTAAGTGGGTCGTGTCAATTGAGAGAAATTTGTGCCGTGATTAAATTCAAACTATTCCATTGATTTTTTTCTTACACACAGAATATGGACACATATCGCCAAGATCTGATTAATCACAGAAGACTGGAAAAAAAATCAATCCTTCAAGTTTCTCTTCCATCTTGAATATATAGTCAAGTTGATGATTTCTGAGTGCCTAATAAATTGTGACATGATAGACAAGACAAAGGGGGAAGTAATCCTGTTACCTCCTCAACATCAAGCTCGCAATGTATTCTCATCAACTTCATAGGCCATGCTGTGGAATGATACTCAATGATAAATGCTATCTGTGAATCTTTATTTGCTGTCAATAATGGCTGCATTGAAAAATGAGAATTTCTGAATGTTGCTCTTGAGGCCAACTGCATGTTTGCACCATAAATATGATGCAAAAGAATAAATCAAACATCAAAGACAGCGATCAGTTTCTTATTAAATACATTCAAAAGTCCTTTCATCATCATTGCATTTTACCATTTATAACTATCTATATCCTATTATTATCAGTGCCACACTGATCATTAACATTTTCATGTATAATTAACTCTTTTGGTGCCACAAGTTAGGTCTGTACAAATTTGAAATCGAGCAGAAACGAGAAAATGCAACCAAAAAGATCTCCAATGAATCCATGACCTTTTGGGGTGGTTCAGATCTAATTAACAGGATGAATTTCATAAATTTTACTACTCCAGTGTTTCTGCTAGGTCAAAAACGACGAGACCATTTCCGAGATGAAAACACCAAGAGCGTCTCCATTACCATGGCTCGCAAATGAGAGTACTATTATGGAATGTGCCCAAGACAACTCAGTTCTCTCACACGACGGGCATGTTTAAACTGTGTATCAACAGGTGACCTTGTCAATCTTGAGAGTTAGTATCAATTAGCTGCTCTCATGGAATTGGAATAAAGTCATTTCTCAGTGTACTACCTCTGCTACCATATCAGCAAACCTTGAGCTCTCTCCTGCAGAAGCACTAGGTAAGGTAATACGTCTTCCCGAGGGCAATGTTTTGCAGCTGTGAGCAGCTGCAAAACATTGCCCTCAGGAAGACGTAGTAATACTGCTGCAATTTCCCTGTGCGCCCTAGAATACTATAGCCACTACCAAATCAAACAGCAGTCTTGTTATAAGAGGTAATTTCGTTATAGGGGGAATGTTGGTTTAAACAATGAGGCCGCCAAGCGGACCTTCTGCCTTCCTAGCGGAAACCCTGCTACTCTCAACTGAGGACAAGTTGAAGATTATATTTATCCACTGATTCAAAAACCCCGATAAATTATGTCTAAAAGGACAGAAAAAGAAACAGCACTCCTATACAGTATTTAATTATGTCATTAAAAACAATGCATAATAAATTAATCAAAACAATCTCCAGTAATGTGGATAATTTGAAGCATTCAGTGATTGACGTTTACTGAAACAACTATTCAAAACTCACGTTTTTCTCCTCTGCGGAATCATTGTTAACGAATATCTGAGATGCTACATGCAATAATAGCTGGGGTATTCTTTCTCCACTCATGGTTAATTGAATATAGGTTATAGAGTAAACTCCTGTTAAGTGAGTACAAAATCTTGTGATCTATCAAAGAATTACTAAAAAAACTGCTGAATTCCCAATGTTATAATCCTACTTGGCTTCAGTACATCCAATATATGCATTTAATCTATTATATCTTGACAGAGCAAAACATGATAGAATAATATATGCTCATTTTATCACTGGAATACAGGAAAATAACCAAATTTCTGTTAACAGAATACTCCAGTTAATTGAATATTTATCACTCGCAAAGTGGCTGTTCAATTAACAGGGTTCCAAAATACTGATCTGTTTAATCATGCAAATGCAAAGGTTGTGATGGGCAATTTCTATAGAATGTTTGTTTGTTGGGGTTTAACCCTTTAGGGCCTAATTCTGACTTTGTTAACTTTTTAATGCAAAGGAACAGGTGCCCCAACATGCATTGCATGGGTAAACTCAAAATTGATTTCTAAGTACCTTGTCAGTTGTTTCTAGACAAGCCTTGGCTGACTAGAATCAACTGCAAAGCCACTGGAGGTAGACTTTCAAAGTATAGCAAAAATGTATAAAAATATCCAAGCCCTTAGAGTTAATAACACTTTCAATGACCAAGATCATATGATGCTAGACTGACATGTTGGACTCCCCAAGTTACACTCTGCACAATCAAGTTGGCAGTGGTTGAAGTCATGTTCACCATTGATGTGGAGTATGCCTAAGTACACAGCACAGTCATGTCCTCAAAGAGGCAATCAGGATTAAGAGTCTTGCCCAAGGACACAGCACCGTTACTGCTGGCCACGATTAAACTGTCAGCCTTTTGGTTTAAAGTGCAATGCTCTAACCACTGAGCCACCATGCTACTAAAACTTACATAGAACAGTGTGGCATATTTCTTCACTGCCTTAATTTATTTATTTATTGGTGTTTAAGGTCACATACTTATGCACAACGGCTAATCATCACCGTGACAGTTTTAAGGGTGGAGGAAGCCAGAGTACCCGGAGAGAACTACCGAGCATCGACGAGCAACTGTCTGCTCCTCAACATTCTAACTCTGTTCAAGCTCCTCTCCAGCAGGGTTACAGTGGTTGAAGACATGTGCATCATCGACGTGCAGTATGCCTTAGTACACGGCGTCATCGTGCCCCCATGTAGGCAACTGGGATAAAGTGCCACAATGTGGGTCATTCCGGACGGGGATCGAACTCGGGACCTCTAGCATAGAAGTCCAACAGTCTACCACTGAGCCACCGTGCTCCCCTTCACTTCCTTTAATGAACCCTTTAATTTTTTTTTTGGCCTCAAAAACATAGCTTATGACAAATTACTGAAACAAGCTCAGAGATAATTCACTTGCACACAAAAAGTTCTTTCAATCATAGATTGTTCATCTTGCTATCACAACAAAAAGCAGGATTAATTCACCAAAGAAAAATTAGCTTTGTTTGTTAACTGGTAAAGAAACTGTACAATGTAAAAAGTATCAATAAGCCTTGTGAAATATTTCTTTAAACATGTGTACACTTAAATTTTTTTTTTTTATACATTTGTACAGACTTTGGCCCCAAGCTGTGAAGGATGATGTTCTGAAACCTTATACAACTCTGGAGTAAGAATGTGTATTCCAAATCATAAAAACATCACTTTCACATCAACATTAATGATGGCATGTTCAGAACTGAAGATTTTATTACTTATGCCTAGACTTTTTCAATGTTGAATTTACTGGAATATTTCTTAAACTGTGGGGTGCTACAGATTAACATTCAATAGATTTAACTTTAATGTTAACTTTTGATTAAAAGTCAGAAATGGTCCATAGCTGTTCAGCATATTTAATCCCTAGCACCCTGGAAGTGCAACAAAACTTTAACCAATCTCTCTGTTTTCTCTTGTTTAACTATGAATTTAACCAATTATATCTTGTTTGACAGAGCTTGGTGAGCTCTCTGTCAAACAAGATATATCTGGTTAAATAGCAAACTGCATTATGGGAAATATTTGCTGCTGAAAAGTTTGTCATTTTGACATCACAGTGCAGAGGGTTAAGGTCACTTTCAGTCTCTGTGGCTGTATCATGACAAGTGAGGTATTTTCCTTGACCAGATCAAAATCGGGTCATGCCACACTTACTTACTCACCAGTGGGTTGTGATTTCATGATTGTTCTTGCATTTCTTTTCTGACAGGGGAGATTCTACACTGTTGTGGGGAGAAAAGTGGGAATTTAATCTGAATCAGATTGAAACCCAACCTTTGATCTGGTAAATTTCTCTGTGGGCTTCTGTACTGTATAATGTCAAGTTTAGCCAATCAATTATACCAAAGACTTGAACCCAGGCACTGATTACAGAACCTGTTCACCAAAGTAAGAAAGCATTGATCCATCTCCTTGGGGTCCCAAAGATAAGTTACAATTAGTTGGGAGTACTACAGACTATGCAAAACTGTAACAAGTCAAATTCATAATTGAGGATCTCTAATGAGTCATGATTTAGTAAGAAATTTCTGTACTGTGTTCACAAAAATTGACCTGAGACAAGGTTTACTGAGGCTCAGATCGATTTTAGTGAATGTGGTTCAGGAATTTCTTGTCAAATCACGACGAATTTGAGATTCTTTTTATCGCATAATCAATCAATCAATCAATCAATCAATTCTTTATTGTACTGTTACACCATTAAGGTCAAATGTACATATAAAAAAAAAAATGTGTAATTTAACCTTTTACACATCACATAATGTTACAACTAAGCTGGCAAGCACTATTCATAAAAATCGCCAAACAAATTTTATTATTTTTTAAACTTTTGCCTTGAAAACATAGCTCATGGAAACCCCCTTGGAATGGCTCATCAAGATATGTTTTTTACATAACTGTTAATGAAATATAACAGAAGCTTAATTTATTTCTACTTCCGACAAGAAATAACTTATAATATCCACTTTTGACGTCATTCCCATATTTGAGATGATATGAATATTTTATGCAATGAGCTATTTGGTGGCGATTATGTGGTAACAAAATACTGCTGACTTCTCACTGAATATAAAGCACATTCAAACAATATGAATTCCCTATGAAATTAGCATCTTTCATGAGATCTGATGATGACTACTTGCACTTGGGCAGTTAACACCTACATAATTATTTTGTTGTAATGCATTTTGTCCCCCATCATCTAAGAGCAGGGGCGGCAGAGCTAAGGGGATGAGAGGGGCTTCAGCCTCCTCACTTTTTTGGCCAACAATACTCAAAATACTTGAAAGTAGTGAATAAAATGAGCTCTATTGATTTTTATTCCACTTTGACATCCTTAACAACAAAGAACATTTGAGTCGGTGATTGTGCAAGTTGGTGTCAGCGGTGGAGATGCAACTACCCCAATAATGTGTCAGAGTACACAATGTAGGCCTATTGTGCAATCTGGATGATTTTAGGGATTCAATGGACTACCGGCACCAGATTTGTGCCGTTAGTCCACTGATGCCCTAAAAACACCCAGACTGCCTCTTAGGCTACATTTTTAGGCTTTTCCCTCTGGAAAAGACTATTGTTTTTGTACGGATTATTATTTTTTTTTTTTTTTTTTTTTGGGTTTTTTTTTTTTTTTTTTTTTTCCACACATTTTTGTCCGTACGATTCAGAAGCCATCTTCGAACCGATTTTCACACAATTTGGCACACGCGTAGAGGGGCAAAAAATCTAAAAATGTACCGAAGCGGAATTTTCGATTTAACCCTTATTTCGCCAGAATTGGCAAAAAACTGCCAAAATTGGGGTTTATCGGCACTTTCTCGAAACACGTCTTTAGGATTTTTTTTAAACATTCATCATTTCTAGACCTGCCCATGTCACGACCTTTGATACACACGACATATTAGGCGATGCATATGGTAACCCTCCACAGGCTGCCAAACATCGAAATTTTGATGAAATGGGCCGGTTTCAGGCCCCCAGAGCACCCAAACAATACAAGATAGATAAACATAACTTCCTTTATTTGAAGTGGAATTCACCGGAGATCATTTTTGTAAGTAATAATGGTGTTCAGAAAACCAAGCATTAACCCGTTTTGGGCTGGTTAAACAGCAATACCCCCAAAAAGCTAAAAAATTCAGGTTTTCCGTGGATTTCTCTAAACGAGTCTTGTAGATTTTCATGAAAAAATTGTCACTCCCAGGCCTTGATGTGACAATAGAAGTTGCATGGACAAAATACTTCGGTGAGCATTTGTTAACCCTCCACGGGCTACTAAAACTCAAAATTGTGATAAACTGGGCTGTTTTTGGACGCCAACGGCACCCAATGGGTACGCCACAAAGAAAAGTGATTTCTTTCATCGAGCGCACAATCTATAGGGAAACATTTTTGTAAGTAGTAAGGGTATTCAAAAAACGAAGTCTTAACCCATTTGGGGCAGGCTAAAGAGAGAGACCCCTTAAAATCTAAAAATTTCCATTTTCTGTGGATTTCTCTAAATACATTCCATAGGTTTTCAAGAAAAATTGACTACTTGCAGGTCTTTGTGTGACATTACAAGTGGCATGGACAAAATATTCCGTTGAGCGTTTATTAACCCTCTACAGAATGCCAAGCATCATAATTTTGTTGAAATGGGCTGTTTTCGGACACACACACCACACAATGTATGTCCGAGAGTTACACATAATCTCCTTTGTTGGAAGTGGAATTCACTGAGGACCATTTTTGTAAGTAATAAGGGTATTCAAAAACCCAAGCATTAAACCCTTTTGGGGTTGTTATTAGCGATACCCATCAAAAGCAAAAAAAAAATTATGTTTTGCGTGGATTTCGTTACAAACATCTTGTAAGTTTTCAACAGAAAATGGCCATTGATAGGTCTTGGAGTCACATTACCGGTTGCATGGATAAAATATTCCAGTAAGCATTTGTTAACCCTCCATGGGCTGCTAAATGTCAACATTTTGAAAAAATAGTCTGTTTTTGGACACCAACAACAACAAATGGGAATGCCACAGAGATACATAACTTCTTTTACCGGATGCAAAACTGACAGAGAAAAATTTAGTAAGTAGTAAGGGTATTCAAAAAATCGAGGTCTTAACCCATTTTCGCCTGGTTAAGATGTACCCCTTAAAAGCTTAAAATTCCAGTTTTCTGTGGATTTCTCCAAAAAATCTAGTAAGTATTCAAGACAAATTGACCATTTGCAGGTCTTGGAGTGACATTACAAGTTACATAGACAAAATATTCCGGTAAGCGTTTGTTAACTCTCCAGAGGCTGCAAAGCATAGAAATTTTGAGAAAATGGACTGTTCTTGGGCACCCATTGCACGCAATGTGTACCTGCGAGATAACCATAACCTCCTTCTTTGGAAGTGGAATTCATCAGACCAAGCATTAACCCATTTAGTGCTGGTCTTAACCCGTTTTGGGCTGGTTAAACAGCGGTACCCATCAAAGACTTAAAATTTCATGTTTTCCCTGGATTTCTTTAAAAACATCTTGTAGATTTCAAGAAAAAATGGCCATTCACGGGTCTTCATGTGACATTACAAGTTACATGGACAAAATATTCCGTTGAGCATTCGTTAACTCTCCACGAGCTGCTAAACATCAAAATGTTGATAAAATGGATTGTTTTCAGACACCAAGAGCACCCAATGGATATGTAACAGAGAAATATAACTTCTTTTACTCGCGTAGAATTCACAGAGGATCAGTTTTGTAAGTAGTAAGGGTATTTAAAAGAATGAAACTTAACCTATTTTAGACTGGATAAGGAGAGATACCCCTTAAAAGCTTAAAATTTACATTTTCTGTGGATTTCGCTAACTGCTTGTTGGCGATTTTCAAGAACAATTGGACATTGGCAGGTCTTACAAAGTGCATAGATAGAATATTCCGCTAGTCGTTTGTTAATCCCGCTACAGGCTGCTAAACGTAAAAATTTTGATAAAATCGGCTGTTTTCGGGCAGCAAATGGGTATGTAATAGGTAAACATAACCTCTTTTATCAGACTCAGAATTCATGAGGGATAATGTATGATAGTGTTAAGGGTATTCAAGGGAGCGTGGTGGCTCAGTGGTAGACTGTTGTACTTCTATGCTAGAGGTCCCGAGTCCGATCCCCGTCCGGGACGACTCACGTTGTGTCCTTGGGCAAGGCACTTTAGCCCGGTTGCCGACATGGGGGCACGATGACGCCGTGTACTAAGGCATACTGCACGTCGATGGAACATATGTCTTCACCCTCTGTAACCCTGCTTGAGCGGAGCTTGAACAGAGTTAGAATGTCGAGGAGCTGACAGTTGCTCGTCGTTGCTTGGTGGTTCTCTCCGTGTACTCCGGCTTCCTCCACCTATAAAACTGTCACGGTCACGATTAGCCATTGTGCATAAGTATGTGACCTTAAACACCAATAAATAAATAAATAAATAAATAAGGGTATTCAAAAAATCAAGCCTTAACCCTGTTTATAGGATTAAAGACAGACAGCCCATGCCGTGTACGCTGCCTACATTACTTGTAAAATCGACACCCCCACTAAATCTACTTCGGGGTGCGGTGTCGGACCCGACCACCTGACGGTTCTGACCTCATTAGATAACACTCCTTCGTTGTATTTAGCAGCATGGATTTCCCCAAGAAGCAAAGACAAAAATACGTCTGCGGAAAATAATGGCAAATATTTTATTGAGTCTGTATTTTGTCCGTATAGAAAATGTCTCGCCCACATATACCTAAACATGATTCAATGATACAATTGGACATATTTCTCTCGTAAAACCTGAAAAAGACTTGATTTATTTCATTTTAGGATTGCGCGTGTATATTCTTAGAAGATTCTCTGTGTGTTATTAATATACAGCGTCAGTCTTTGATCTCGTTTGGGACGATCAGTGATTAACACCTTTTCGACAAGAGCCATCGAAATTGAAAATAAAAAAAATAATCAAATTTCACTAAAACCTTTTGCAGAATCGTGTTTTTCAGAAAACTCTTTCGCGATTGCATGTGTCGTTTTCAAAATTCCGATCAGTAATCACGAAATTATAAATATGTTGTTTTCAATAACAAAATTGAAAGCATGTCCGTCAAACTTGCATGACGTCAGAACTCGACTCGGGTGAAATACTGCAGTGATGCAGTGAAAGTTCGAGAGTAATAAACGCTGATATCGCAGTAGGCTTTAAACTGTCCATGGAATGGTCCTAAAATCATGTTTATATTTGCAGCTTTACTGCAAATAGGTTTCCCGTTGTTTCTTGTTGAAGTGTTGTTTCCGTCAAGGCCAAGTACTATAGAAAATTTGGAACACCGAGCAGTGGGCCTGCCCCATGAACACCTGCCTGTTATTAAAATTAATTAGCGGGGACATCTGCGCCCCCCCCCCCCCTTCCTGCTGTTTTTTTACCTAGGACACCTGCCCCCTATTGTTTCTTTTACCTAAGCCACGTGCCCCCCCCCCCCCCCCCCCCCTGCTGTTTTTCACCAACTACGCCTGCCCCCGTTTGTTTGCTAACGGGCCCCTCCCCATTGACCTTTCTATCTTTAGAAGCACCCGGGCCGACGGGGAGAGGGCGTGGTTGTGAGCATGGCTAGATTTCGCTGAAGGAAGGTACCCTCAAATCTGGGTCGAAAGTGGCGAAAATGACAAAAGGCTACTTCAACGTATGGTAACGGTATAAACTTCAGACGATCTGGGCGATGTACAGACGAAAGATCATACCTTGGAGCCGGTTAGGTAATTTGGCACAAAAAAACTCCGATTTTATGCTCAATCGCTACTCTACAGTAGTCTACAATAGTGCCCAATTCCATTCCAAACTGATAGAGTCGGGACGAATAGTACTCTCACTTTCCACGCGATGCGTGGTGTTCTCCACGCGGTCTCGACACTTGCAACAGATGCCAAAATGTCGGCCAGGGTGCGTAGAACAAGTTCTGAAAATTAGAAGTCGCTGCCTTCGGCGGTCTGGACACGGTTCGTGTTTGTGAGAAGTGCAATTTTAATGGCAAATTGGCAAATTTTCGTTAATCGTTTCCTACCAAAACACCTACTCACCGCCGATTTCTTTTCACTGCAACTTCTTCCGATTATCTATGGTTTAAAGATAGTGTCAGGATACACCCCCCCCCCCCCTCCCCCGCACCGAAACCTGGGACTTTAAGCTCAATCGCAGCTCCACAGTCGTCTACAACACTGCCCATTTCCATTCTGAACTGATAGAGTCGGGACGAATAGTACTCTCTCCTTCCAAGCGATGTGTGGTGTTTTCCAGGCGGCTCGGACGCTCCAAACAGATCCCAAAATGTCGGCCAGGGTTCGTAGAACAAGTTCTGAAAATTTCAAGTCGCTGCCTCCAGTGGTCTGGACACGGTTCGTGTATGTCAGAAGTGCTATTTTAATGTCCAATATGCAAATCTTCGTCAATCTTTTCCTGCCTGCCAGAAACCCAATCACCGCCAATTTCTTTTCACTTTAAACTTCTGACGATTCTCTTAGGTTTAAAGGTTGTGTTGGGATCCCTGGGTGGCGGTCTTAATGAAGCAACTTCCATTTACAGAGAGAGAGGGGTGGGGAGGGGGCTCTAAAGGAGTCTGCGCCCATTCACGACGTCTTTTTTTCGAACTGGCTTGAAAAGGAAGGACCAAATTCAGACAGTTACCTCCTCTCTTCAAAACGCTATATCCCAACCAATTCTAGGCAGATTTCCATGAAATTTTCACTCGTTGTTCATGGATAGTTGCGGCATCACTTTCCATGAAGAGCGATACGAATTTCGCATTTCGTCACTTCGAATTCGAAAAGAGCGCATGCGCATGGATTTCTCTGAAAACATCTTATAGATTTTAAGTAAAAATGGCCATTCGCACTTTTTGGTTTGAAATTGCAAGTTGCATGAATAAATATGCCTGTTAGCACATGTTAACCCTCTACAATTGGCCAGACATCAATATTTTGGATACATTTGAGATAAAATTGACCATTTTCAAATAGACAGAGCACTCAAAGGGTATGTGTCAAACAAACATAACTCCTTTTGTCGGTCATTAACTTGTGGGACGACGATATTGATATTAACCCACTCTACCATTAATGATGGTTTTTACCTAAACAATTTTTTTTATAAAACTGAGTCATTTGAGACTACTATAACCACCTTTCTCATAACATCAATGAAAGAACTTCAGTGAGACAGTTAAAAACAATTCATCAGACACTGTAGGGGCATGAAAAATCAAGGAATCTCATCGGGAAAAGCCATGATTCTCCAGAATCATAAAGTCTAGTTTAACATGATTTTCTTATTAGAGAAGATCCCTGATTCACCACTTACACTTTGGCTCCATCCCACTTTCAAAGTTGCTTTGCAGCACCTGTCTGAGTGGTAAAAGCATATACTGGAAGCAAATGGTAACCACTCCAACACTCATCCCCAACTCAGTGCTTTAATTCACCTCACTTTCCAATATTATAAAACTTTCAGTATCTGCATGGAATGAAACCTAACAAATAAGCAGACAATTGTACATTAGAATTTCATCAAAGGGGAGAAGGGTCAAAATTTCTGCATTATATTTCATCTTACACAACTATAGACTACTAGAGTTCAATCGATATCACTGTATTTCCTCTGTTGAGCTCTGTTCATAAATACGGAAGCAGAAGAAATCAATAACCTTCCGTTTTCAATATTCAAAATTAATTTTTCTGTTACAATTATATCCTTAGAAATATTATCAAGCGCATCAGAAATACTTGTAGCTGAAGAAAAAATAAATCAATGACACTCCTCCAGCAAAATCCATATGATAAGTTGAAAGTGATAAGAGTGAGTTTGCTATTTTAATATTTAAATTTAAAATTAAAAATTTTTTTTGGGATGTTTTTTTCCTTCATATCTATCTGATGATGTAAGTTTGATCAGAACTGTAATGAGATTTCCAACTGTCCTTATAAATGCTTAATGATGGTGACTCAATGTCTGCGTGCTAATCAACTGTCCAGGTGACAATAAAAAGGTGGAGCAGAGGATTTAGAAATAATCTGAACATCGTCACTGAATTGATTTACCTGGTAAAGCCTTATCGATCCATGCATCAGGTCGTAGGTTAATCTAGCGTGCAGAAGCTATGATTAAATTATAAATAAAAATAGCCAAGTTGATATATTGAAAGACACAAATGGTTGGTTCCAACTTGGGTTTATGTCACTCAAGACAGGTGATTCACTTGAAGTAAAGAAATGATGATTAAAATTCAACCTTTCACTAGCACAATTTCACACAACAGCACTTAATGATGAAACAATTAATTAATTAACCTGTACTGCCGCAATGCTTTCAGGCTTCCTTAGTTAAGTTTTCATTACTAATTAAGGGCTCACTCATGACAAAATTGTGGAAATCTTCTATATTGGTGGATTCAGATAAGAGAAAAATGTAATGATCATCAGACCCAAGTACTGTACACAAGATTTTCATGAGACGCTTTTCGGTCAGACCCCAGCATATTATGCAAGATTTGCAATGATTACAAAAAAACAACTGAGAAGATTTGTGTCTGCATCACAATTTAGTCAAAATTCACCATCTGCTTTTTTATCCATAAATACTGTAGAATCCAACCCATCGGAAATGAAATGCCAAAAAACATCGCAGTTTAGATACTATTTTAGTTTGTTTTCACTAGTTCAGTCCTGATTTCTCAATATTTTATTCATTTGGGGGAGTTTAATGACAATTTTGACAGCCAGGGTCACCTCATGTTGGACAGTTTTATGGGTGGAGGAAGCCAGAGTATCCTGAGAGAACAACCAAGCAGCAGTGAGCCACTGTCAGACTTTCCAATGTACTAACTCCGTACAAGCAGCATTGGCATTGGTTGAAGACAAATACACCACTGACGTGCAGTACATCTTAGTACACAACACCACCATGCTCCCCATGTGGGCAATCGGGGTTAAACGCCTTGCCCAGATACACAACTAAGTTACCCCTGGACCTTTTGGTTTGAAGTCATAACCACTGAGCTACCACGCTCCTATATATATTGTTAACAAGAACCAGTAACATACCTCAACTGGGTAACAGTATATTAATTTGTTTGTTCTGGGCAGCAAAATCTGCCTGCAGCAGACAAAGAACAAATTATTTGCGATATAGGGAGAGTGGTGATATTGGATTTTCAACTCAACAGTTATACAGCTTCTGATAAATAAAAAGCACTGAAGAGTTTTCTGGTGCTGGTTGTGCCATTTTCTCCCTGTGGAAACCTCAAGCCAAGTAGCAGGTCTTGTTGACTGTGGTAAACACATTCTACTTTACTGGTAAAAGAGGGTTTGGTAACTAATTAGTGATGTTGAAGTGGTCTGCCTAAAAATCAGCTAAACTGACTTCATACTTGAGTTGCAGTCATTATTTAGTCATAGATGCTGCAAGTGACCTTAAAAACACCAATAAATCCTGCTCTTTTCCCAGAAATGTGAATAGCTGCTATGTGAAAATGCCTCCACACAGAACCTGAATTTTTGGAGTAACTCACTTTCTCAGCACTGGCTGATTGTCTAAACCAAACTCATGTCCATCACCTGGTCATTTCTCTTCACCTCTTGCTATCTTGACAGATGTTTTGGTAAGTGAAATAATTGCCATCACTTATCATCTCTTATCAATCTCATCCCTAATCAGATCTGTATACAGTAGGTTTAACAGGGTTTCACCAAACTAGGATTTTTTTTATTATCAAGGACAGATTAACATGCTTTTGTATGGCCTTCACACAATGCAACACAAAAATAAAAATTTTGCTATTTTCTACAGATCTTGATCTTTACCTGCAGACCTGTCAATTCGAGATGAGTAATCACCCTCACTCTCTATGGTCCACCCAATTTCAAAAGAAGGAGAGCTGCAGATAAATGTCCACCTAAAAAAATGAATCAGCTAAGTGATTCAAAATCCCTCTACCTGATTCCAAATCCCTTGATTTATTAGCTGGCTGAGTGATAGAAACTACTATCATGTCTCTACTGAAAAGTGCTAAAAGCCACTTTAGTGGCTTTACACTGTATGCATGACCTTGTTATTTGCATGATAGTAGAAAAAAATGTTATAAAATTGTTTTGTTACAAATTATTGGAGAGTGCCAACAGGCACTCTCCAATGAATAGTAACAAAACAATTATTTATGAACAAAATTTTGATAAACTAAGGCTCCCCTTACAGGTAGCATTGTATCTTTGATAAAAATACACATTATAAATCACCTTTGAAAAATAATTCGGCACTCTGCCAGTTAACAAGTAAATCTTAAAAAATGAGGTCTAGTTCAACAAATACTACTGAACTGGTACACATGCACTGGATTAATTTGGGTAGTTTGAATATTTGTTCATTAGTATTCAGGCCCAAAGCTAATAGGGGCTGGGGGGGACTGCCCCCCCCCCCCCCCCCAATGGCCACCTCTGTCAAAAAATTTGGCCCCCTTTTACTAGAATTTCAATGCATTTTGCATACAAAATGGAGCTTATTTGGTCATTTTAGGCCATTTTCCCAATTTTTATAGGAATTTTGTCGGAAATTTTCAGAAGTTCGTCCCCTGTAATCTGTCGATGGGGAGAGTCTGGCTTCGGGCTTGTTAGTATTTGTTTTATAATAATTTGTTGGAGAGTGTTAATGGCTCTATCCAATATTTTGTAACAAATGGAATCCACATGAACAAGGTATCATTTTCAACTGGAAATAAATCACAACAAAATATTAAGCCTTCGTCACAGCAGCAGGCCTTTTGCCAATAGAGTCCTGATGGTGACTTCTAGCATTTGAGTAAATAAATGATGCATTGTTGCCCAAATTTGGGCTCTCTTAAATCTAAAATACTGTCTCTTAGCATGCAATCTGTTAAGCAATACAATACATCACACTGCGATTCTCAAACTGACTTTTCATCTTGTGAGCAGTTGCATGTTGAACAGATGTACCACTGATTTTTTTAGTGGGCTAAATTGAATGTTTTCATTTCTTGAAGTGCACTGAATGTCTGCATCCACTTTTATTGGTAACATAAACATATTTCTGGATGACATCAGTGAATTCTTCACATGTAAAATATTTCAACTGAAACTATTTTCAGCAGTTTGGCATCACCATAAAACTTGATGCATTATTCAGTTGTTTTCATCTTAAACTGGTTGCCACAGCAATGATTCTCTGGAATTTCAAACAGGATTTCCTGTGTCTTAAAAATTTCATTTGCAGTTATTTACATCAATGACTACAAAAGGGATCAAATTTCCTGTTCAAATGATAGCAGCCTGGGTTTCCTGTCACTGGAGTGTTCACACCTGCTTCTAGTTTTTCATAATATCCAATTATCAGGCTAGACAAAACATTCTCTCAGGTTTGAACACCAAAGTTAGACAAGAAAAAATGACCCAAAGATTACAGATGATCCCCATAGGTCATTCATTTGCTAAGGATGGAGCAAGAATTATTGGAAGGGATTGGGGACTATTTTATTAAAAACTTATTACCAAATATATATTACCATATATCCATGCTATAAATTATTAAAAATTATAATAATATTGTCAACAACATAGGGGTTGGTTCAAACCTATATCAAGAGAATTTCCTTCAACACCATCTGTATTGCAAAACTATACTAATCCATACACACCACTTCGGCACCACCTGGGCTCTCTGTTAGTGACTGAATTGTGTGTGTGCTTTAGTATAGTTTCCTTGGGCAGTTGGTGACAAAGGAAACTCTCTTGATGTGGGTTTGAGAACCTCCGCTGTGCCACTTTCAAAATGACCAGGATCCTTTTTTGATTCTATGGATCTCTGAAAATTTCAAAAGACATTCTCGCTGATTTGCAACTAAAATGTTGCTGATGGCACCTTGATGTGTTCAAGGGATGATTTGAGAATTTTTATGAATAAAAGATGATCCCAATCCTAAGTGGGAGAATATTACCATTGAGGCACCAATACAATGGTGGCGACACATATGCATTAACTCATATTCTCTAGATTTTCTAGACCTGAAATGGTTCAACGGTTTTCTTAATCGATTAATGACATGGATTAACCTTGGTTAACCGATTAATTATTTTTAATTACTTTCATTATGTTTTCAATTTTTGTCTCGAAAACATAGTTTAGTATGACACCTCTTTGAAAGGAGTTCAAGGAGACAAAAATTGAAATTTTTTAGTAATTCAAGAATTTATTTTATTAAGTATCGTCTGCTTCCCACATTGAGTAAAGGGTTAAGAATGGCCATTTCCAGCTACAGATAGAGTTTCATGATCATGCAAGTGAAGAAATATGTCAGCACGTAACTTGCATGATTTACTGTCTCATATAATTGTTTTGAGTCAGTATGACATTGTTTGCCTGTTTTGGAGCAAGTTTGTTCCTTTGTTAACCCATATAATTCCTTATCCCCTAAAACCTACCAGAACAGTGATAACCAGCATCCTTTTCAATCAGAACATGATTTGGTGAGGGTCATTTACACCAAAGAAAGGAGATTTCATAAATAAAATATTGAGAGAGCGGTGGTTCAGTGTTTAGAGCACTGAATTTAGTTTGTTCAAATCAGTGATAATAAAAACCAGTGAACAATTAACATATCTCCATTTATTTCCTGAAAATGCAATGCTTTCCAATTTGTTCAAATCTTGGCCAGAGTGATGACAAATGTAAGAGAGACCAAAGACAACATTTTGTTGATAAAGACATTGATTCAATTTGAGCTGACATATTTCACCACTACCAACACCCTATATCAAATTATTTATGCAGTTAATCAAGAGAGTATAACTGAGCTGAATGACTTTCGAAGAGAAGCATTAATCAATTTTTTTGTGTCCCCATGGGTAGTTGAGCTCTTCATCTTCAAAAGTTTCTATCTTTGCTCTGCAGGAAGAGAGCTATTCTGGGCAAAGTAAATTGTAAGAAGGCAATTAACCTAAATGATTAACTCTTAACCTGCTGAGTATTTTCAAAATATTTTTCATCAAATCTTGTCATGGCTGCTGTAAAGCAGCCATGACTAGATTTGATGACAAATTCATCTAAATTTGGCTCAAGGAATCATTGGGGAAAAATCCATTCAAATTACTGGGAGAAAAGTTGATTAAAGGTGCCCAAATTATCCTTATTTCAGTGGCAAGAGAAATCCTGTCTTCGACGGGAATATCCGCCTGCAGAATGAAAAGGGTTAAACCATGATGGGTGATTTATGGAAAAGTGTGGTCCACTTGTGACCGTTCATCAGGTAAATGCTTAAAAAGAGGGTAGAGCTGAAGAATAGATGACTGTAATTTATTTTCAAAATACCTGCTCTCCTTAACTTGTTTTCATTTTGGATTACTCTCTATCATATTTGCAATACATTTAGCACTTTTGTGTCACATTTACACATCCAGTTTGATGACTACATAACAATAGTACATACTTTTCTCCTGTCTTGTGTTCTGCTTGCATTATAGAGTGCTACCTACTTACTGCTAGAAAACAAATGTTAAAACTTGGGAATCATTAGGTTCAGTACAGTAAGGGTAAGGTACCCTTGCTGTACTGACTCTAGATCATTACTGATGTCTCCCAGTTTACTCCACATCAAGATGGAGAATCTCTGTTTCTCAGTATGTTAAGTTTACTGTATGAAAAGGGTTAAAATAACCAATAGATATGATATTGGTCCACCTGAAACCATTATTATTTGTTGGTAACATGCTATAGAATAGGCAAAAACACAGAAAAATGGAGGGGGGTCGGGTATATTTTAAACACACTGCAGAGTCTCCTATTCTTCAGTTTTATCTAACTTCTTTATTGTACTGCTACACCATTATGGTCAAATCAAAAAGAGAAATTCCAGGATTGTGCCCTTATGTTCTGGGGGATATGATTGGCGAGACACTAAAACAGTTGCATGGCATTCATTGAACATATGACAACAAATACTTACCAATATATCATTGTACTGTCAATATGTCTGATATTTTTTATGTTTAAGAAAACAATTCACAGCCATGTGCAAAGACCCTTTAAGGAGACCAATACTGATGTTACAAGATTAGAAATCACAGAATTGATGAAGATCTTGTCAAAACACAGTGTGAATAGCACAGATGTTTGTGATCTATTTGGTTCAAAACTGACCAGGAAGCTTGCACTTCAATCAAATGAATTTTCTCCATCAATAACAGAGAAGGTATTAACATCAATATTTCATTATAGGGAATCTCACATCAAACAAAGTTACACAAGCAGCCTGCATACCTACTTCTGTGTAAAAACACTGGTTTCTAAATTGAAAGCATAGACAATACTCCTATTTGTATTATACAGTGATGAGAATGCATTTTCACAGAATCAAGAAAAATAAACTTAAATTATGTTTCCACATATAGAAATGCGTTCAAATATGTCTGACAGTTGAATCCTTTTGAAGTTCAAAAGATAATGAAAGTGTCAATGACACAAAAGTTCAACTTCACCAAGAAAGGACTGAACTAAATAACTAACTTTAGGATGTGCTATAGAAATTGTAAACAACTTAAATGCAAATTCTGAGATGGCCACTGGTAGCCATATTCTTTAATTAAATTAGAAAAGCATGACAGCTCCCATATAGACATCACCATAAAGCCACATAAGAGTGTTGAAAAAGATTGAGTTTGACATGCATCCAGTAGGTGTGTGTGCTAATAGAACTGTTCACAATTTATATGCCAAATGCAAGATGGATGTTGGCGGCCATATTTTTGAGTGCCTGGCCTAAGGACACAAGGCAGTTATGACTGATTGAGTTCGAATCATGGACCTTTCAGTTTAAGTTCAATGCCCTAAATACTGAGCCACCACACACCCAATTAGAAGTACAGTAATGGAGTCTAGTTTAGCCTTGGCTTTCTAAAGTTAACTATAAACCACTACTTGGCCTACATTTCTTGAATGTTACCTCAATGCAAATATGGTGAAAACAGTGTAAAATGATCTAGACTCAAGGGTTAAAATGTGTGGATAGATGGTGATGTCATTAGTCAGTTCATTATTTTAATTTTAATAATTCCTTCCTGTTCCAAGATAATAACCAACAACATTTTCATTTCACAGTAATTAAGCAAGAGGCTTATGTGAACTAACAGTGAACTCAGAATCTTTTATTAATCTAATGCGTTCCCTCGGAAACACTGCCTCCTCTATTGTGCTGCCCAGCTAAATCATCAGCAGTGAACTAATGCATCCCTTATCTCTATCTTGAAAGAGTTTCAATGTTGAGCTCAAGTAGTCTTAGACTGCACATTTCCAGTAAGTGAAGGTTTTTGATTAACCCAATACCTGACACAAGCTGTAGACAACAGTAGCAATATTATTTCTGAAATAGCTAAAAGTTCATTTTTCTTGCAAAGCATGACATACTGAGCCTTTATGGTATGATATCATCATGTTAAACCATTATTATAATGCAAATTCATATGCTATGATATGGAGGAAATAAATAATAAAACTTGAAGGAAAAAATTTGTTTTTACCACTGAGCAAAAGCTCAATTTGTCAGGAAAGTGGATACAGTGGAGCCCTCTTAACTGGGATATTAACTGAATATCCATGTTAAGTGCATATGACTTCCCAACATCAAAGCATTCACTAAATCTTCAGAACAGTTTTGATCTGTAACTTTCATACACAAGAATTACTCTGTAACCAAAGAATTCTCAACAGTTAGAGACATTTTTGGGTCTCACAGAATCAAATATGGGGATGGGGGAGGGGGGGTGGGGTGGGTGGGGGGTGGGGGGGAGAGATTTAATCTTTTATATCTTATTTGACAGAGCTCAATTAGCTCTATCAAACAAGATATAATAGAATAAATACCCAGTTTATCACAAGACAAGAGAGTGACCCAATTACTGTTGTCTTCTATTAATTGAAAATTTTTCGACAGCAAATTGCCTTTTCAATGAACAGCGTTCCACTGCTACACCTCACCAATACCATGAGTCAGAGCATCAACTTTCCAAACAAAAATATCATGATATTAACCCTTTACCCAATGTAACCACAATGTTCATCCAGTGCTATTTACAAACAGTGCCACTCAAAATTTTTTATTATTTAAATTTTGGTGTCTACAACTTAGCAAATGAACTCTCATTGGAACAAGCTCATCAAGAGTATTCCAATGAGAGGTCAAAAGCTATGGCTTGGAAGTAAAAAATGAAAATTTGCAGCAGTTCCAAAAAATACATTTTGCATGTGTTGTCTCTCACTATGGAGATTATAGTGGGTGCCACTGAATTGGATATTTCTAAGCTGAATAACACTATTAATTGCACATAAAACAAAATATTCCCAAACCTTGGGTTCAAATTTGAACTGTTAATTGCAAAGAGGTTAGAGAGAGGAAAATCTTGTTAGTTCAATAAAAATTCTTGTGATCCACGGAAGAATAACTGACAACCACCCTCGTTTGCAGACTTATTCAACCTCAGTACATTCAATCTAAGCATTCAATCTTTTAGCTCTGTCAAACAAAATATAATGGAGTAAATGCTGTTTATTTTGAGAATACAGAAAAATGATTAAATTCTGCTCATTGCCAATTTTAACTGTTACTTGAATATTTTATAATGAAACAAGACTAACAGTGACCACCCGACCACAGAGGCCCCCGAACTATGACCTTCATCTGTGACCTTGACCTCCATCAAACCCCATAAAAATTTGTGCCCCGGCACATTGTCTCCCCAAAAACAACATGTATGTCAAGTTTCAACAAAATCCAATGAAGCATCTCAGTTATGCAGCAGACACGAAAATCTTCCTGATGGACGAATGGAAATGACAAACATTATATCCCCCCCCCCCCCCCAAATTTTTTTTTTGGAGGGGGGAGGGGCATAAAAATGGCTATTCATTTGATAGGGTTCAACTGTATTCATATTTGTTTAAGTCATGGCTGGCATAATACTGAAGACAACATTTTGTCAATTTCGAGATTGATTCAATGTGAGTGGACATATCCCCCAGTTATTTTTCTACTTTTACAGTTAATCTGAGAGTAAAACTGAGCTGGATGACTGGATGACTTCGAGACGAGCATAAATCCACTTTTTGAGGTTCCCATGCAGGGATTCTTTTAAGTGTCCACAGGTGCCAACTATAGGGCCCATTTCCAATGGCAATTAAGCATGATTTTTCCCAATCCCAAATTTTCAAATCTCTGTCCCCAATCAATTTAATGTACAATTGGTTCCCTGACACCTTATGACCATCCAGTTCAGGACAAGTGTCCTTTGAATTTAAATTGCTTACCTAACTTAGAAAGCGTTTGAATTCAAAAGCAAATGACATGTTCTTTAATAATATAAGTACAGTTAGGATATAAACGTTTCTTGTCTCATTAAGACATTCGGGAATTTGACTATGGAAAACCATTTGTTAACGAGCTTCCAATAGTAAGCTTAACCCTTTACCTAACACAAAAAACAGACGACACTTGCAAAAAAATTCTTGAATAACTATTTTTTTCTTCATTTTTTTGTCTCAAAATCATAGGTTATGACCCCTCAAAGGAACGAGCTTGACGAGCTTGTTCCAACAAGGGGTCATAACCTATGTTTATGAGACAAAAAATGAAAAAAATAATTAAAATTAATTGGCGATTTTTTAGAATAGCGCTGGCCGGTTTTGGTCGCTACGTTGGGTAAAGGGTTAACAACACAAAACACCATGGCCTAATTCTCCCTTCAAAAACTGATGCTCCTAATAACATAATTAAAGAGAGGAAATAGTTTTCCATAGTCAAATTCCCAAATGCCTAACGAATCAAGAGACATTCATCTCCAGTGTAATCTCTGTCATCATTAGAAGTGAAACAATTCTCCAAACCTATTTTATTTGAAGAAAAACAATCAAAAAAAATGTAATTTTCCATCTCAGTCTATTTGCCATGATCTAATTTACAGGGTGTGTTTGATTCTTGACTCAGGTGACGTAAGATTTCAATCTCCAGCAAGTAGCGTGGATACATACTTGGTCTAATTGACCTGCTTCGGGCAAATAGAGCACAGATGAATTTACTGAGAAAGAGCACAGAACCAATCAAATCAAATTATGGGTTCAGAAGAAAGAACAACGAGGTCAACTTTAACTGATGAATTACAATTTAATATAGACAATAGAGAGTGGAGTGAACACGATTCCATGTGACTGTTTGTTATAAAACGTATTTGTAGAATGTAGTATAAATGCAGTTGCTTAAGTATTGGTCTTAATGTTCTCTGTTCAATTTGAATCTAAAATTGCTCAGTCTTTGTATGTTTCGTTCCCTCCAAAGCAAATTTCCAATTGGAGCCCCCATGACACAAATTTTCCCAATAGCATGGACCTGGACCCTTCCCCAAACTGGGCAGAAGAATCCTTGCCATGGGTAGTCGAGCTTATCATCTTCAGAAGGTCCCATCTGTGCTCCACAAGAAGAAAGCTGTTCTGAGCTAAACAATCCACCTAAATGATTAAAACATCATATCATAGCCAAAGAGTCTAGCTCCAATGGTAAGCTTAACCACACAAAACACCATGACCTAATTCTCCCTTCAAAAACAGATGCTCCTAATAACATAATTAAGAGGGGAAAGAGAAATTCTTTGAAACCATCAACGTCAAAAATATTTAACAAGTTATCAGTGTTTATTCAATGCAAACCAGTAGACAAGAAAAAATACAAACTTTATCAATTTCGCAGAAAAAAAACCTTGCCAGAGTAATTGGTAAAAAGTTGCAAAAGGTGTATTCAAACAAATGTTGACATTATGTTCTTGTAGATAATTTAGAATTCAATAAAGACTTGGTTATTCAGTGATCATAAAGAAATACACGCACCTTCTGATAAACATTATATTAACTCCTCTTCTATAGTAAGTGGTGTCTGATATTGTGTGTTACAACAATGGATTCACTGTTTGTTAAGGTTGAAGTCTCTTATATGCCAATAACAAATGCATCAACTGTTCAAGTACCAAGATTAGCATCAGAATAGAAACTTATTTGTTTATTTGGGGTTTAACATCACTTTCAACAACCAGGGTCATATGGTGTCAGACAGTTTTACAGATGAAGAAAGCCAGAGTACCTGGAGAGAACAACAAAGCAATGGCAAGTAACTTCCACACTTTCCAACTTACTCTTCCATCACAAGCTGGGTCAGCAATGGTTGATGGCATATCTACAATCGGCATATAGTATGCCTTTGCAAATTATTTCACCATGCTGCCAGCTAAGCAGTTGGGATTAATTATCTTGCCCAAGGACAAAATGCAAATGATGTGGATCAAGACTGAACCTGCAACAGTACGACCTAAATGACAATGTTCTAGTCAATGAACCACCACACTAACTAAGAGTATAGGAACGATATATTATTTTTCTCCCCCCACTATACGTGAAACGTACGCGTATCCCAGGTGAGACAGTAGGGTGCCGTGGGATATTTCTATCCCACCCACCCCACGTGACATACTCATTTGCATATTTTATTAGGTCGCCGGAACTATTTCATCATCATCTGCACAATTGTAAATAAACAAAATGGCTTCACGATTTCCTGCATGTAATCCACGTGCCATTCAAAATCAACAATGTTGATTTGTTTCAACCCCATGTTTCTCTGCAGATTTAATAATATCACAGCGCGAATTTATCGATCGATCAATAATCTCACAATACCCTTTAGATTAGAGTTTGACACGCACAAATTCATTAATCCCTTAATGGACAGTGTTACAAATCAATTTTTTAGTATATACCTATGCTATATACCTAACTTTTGTACGATCTTTCTGATGAAATTGTTCGTTTTTCGATAAGGACTACGACTTTATAAATTGTCAGCATGTGACCGCCAATTATCTATAATGACGTAATCCTTATGTGGGGGGAGAAAAATCATCCTCGATGAGTCTGAAGGTGGGAATGGGGAAATCTCACCCTCGGGGCAAGATATTTGAACCAGACCCTCGGCAAGCCTCGGGTCTGGTTTAAATATCTTGCCCCTCGGGTAAGATTTCCCCATCCCACCTCCAGACTCATCGGGAATCATAATAATCCTCCAGTGCATATTGGCATTTACAATAAAATTCAACAAAATTTTACATCAATAAAATATTTCCAGATGAGTGAATATGAAGCATATATAAAAATTTTCAGTTCACTTATATGACATCAAGATTTTGCTAAGACACCCTTGGGCTGTTTGAACACAATATAACTCCCTGAACTATGGGTTCAATACAATCTATTTGCCAGGAAACTGATTCATCTGTCGGAAAAGATTTTGGTTTAGATTTTATGTGTGTCTACAATAATTTTTGTAATAAACTATTATTTCAGTACATCCTACTTTAATTGAATTATCCTGTTAATTGAATACAACTTCCAAACACAAAACCATTTACTTTTCCTTCAGAACAAATTTGATCTGTTAATAAATGGGTTATAGAGTAAAATTCTGCTGAAATTGTGGGTGGGCGTTTTTTATTTTATTTTCGGATTTATTTCTTTGCCATCAAAAGTTCATGTTCATGGTTTGTTATATGTTTTAGGCCTCATAATATACAGAATAGCATAGGTGGTAGTGTATTTCGTCTTTGATTACAAGAAGGCTTTGCATTTAAAGCATTGCAAAACCTTGTTGCAATGAAGGGACAAATTTATCAATTTTACTAACATGGGTAAAATATCAGACATACACCATTTAATTATTATTTTTTTAAGTTTGCATTGGTTATAAAAAGAGAACACAGGGCAGCCAAAAGGACCATGCGGGAGGGCCTGAGAAACAGAATTTTGATTTTTTTAGGCTATAACAGTATCTTCTTATACTAAGACAGTCAACCCTGTGCTAACCAAAACTCAAAATTTCAAATTTGAAACTTCAAATTTACCCCATAATTTAACTAAAAATTTAACCAATTCATTGTTGTATAACAGAGCTCATTTAGCTCTGTAAAACAAGATTAAATCAGGCAAATTTTAAGTTGCTTTGTGGGAAAAATTTGCTGCTTGAAATTTTGTTATGTGGGCATCAGAGCTGAGAAGTTAAAATAAAATAGCTTTAAGAAGTCCATGAGCACTTTCCACCTGAGTTTGCAGCCAGCATATGGAAATGAACTGAGTCTTATCAAAGGAAGAAGGAAGACATCTCCCAACTGTGCAACTTATTTGTGAAGGATCATCCTTACAAACACAATCATATCACTGAACTAATGTCACTGTTCATGTATTCCAGTGCAAGCATGCAATTTTAACAAACTCCTTTGGGAGAAATGCTCCAGGATTTGGCAAACTCATTATTTCTTTGGAGATACTGTTAGAAAAAGAGCAAAACATGTAACCTTTACCAGCAAGAGAATTCTCTGAACACTTGCTTTTTCTATTTTTCCAAGCAATTAACGACCATCTGTGCACCATCATCAGTGTAACAAATGTGCTTAGAGACAAGAGTGACTTGTCAATAATTGTTTACAAGGAAAAAAAAATAAAGAAAATAGCCACAATTAGAATGGTTTATTCCAAACACTTTAATGTGGGAACCTCATATTTTTTTCAATAGCTTAGTTTACACATTTTCTACAGTGGGCCCCACTAAATTGAATATTTCTTAATTGAACAACACTGTTAATTAATTGCAATCAATTTCCACATGCAAAACCATTTACCATATCTTCAGTGCAAATTTGACCTTTTAACTGCATAGTGCATATGGGTTATAGATTAAACTTTTATCAATTGAATAAAAACCCTGTGATGTTTCAAAAAGTTACATGAAAACTAATGAACTCCCTATTTATTTATTTATTGGTGTTTAAGGTCACATATATCTGCACACTGGATAATCATGACTGTAACATGGATATAAAGTCAAGTCCAGTTTATATCCATGTTGCCCATTTTTGAGGACTTCCACCCCGAGCATTGGTGACTGGGTCCTATTTTACCAGGGAAACAGAGCTTGTTTATCACTGTGAACAAACACTGCTTCACTTCCTATGGTTCCCTTGAGGAACTGAACTCCCCATGCTTACAAACCTATTTGCCCCACAGTTCATCCAATATGAGCATTTACTCTTTTACACGTGGTTTACAGAGCTGCAATAAGCTCTCCCAAACAAGATATTATGGAGAATAAATGCTCAGTTTATCACTAGAATACAGCAAGATGATTGACTTTCTCTTAAATGAATACAGTGGGACCCTGTTAATTGAATGACCACTTTGCCAATGAAAATTATTCAATTAACAGGAGTATTCAATTAACAGGAGTTTGGTCACATTGCTGTACTGTAGATATAAATTAAACATTTATCTATTATATCTTGTTTGACAGAGCTCATGGAGCTCTGTCAAACAAGATATAATAGATTATTTGCCCCTATTAAACATACTGAGGCTAACTAAATAGGCAAAAAAAAAAAACATGGGGAATTTGGTGACAGTCAGGGCAATTTCTTGACATATTACCCAATTTTTTATTCAATTAACAAGACTTTACACCCTATATGCAATTAACAGGTTACATTTGCACTACAGGTATGGTAAATGGTTTTGTGTTTAGAAATTATATTAAATTAACAAGGTTATTCTATAAAGAGATATACAAACAAGTGTGTTCTTCTGTTCTGTTCACTGACTACTTTCACTGGAAAACTTTTTCAATTAACAAGGTCCCACTATATGTTGGGTGGATAACCACAACACCCGTCAAGTGCAATGAGAGTACATGTACTAGGATTACAAAAAAAGCAGCCTCTTTTTTGCAATCAGATCACGTTTCATAGCGACACACTTACAACAGTCGTAAAGATTTCTTAACAGGTTGAGTGCTGGAAGCCACTTTAGTGGCTTTACACTGTATGTATTAGCTTGAGGTTTGCTCAGCAGTAGAAGAAAAAATATTACAGAAAATTATTTGGTTGCATTTTATTGGTGAGAGCCTACATGCACTCTCCAATAAATTGGGATAAACCCATTATTTATGAACGAAATCTTGTAAAACTAAGGCTATTCTTGCTGACAGTGTGGTATCTTTGAAAAAAAATACCAATGTTTTAAATTACCTTTGAAAAAAAACAACTTTAGCACTCAACCAGTTAAATAAAACACTGATGACAAAATACCGAAGATTCAATCTATAAATTTCCCCCATAATTCAACTTGAAATTTCAGCAATTCAATTTTGTTTCACAGAGTTCAATGTGCTCTGTGTCAAACCAAGATTGAATATGTCAATTTTTTAGCTGCATAGTTTGTTTATTAATGTTTAATGACACATTCAACAGCCAAGGTCACATCATGTCAAGATAGTTTTGCAGGTGGAGGAAGCCGGAGTGCCCAGAGAGAACCACCAAGCAACAGCAAGCAAGTTCGAGACTCTCCAACATACTAACTCTGTAGCAGGACTGATAAAATTCAAGGCCATTTCTCGATATATTCCAGCATTTTTCAAAGCTCAACAACAATAGCCAAATTCAAGGATTTTCAAGGCCCTGTCTTCACTAGTGCTAACAAGGATATCCAGTCGTGACCCCCCTCCTCCCACTTCCCTTTAAGACCCATCTTGGAGCCCGCCCCCCCCCCCCCCCCCCCAAAAAAAAAAAATAAAAAATTGTGGCCTAACTCACCGGACAGGGGGAGGTAGGACCATAGGAGTCAATTTTTTTCTGCATGTAATTGCTCTTTATCCTTCAAAATGCTTTTTTGAACAAAGAAAAAAATACCTACTTAGCACTGGGAGAGGGAATAAAACTGGTTTTTATTGTTAAAGTTATGCCCTAAACAAGTATTACACTATATTTTTTATTAAACAAAGGGCAATAACTCCAATAATTTTCATCGGATATTGCTGGTCATCAAACTTCATGTAGACATTGTTGCTGTAGAGACATTTACTGAAAAGAATTGAAATTTGTTAACTATTGTTCAAGTTATACCATAAACAGGCATTACACAATATATTTTATTAAACAAAGGGCAACAACTCCCATAATTTTCATCGGATATAGCTGGTCATCGAACTTGACATAGATATTGTTACTATAGAGACATACACCATAAAGAATTGAAATCCGTCAAATATTGTTCAAGTTATGCCATAAACAATATTTACTGAATATTTTTATAACAAAGGGCAATAACTCCCATAATTTTCAAGATATATCGGTGCTCATCGAACTTGATGTAGACATTGTTCTATAGAGACAGATACCAAAAAGAATTGAATTCATTAACTATTGTTCAAGTTATGCCATAAACAAAGTTTTGACAGATGGACAGACTGCCGGCCGTCTACGCAATATCCCTCCCTTGCAGGGGAATAATTATCTAGTTATGATTACGTGTTTCTTCAGCATTTGAATTTTGTGAACATTTAAGGCTTTTCAAAGCCTCCTGACACATTTTCTACAATTTCAAGGCCTTGGATGACCCTTAGTGAAATTCAAGGCCATTCCTTGAATCCGAGGCACAACAGGAACCCTGTGTTGAGTTAGCTGTGGTTAAAGTGCATCATAAATGTGCAGAATGCCTTAGTACACAGAAACACCATGTCACTACATGGGCAAGCCTGGAAATAAGCGTCATCTGCTAAATGAGGGCCCCAGACGATGAATTTAGTGATGCAACCCTGCACAGCAGGGTAGCATTATTAAATGTACCCTCTGTGAACCTCAATCTGAATCAGGGTCTCAGGCCTAAATAGAAAGAGGTACCCATAGGATAAATTGGAGGATTTTAGTCCACTGAGTCAGATAGCATCAACAAATTCACCCGCTGTGGACCTCATTCTGCAAATGACAGATTGCTTATTTCCAGGCTTGTACATGGGTAATCAGGATAAGTATCTTGTCCAAGGTCACAATGCAATAACTACTAGTCAGGATCGAACTGCAGACCTTTTAGTTTGTAAACCAATGCTCTAATCACTGAGCCACCCTGCTTCCTTCTAACTGCATTATGAAAAACATTGGAATCATGAAATTTTGTTATTTCTACATCAATGTCGAGAGGGTTAGGGTAACATTAAGTAGACTAAATAAATATGCTGTGAAATCAAGACCAAATCATGAAAAATCCTCAAAAACAGCATCTCAGATTCAATGTTCTTGTATTTATTTTTTGACCAGTGAGATTTTACAATCAGAGGTTATTTTGAGTGTCTACTGGGGCTGAATATGGGACCCTTTCCCAATGGCATTTTGGCATAATTTTTTCCAATTCAAACCAAACATTTCCCAATCTCAGTCCTCATTCAAATAAAAATTTAATTCTTTAATTCTTGAAGGTCTAATTTTGACTTTCACCACATTTTACTGCAACAAAAAATAGGTGCCCTAACAGGCAATTTTAGATACGTTTGCAAGTTACATCCCAAGAACCTTGTCAGTTGTTTCTAGGCAAGTCTTGGCTGCCTACAAAGGCAAAGCCACTGAATGTGGTCTATCACATAAACATCTCCTTCATCAATAGTACAAGAACAATTTACTTGATAGAGATTACAGAGACTGATCATTATTTCATGCGACTGTTTGTTATGAAACGTATTACATGTACTATACATGTTGCAGCTTCTGTTTTAATCACAGGTACTCGGCACAAGCTGGAAAATCGAAAGAAAAATGATATTTGATACCATTTTTGAATCTATGCTGACGTGCCCCTATAATGGTATATAAATATTAACAAGGTAAACAACTCGCTTTTCAAAAACGATAACACTCATTTTCGTTTTTCCCCCCTCAAATTTGATTCACAAAACATATCCAACAATACCCAGTATCAATGGAAAGGGGAATGAATAAGCTTTACAATGGTGTATTACACGACCGTTGGGTGTTCTTGGGTTGTTCATGACAACTGGGAGAAGTCGCAGAAAAGGCCTAAAAACATTAAGTCGGACAAGAAAGTGCACCGTGAAATGAGGTTTACGAGCGACAATTATCCAATTTATTATAAATAATTCGAGGTCCCATTGACTATGGAGGGCAGATTCAAATATTAACCGTATGCCTTTATCAATTACTAATCTCGGATCCACATTTATTCATTTCTGGCGATCACATTTGCCGTTTAGACATTTTTTTAACCTTCCCTTGGCTTTGAACAAGCTAGCGGCATCCATAGAAGCACAATGACATCCCATTGGCTACTATTTATGCCGAGAAAATCATCGATGAAAATAAGCCAATGGGAGAATGAGGAAACCTTTTGCGGAAGTCGTGTATCTAAGGACGCCATCTACTCAGGTCAGCTTGGGAAAAATGTCAAAGTTACGGGTAAAAAGTGTATAAACGTTAAATGTGAACTCCAGAAAATAATAAATGTGGATCCGAGATTTGTAATTGATAAAGGTATACGGTTAATATTTGAATCTGCCCTCCATATACAAAGGGACCTCGAATTATTTATAATAAATTGGACAATTGTCGCTCGTAAACCTCATTTCACGGTGCACTTTCTTGTCCGACTAAATGTTTTTCGGCCTTTTCTGCGACTTCTCCCAGTTATCATGAACAACCCAAGAACTCCCAACGGTCATGTAATACACCACTGTAAAGCTTATTCATTCCCCTTTCCATTGATACTGGGTATTGTTGGATACGTTTTGTGAATCAAATTTGAGGAAGGAAAAACGAAGATGAGTGCTATCGTTTTCGAAAAGCGAGTTGTTTACCTTGTTAATATTTATATACCATTATAGGGGCATGTCAGCATAGATTCAAAAATGGTATCAAATATCATTTTTCTTTCGATTTCCCAGCTTGTGCCGAGTACCTGTGGTATTAATGTTCTCAGTTCAATATGAAGGAAAAATTTCTTATTCTTTTTGTGTTTCTTTTCCCAAATCAATTCCTAATTGGAGGTTTCATGATGCGAATTTTCCCAGTTGCATGGGCCCCGGACCCTTTCCCAAAGAGGGCAGAAGAATCCCTGACAGTGGTACATGGAGGAAAGCGGATAGATGATTTGACTGGATCAATAGGCAAAGGATTATTGAGAGAGATATTAGGCATTCAAATACTATCAGATCACAATTTCAGAAAATTCAGAAAATGTATTCAGCACAAAGTCATTATCCTGTTCTTGAAAGCAGGGAACATTGTCCACTGACTTAGAGATTACAATGGATAAAATCAGAGGACATTATCACATGGAGGAAGTTGAACAGATGGCAAAAACACATGCCAGCTAATCTATTTTTCATACAATTTGATTCCCCACTTTATAACAAAATCAATACCTATCAGCAGTCATTGCTATAGTTTCCTCTGTCTGCAATATAAATTTGGCAAGAAATATATCTTACACAGCTGATTACTTGCGGTTGATAAAAAATTATTAATTTTCCCCTCAAGTGTTCTTGATTATTCTGTGCAAGATGTGAGGGTGGGAGATATTCAGAGATTAGAGGGAAATAGATTAAGTCCCCAATACACACTGCATCTTGCTTCAGCACAAAGGACTTCCCTCACCTAAGTACCAGTTCAAAGAATAACCATATTTTTCATGTTCCAAACTATTTACCATAATATAAACAGTATTCATTAATTCTGTTAATTGAATATTGGTTATAAAAGAATTTCCTGTTATTTGAAGATGAAAAATATCAAATTTTCCAAAATATTATGAATGTTTTTTTGCGCTGGATTTAACCCTTTGCCAACATGATAAGAGGCACCACTTGCTCTAATGTGTTCTTGAGTAACTAAAAATTTTTATTTTTGGCCTCAAAAAGCTTATTCCAAAATGTAACATAAGGTAACATAAGCTCGGTTTCTATTTTGATTTCTAGTTCATTGCAACTGATAGGCAACCAGAAGTTTCGTTTGATTCAAATTTTGTACCCTACTCTTAATGCCAAACATTCCATCCAATAGTAAAAATTACCAAGAAAAAGCAGAAGATGGACGCCCATTTCTATCTCATGATTACAAGGTGTCAACCAGATGTAATATTTGAGACAATCTGTACCAGTGAAGCCAAAATTTATATTTCATCACAACTTTTCGGGAAAAACAGTTAAACTTCTTTATTTATTTATTTAATTAGCAAAGATGTCCTCAAAAAACAATAGTCTATATATTAATAGGCCAAATCTGTTGAATGTATAGTAAATGGATTGGTGTTGGAAAACTATCCAATTCACAAATATATTGTTTTATATTATCTTCTCAATGGGGAAAACAATGTCGCATTGGCATTTTCTTGTAGTAAACAAGCATCTGTTATTGACAGACACTGTATGGTTCATTGTGTTTTGCCATTCTTGGCAGTCAACCCTGTAACTACTTGTCCTCTTCTTGTACAGTGTTTTGAACTGAATGACACAGTCACATTATTGCTGAAACTTCAATATGGATGGCTTAAATTGTGTGAAGCCTTATTATTAGATTTCTAAGATTGGTTAATGTTAAAGCTTATTGTGCATGAAACATCCGATGACTAAGCCTGCCTATAGATTTCAATATAAAGCATTTTTTATCCCATAAAGAGATTGAGAATAACTGGTCAATAAACATCACAGTTTGACCATGTGCAATGCTTCAGCAGGCAGATATCTTGGAATTATAATTTGTTTATTGTTAACTCAACAGAATTCTTTGCTCATTCCACTGTTATGCTGGCATCTTTTCCTTATTATGTGGGCATCTTTTTGTCTGTACATGGCAGGTCTCCAATGAAGGTTCCGTGTCTTATATAGATTGGCCCACTTCAGAAAGAATATGCATCCCAGACAATGATGTCTGCAACAGTGAGGTCACTTAATTGGATATCTCTTAATTGAATAACCCTGTTAAATGAATATAAATTACAAGTACAAAACCATTTACCATACCTTCAATACTAATTTGACCTGTCATTTGCATATAGAATATAGAGTGAACTCTTGTTAATTGAAAAGAAATTGCCCCAACAATCACTCGATTACCCATGTTTATGGACCTTAACTTGGCCTCAGTACATCCAATACAAACATTCAATCTATTATATCTTCTTTGACAGAGCTCATTTTCAAATGTGATTAACTTTGTGTAATGGATGTTGCAAATACATTCAATTTCTTTAGACACTCTCCAAAAAACTGCAATATAATTAATTCTCTATCAATATATATTTATACACTCTTCTAAAATGAACTGAAATCATGCTTGCAAAATTGTATATGGGGAAAGATTTCATAATCTTCAAAGCTTCATGTCCCCAAATAACTAAATGCTTTTGATGGGCATTTTAATTCATTGAATTTGGATGAAAAATAGTCATGTAAATTGAAACAAATTGAGTAACAAAAAATCTGAAATCAATTTTAAGACAAAAATCTGAAAAACCACACCCCGGTGTGATAAATAAAGGTACTCTAATGAGCATAAAATAAGGATAACATTTTGCTAGATTAATTCTCACAAGCCTAGAAAATAAGAGTTAATTTGCTGAACATAAGATTATGAAAACACATGATGTAACAGTTGCTTCTAGGTAAATATCCTCTACCTGACACCTGACCAGAAACAATTGTATGGGTTATTATACATATATACAAAATTTCTTGCACAAGGTTATCCAAAAATGTCAGTGTCACGGCCCTTGCACAACATCGGAGACAGGTAAACCAATTTCTGTCTTTAGGTGTTAACAATTCTTCTACTGCTTTGAATGCTTTTATTTCCCACCTACAACTGTACTTCTGCTGGCAGGGGTGATAGATTCCAGCAGTCTCCTAAGAATGTGTGAAACCTTCCACTAGAGATATACATGCTACTGTAAGCACTCATTTGATATGCTTGATTTAGTTTCAAAGTTCTCCAATGCCCTGCCAACTGATCCATCTTCTATTAATTTATATTATCAAAAGAAAAATCTCCCCCAGTGCATTGGATCAGGAACAGTTGGCACTGTTTTGAAAGGTCCTGGCTTGCAGAAACTGAGGCTATGCAAAATAATTTCACTGTTACCCAAGTTATTGTTTTCCATCCTGACTCAACATATTTAGATTATAAGCTGAATTTTCTAACCATGTTGTTGACTGGAGAAGTGAAAACAAACAAGTATATTTTCAGTTCACTACTTGTTCTGAGTTTAAGGACACCCAAGATGATTTAGTTTTGTCCATCCACCACTGGGGGGGGGGGGGGGGGGGGGAGGGGGGGAGGGGAGCAGAGGGGGAGGGGTGTACAGGTTCATCAAGACCCTGGCATGCTGAACTCCCCAGCTTGAAAAGTGTTGTACACCACTAAGTAGTAGTTAGTTCATCCAGTGGTCAATGCAGGAAATTAACAGGGATGAAAATGGCAAGCAACAAAATTCGCTGAAATTTGTGAAAATTCCCACATTTTTAGGATAAATTTGTGAAAATCAGGTTTCTTAAAAAAGTCTAAGAACACAGAGTGAACCTGTTGATTGTGAGATAATTAATTTCTATTAATATGCATGAAAACAGTCTTTAAAGACCATTTTCATGCAAATTTATAGAAATAAAATTTCAGTACCTGGGGCATAAATTTGCTGAAAAATCTCATCTCTGCTTTAATAAAGAATTTTACAGAAAAGAATTGAAAAACATTCATTCTGAAATTGAGGTAACCGTGGCTCTTAGACACCGCCCAATCACAAAATAACACAAATTGTTTGTTTGTTGGTGGTTAACGTCACATATTTATGCACCATGGCTAATCGTGACACAACATGGAGATGAAGTCAAGTTTAGTCAATCGTTGATCAACATGTTGCCCATTTTAGAGGACTTTCACCCCAAGCATTGGTGACTGGGTCCTATTTTACTAGTAAAGCGGAACTGGTTTACCACAGTAAACAAGTGCTGCTTACTTCCCGGGGTTCCCACGGGGAAATAACACAAATTAACGTCCATTTGTTTCTTGAAGCTCACTACAGAGGACACATGATCAGCAATTTCCAACACAAATATGAAGGCAGCTTTCAACACAGAGGCAAATTAGTGTTGAAAAAGAACATGCAGATTTATTTTTTAATAGAACCCAAATGTTGCCTCCTTGCATTAAACTGGTTTATCTATTATGAGCTAGTTTATTATATTATTACAGGATAGTGAATTTAGGTGTTTTTCACAACTACATAGAATCTTAAACAGCACAGCTTATATCCTGTGATGGTCAATTTATTTATTGGTATTGGTGTTTAAGGTCACATATTTCTGCACAAATGCTAATCATGATCGCAACATGGATATTTATTTGTCAAGGTTTAACGACACTTTAACAGGGTCATATCGTGTCGGTGACAGTTTTACGGGTGGAGGAAGCCGGAGTACTCGGGCAGAGCCACCGACCAGCTGCCAGCTCCCCAACATCATAACTCCGCACTGCAGCACAGGCAGGGTTAGATTGGTTGAAGACATGTGCACCATCGACGTGCAGTAGCAACATGGATATAAAGTGAAGTTAAGTGCCAATCGTTGTTTATAGTCATGTTGCCCATTTTAGAGGACTTTCACCCAGACATTGGTTACCGGGTCCTATTTTACAAGTGAAGCAAAGCTTGTTGGCACTGCTTCACTTCTGGAGTTTCCACAAGGACTGTGATGGTAAAGGTGAACCTCAAAAATAGCAGCACTAAAAGTGGAAGTGACAAAAATGGCAGTGTCTAATATGGGTAAAAGGGGCTGGATAAAATGGCTGTGATTAAAAAATAAAAAATCAATTTGGAGCCTAAGCGGCAAATTGATGAAACATGAAATTTCAAGTCAAGCCTTGGCTGCCAAAGTGGCAGCCAATACTTGACAAGGAATCACTGCGGAGCTATTAATCTTTGATATTTGTGGCTGCCTCTATCGACACTGCCATTTTTACCAAGGGCTGATGAAAAAGCACTGCCATAATTTTAGGTTCAGCATATAAAAATGAATACAATGAGAAAACATAATAACGAAGATGCAAAGGATAACCATTATAGACTGAAGTGAAGCAATTTCACAATACACTGTTACTTGTCAAAGGGCAAGGTGTTTTCAACTTCATTTGTTTGGGTTATGGTAGTGGGAAGACCTTTATTAATTTCAGTTTGTTATTTAATACATGTAGATGTAGTACCTTGGTGAGGATGCTTCAACAAAGACTAAGTTTGCAGACAATGTCATTCTGTTGTACACATTGGTTTTGAGTCCCCCAGGTGTCTTTTAAACAACACGCCAATCCCATCATGCCACAACTCCATTATAATCTAGTTAGATGATTAATTTATTACAATCATTCTGTGTTCTATAGATAAATATAACTGAATGGCAGGGCATGGAAATCAATAACTCTACCACTACTAGCTAGAGAAATGTAATGGGAGAAATGGAACCTTTTACATAAAATCAATATTCCTCAACTTTTCATGAACACGGTTTATTGTAAACAGAGCAGATTACTAGCTTGTTGTTCTGTTAGTCACGCGGCTGGCAGCTGTAAAACATGGAATGATAAAACAACACAGATAATAATAAAAAATACGAAACCATTTTCTATTATTTTGCCCCAAAATGACTGCAGTACTATCGAGGACAGTTTAATTATTTACCCAATGTGAAGGATATCAAAATTTGTTATTGTAGTTCAAATTTTTCAAAAGATTCCAACAAAACCATACCATGTGCCCCCCCCCCCCCTCCCCCCATTGGAATGAGATCATTCCAATGTGGGGTCACAAAATATGGTTTTGCTGATATCTTTTGAAAAATAATTTTTTGGAATTGCTCAATTTTTTAATTATGCTGGCGGAAGGGCTGATTTGTTAGATGAAAGTTAATCAGCAAATAAAATCCACAGGCATTTGTATTTTGAAGTTTCATCCAGGAAGGTGGTGGCCTGCTGTTGTGTGACACATTGATGGACAAGGCTCAGGGGACCTCTTTTCATCAGCATGCCACATAAACAAGCTGTTAACCTTGTTCAGATCATCACATAAAATATCAAAACAGGTGGATTGTTTATACTGGTCCATATTTTATTTTCCAGAAAGCTCTAACCCCTTCAGAACCAAGACATATCCAGACGTACTGAAAATGGTGTCAACATGCTCAATAATCCATTGATGAGACAACAATGAAAACTTTCATAAAAAGCCATTCAAATGATCAGAGATATGAAAGATGTGGTCACGAATATTTTTATTTGATTATCTGAATATGGCCATTATCAGTAAAGTGAAAAATATTCTTCAGCTCAAATATGAGGAATATAAGTGACAAGGATTACACACCTATGACAGTAGTAAGACTTTCCCCATATTACAGTTTTGTGATCACACACTCACATCAGTGGGTTGAGATTTCCAGGCCTGGAAATAACCCGCAAACAAACATTTAGGTTATGTGGAGGTTACGTCAATTGTAAAATTCGCAAACGAAATACAGGTTAAGTATGACAAAGCAATGCAACATAACTTGACTAAATTGCTAATCTTGCATATTTTGCCAGAAAAGAAAGACTTCACCATCTTTCAGGACTAACTCAACTCAAAGGTTGAGCATTCATCCATATATGAATAGAATGGCATGATGTTTCCATTATAATGAATTTTTGCCAAAATAAACAGAAACAACTAACACACGATCTCGCCAAAGCGAGATCGTGCATTAGTTGTTGCTATTTATTTTGGTGTAATTCCTTTTAAGACCTAAATCAGCATGACTGGCATAGTGAAAACAGAGAAGGCTGAAAGCATCACATCATTCTTTTCTTATGGGTTACCAACATTCTACATAGCGCTACCTGTTGATGGGTTACAATGGTATAAATCTTTTATTTCCAGGCCTGGATTTCCTGAATAAAATAATGTGAATTCAAGCCTGGATGAAAGAAAACACAACAAAAATAAGCCCTGATATTTGATGTTGTCCGTCTTTACCATACTTTCAGTAACATTTGACCTGTTAATTGCCTATATGTTATAGAGTAAACTCCTGTTAACTGAATAGAAAATCCTGTAATATGTCGAGAAATTACCCTTACAATCACCTAATTCTCCTTGTTCATAGACCTATTTGGCCTCAGTACATTTAATGCAAGCATTTTATATTTGACAGAGCTTTATGAACTCCAGTTCCTACCAGTTTCGCTCATAGGTTGGCCATCGAAACTGGTAGGCACAAAAAAAAACATGGATTCCTTCCGATCAAAGGTTATGTTCATTTTGCAAGGACAAGGTGGAGGATGAGATACAATTCTGGTTTGCATGTCTGTTATATAGCGTGGAATGGGGAGCACTCTTACAGGAAGTTAATCACATCATGCCACACACTGAAAATATGAGCCAACAGGAGCTAGCTAAAATACTAATCAGGGAGTTTAACTATGACATAACCCCACTAGCTATGCGTTTCGTCAACAAAACACGTACACAGACACCAAACACTGGCGCATCTGTCCATAAAACTGTGTTGAAACAAAACTGATATTTGCAATGTTTTTTGTCTGTTTATTTGTTTTGTATCACTCATGTGTTCACAGTTTTAGGTTTTTTTTGGTTTTACTATATTTTTTCTTTTGTTATATATCCATGTTTGGGAATGAACGACAATTAATAAATAATAATAATAATAATAATAACCAGATGTAATAGCATAAATGCTCAGTTTATCTCTAGAATAGACGAAGGTGGCCAAATTCCTGTTAAATTAACATGCCTGTTAATTGAATAATTCTCATTAGCAAAGTGGTTATTCAATTAAAAGGGTGCCACTGTACTAAAAGAGAACATGAGTGAATGTCAACCTAACAGGTGGCAAAGTATTAAATTACCCTAAACTAACTGGATATTCATTCTAAATCTTATCATCAGCAATTTATCAAGCAAATAAAGAATTCAGCATTTTGATCTTATCTCTTGAAATACAAATTCCTCCTGCTCAACAAATGCCAATATTTACTTGGATACAAAATTTCAAATACAAGATTCCTCAGCCAGTAAGTATTTGAGATTTGATCTGATTTAATTCATGCAATATTTCAGTAACCTTTCACCAGAAAGAATTACAAAAACAGCCCAGTGCTGAGTTGTACACAACCAAATGAAATTCTTGTCAACCACATAACTATTCTCCCACTTTAACCCTTAAGGGCATAATTCCGACTTTGATCAATTTGACAGGAACAGAACAGGTGCCTCTGACATGCAGTTTCAGGGTTAACTCATAAATTACATTCTAAGTACCCTGGAAGTTGTTGTTAGACATGTCTTGGTTGACTAAATAGGAAGCCAAGACTTGTCTAAAAACAACTACAAAACCACAGCATGTAGACTGTCAAAGTGTAGCAAAAATATTTTGAGGATATCTATGCTGTTTTAGTGAATATTGGGAATTATCTCATGAGTATGGACCTGAAAGTTTTATTTGAGATGTTTACTAAAACAGCGTAGATTTTCTTTTTATTATGTGCTTCGTGACAATTTACTGCACAGTATTCAGCCCAATTCAACTGCAAATAGTTTCAAGACAATAACAAGGCGTTTCAAGGCAATGTCAAGCGCCAAAGCGAAACATCATTTAGGAAGCTACTGACAAAATTCATCGTGTGGACCTGAAAATATTATTTTTCACTAGTGCAAAATAAAACTTTCAGGTCCACTCTCATGAGATAATTTAGCGATACTGACTAAAACAGAGATTTTCTTTTTATTATATGCTACAAGATATTTTATTGCACAATATTCAACCCCAAATGCGTGTTTCAAAACAATAACAAAGATCAGCTGATCGTTTCTTCAAGATACCAGTGAACAAAATTATTTGAACCAAGAATGGATGGCAGACAGTATATGCCTATTAATTCACATCACATTTTTGGGAAAGAGCATTCTGATGTGCATTTATATGATGAAAAGTGTAATATTTTGGTTATATGATCTCTAGTCAGTTGAATTATCTAAAATCCCTCTGGTACATTAACTGCCGGAAAGATCAGCTACCGCCTCTGAGAACCTAGATAGATTTAAAATCTGATCAATGCATGAGTATTTCTGTGCATGATTTCATACACGAAACGCCATTATCTCAAAGATGAAAGACTTCAAAATTTTGTTTCAAAATATATCAAGACACAATGTCATGCAAATCAGTGGAAAATGTGTCATGAGGGTACGGAAACAAAAAACAGGAAATTGCACAACATTCCAGAACTTGTCCATGGGAGGCAAGACTGGGCATAAACCTAACAATGTCAGTGTATGGGTGACATGTGTGGTGAATGGATGAAAGACTGTCCAATTTTGCAATAAGGTATAGCAAAGACCAAAGAAAAAAACCAAGAGAACAAGTAACCCATTGTTTCTGTTCATGGTTTTGCTGTATGTTTACAAGTCTAAGTTTATTGCAGTTTGTAACAGCAGTTCAAGAAACATTTTACCGTGAGTAAACCATTTCAAGTTGTGATTAAAGAGAGATTCATTTTGGAAGATTCCACCTCCAGAATAACTCCCAACTTTGTGAGATTCTGTACATGTATTGACGGTATCTGTCACATATAAACAACCTCACTAACTATACCTGCCCACAGTAAAATCAAACCAATTTGTCAACCAACACCTTACCATATTCTTTTGCATACCTGGTCCCTCTCACAGTAAGTACTGAGACAACAAAAGCAGAGAGAATTTGGGTGAATAGTTTCTACAAAAAGAATATTTACATTTTCTGAGAAGAAAATACTTGAAGCACAAGCAAACTTCCAGTTCCTTGACAACTAGGTTTGTACCCAGCTGTCCAGGAGCTGAAAATTTGCTGGTGCATTTCATTCCTTTTTCGAAAAATGCAAACAAATCTTGGGTGGAAAATCCAACCCACATTGATTTTGTAGTAACATGGTAGGGTGCTACGAATATAGAATTCCCATTCAAAATGAACATGGAATCGAATATGCACTCAAAACTTTGGAATCATAGACAAATGAATATTGAATATAGTCGACTGCATATTTTTCTGTTTGTGACCCATGCATGTGGCATATTGAGGTAAAGGGTATCATGAAGATGTGGTGAGGGTGTAAACCACATCTGTTTTGACTCTGTTGGCTCTTGCCCTAATTGATAAAGCATATCATTACACTGTTAAACAAGACTAATAGTAACCACACGGCCATGAATGCCCCCCAACTATGATCTTGATCTGTGACCTTGACCTGCATCCAAAAATTTTTTTTTTGTGTGCAACACATTGTCTCCCCATAAGCAACATGTTTGCAAAGTTTCAACGAAATCCAATGAAGAATCTCTGATTTATGGAGAGGACACGAAAAGCATCTTGATGGATTGACAGACAGAAATGACAATCACTTTTTTTTTGTTCCCCAAATTTTATTTCCGGGGCATCAAAAATAAACTGAAATCATCTTTGCAAAGAGAGAAGGGTTTCAAAATTAAGCTTTACATCCCCATATAAGTAATATCCTCAAGAAATTCTTTTAGACCATTTTCATGTAAATTCAAAGAAGTAAAAAAAAATTATTTGGGTAAGAAAAAAAAAGAAAATCAGATAAAAAAAACCCTTAAAAATCATACCTCTGCATTTCCAGATTATATCATCAGGGTATATCTAGGGATCGCAGTTAAAAAAAAAAAACTCAAGAGGTCCTGCATTGCTTTTGTTAATCATATTCAAAAACTACATATTTGGCTCCCCGATTTTGACTCGAATTTACGTTTCAAATCGAATAATCATTGGCCCCTATAAACTGCCATCCTTGAAAGATAAGCAAGACAGAGAAGTGAAAAGATGTTATATTATGAAAAAGAACATAGCATGGTAACTGTTAACAATCAACATTCCAGAGAGATCATTACCTTCATGGGCAGAATGGCTTTTTATTATCAGTATGGTAAACTAGTAGAAAGTCCATGTATTCTTATTAAATAACAGAACCAGATGTGACATGTGCCTATATAATTACTTTCATTAACTGTGTTAATGAAATAATAATACTATTTGGATGAAACTAGACAAAAACTATTTCACACTTGACGCCGACTTATTCATATGTGCAGTATATATACCCCCAAGGGACTCTATCTACTTCGATTCTGATTATACGAAACTCCTACAAGATACAGGCCACTTTTCCAGAGGAGGGGAAATTATTTTAATAGGCGATTTTAACGCCAGAACAGGAAACCTACCAGATTACATTGTTAACGACTCGTTGGCTCATGTCCCCCTACCGCAGTCGTATGCCGCTGATATACCCCTAGGGCGTAACAATATGGACCAGCATTGTAATGAACACGGAAGGGAGTTGATTAATTTGTGTATAACAGCTGGCTTACGAATATTAAACGGTAGGTATCCCGGTGATTTACTAGGCTACTTTACATGCATTAGTCAAAATGGTCAGAGCGCGGTCGATTTGGGGTTAGCCAGCCCATCAATTCTACCCAAAATACAGTTCTTTCGAACACATTTTAAAACGTACCTATCTGACCATTGTCAGATAGGTTTAGCTATAAAATGTTTCGTACGAAGTATTAAACCAAAGAAGCCAGATTCACCCCTGATCCAAACTTCTACGGTAAAACGATGGAATAAACACTCACTCGACTCTCTCCTTAAAGTTGCCGAGTCGGAAAACTTTAAAAGTGAAATAGTTGACTTCCAAATGTCAAAACCAGGAAACACAAATATGGTCATTGATACCTCAACTGAAAAACTAACCAGTCTGATAAATAATCTAGCCGGTTGCCACAAGCCTCAAGTGGGAAAAGTACGAAAACAATCGAAAAATAAACTATGGTACACCAAAGATGTTAGAGATGTGGCAAAGACGTTAAGGAATCTAGGCAAACATATGTCATTTCACCCTAAAGACAACAGAATAAAAGAACATTTCCACAAGCTTAGGAAACAATACTATAAATTAATCAAGGAAAAGAAAAGGAAATTATTTTGGGAGAAGGTAGACATTTTAAATTCAGTTTCAGATGGGGACTGCAAGGCATTTTGGAACACAATAAAAAATATTAGCGGTAAACCTAAAGTAGACGTGGAGACACCAGATGACCTCAAAAGCTGGATAAAACATTTTCAGGACCCTATAAATGATTGTGACCCTCTAACACGCTTCCAGCAAGAGGCAGCTCACAATTCACAAAATTCTATAACGCCCCAATATAACCCCACCACTGACAAACCGATCACAATTAGCGAAGTAAAATACCACCTATCAAAACTGAAAAACAAAAAGGCATCGGGCCCTGACGGAATAATCAATGAAACACTCAAATATGGGAAAGAAATCCTAGCTGCTCCAGTTACAAAACTGTTCAATAACATCCTCTCGAGTGGAATATACCCATCACAGTGGAACAAATCCTATATCACCACCATACACAAATCAGGAGATAAAAACACACCAACGAACTACAGGGGTGTGTCAATAATGAGCTGCTTAGCAAAAGCTTTCAGTTCTATAATAAATTCAAGACTGTTGCAGCACTGTGAAGATAAATTCACAAATTTTCAGCATGGATTCAGAAAAGATCACAGAACCTCTGATTGTATATTCATCCTTAAAACATTGATTAATAAATATACCGCTGAGAAGAAAAAGCTCTACACCTGTTTCGTAGACTATAAAAAAGCTTTCGATTCAGTTTGGCGTCCCGGCCTGTTACAGAAACTGTCGAATATGGGGGTGGGGGAAAAATGTTTTAACATCATAAAATCAATGTATGCGAGACCACAATCGTGCCTGAAATTCAGTGACATGCGGACGGAATATTTTGACATAAACATCGGTGTAAAACAAGGGGATAATTTAAGCCCAACACTTTTTAATATATTTATAAATGATCTGCCTGAACAATTCATAGGTATTAATGCAAATCCAGTGCTTCGTCACTCTGAGGTCCCATGTCTTCTGTTTGCAGACGATCTCATCTTAATGTCAACATCACCGGAGGGTTTACAAGAGAAACTCGATAGATTGTTTGAATATAATAAAAAATGGAGATTAAAACTTAATATTGGAAAAACAAAAGCAATGGTTTTCTCTAAAAACAACTCACACCAATACCCGCCGAGTATGAGATACAATGACGTCACCATCGACGAAGTAGAAAACTACACCTATCTTGGATTAAAACTTGACAAGAAAGGACAGTTTGGGGGTGCGCGTGACGAGCTTGTAAACAAAGCAGCCAAGGCTTCATTTTCCCTCTTCACTTCTATCCCCCTAAAACAGATACCACCAAAAACGGGGCTAAAATTAATGAAGAGTCTTATAAATCCAATTATGACGTACGGTTCCGAAATCTGGTTCCCTGAGATCATCCATAAAATTACACAATCTAAACAAAGGGCACTCGCTCGAGGCAGGTGCTTTAATATCCTCTCACATCTTAAAAACATCGCGTACGAGAAAACACAAGATCGATTTTGCAAACAGATTCTCAACTTACCAAAACAGGCGAGCAATCTGGCTACAAAAATGGAACTTGGAATAATGCCCCTCACCGCTGCTATGGTAGTCAATATGGAACAGTATAAAATACATATTGATAACCTAGCATCGGACAGATTGGTAAAAGAGGCAATGGAAACTTGCGATTTTCCGGGTGCAGGGGGCAAAAATTCGTGGGTTAATACACTGAAAGAATGTAGAAAGCTAGTAGCGCCGAACCACTCTGATGTCTATGCACTCGACAGGCAAACGATCAACTCGTTCTTTTTAGACGCCGCCAGAAACGACTTGTTTGACGATGAACGGAAGAGTGGATCAAATAAATTGAGGACATATCGTACATTCAAAGTGGACTATATATTTGAACCATACCTTGAAAAATGTTGTATTCCTAAACATCGGCATGCGCTGTCTAACTTCAGACTGAGCTGTCATAACTTAGGAATAGAAAGGGGGCGATATCATCAAATACCAGAAAATCAAAGGTTGTGCCACCAGTGTAGAGTATTGGATGATGAAAAACACTTTCTACTACACTGTAGTCTATTGGACAGGGAAAGAGGGCAGCTGCTCATCAAACTAGGTATGGCCGAACATTTCCGTAAAAACAATGACGATAGACAAAAATTGAAGCTTTTATTGGGGTGCGATGACACAGAGTCCATAAAAAGCGTAGCTCATTTTATTTACCAGGGGTCTGAGAAAAAAGGAGTCTGGCAGCCCCTCATCGACAGCTCTGTTACATGAAACCAATATTCCACACATGTAATATAAGTCGTGGTTTAACTCTGAAGTTACCGCATTCTACTTATTGTTTTAAAACTTTCCTATTGAATATTTATTTCAGTTTATATTTTATATTTTATTTTGTGATATGTACATTTGACCTTAATGGTGTAACAGTACAATAAAGAATTTGATTGATTGTTAAACAGTACAAACACATTAATATCTAATGATTAATAATCTATCAATATTAATATGAAGAAAAGCCATAATTTTTTTTCAGATATTTTTAAATACCAAAATTTTATGTGGCCTGTTATTCAGTTGTAAACTATTGGACTATCCTCCCCTGCCTGTTCTTCAGCAGCATACATAAAAAACACCCAGCATTGTATACACCGACACCTGTACCCCATTGTATTGCAAGGCTAGCAGTTGTAAAAAAAAATGGAATTCAAACAAAGGAACAAACGGTACAAAAAAAAGCGGCAAAGTTAAATGTATGAATGGAAACTAAATAGTACCACCTGACCCAGTTGTTATATGAAAAGAAAACAACCCATCTTTTCTCCTAATGATAACAAAGAAAAATCTCCAAGCTGTGAATATTAACGCAAATAAAATACCACTGTGGACAGAAAACTTAGTGATTCATCATTTCCAATGTAAAATGATTTCCTCCTCAGAAAATTTTCAACACCTTGCATTCATTTTTCTGAAACATTTTTAAGATAACTAGATTACCTCAATTGAATCTAAAATTCCAAACTAAAAATTTATAGGCTCATGCATGATTTCTAGTTTGGTCTTGGCTGTATATGGGCATCCAACACTTGATATAAAACACAAAACCATGACCCTTAAAAGATTTTTCCATTTAATTTTAAAAACCTGCACTTTCAACATCTGTGACTGTGCAATAGAAAGTACAGGATCAAACTGGACACAAAACAGCCAGCCCAGACTTACTCTGATAAAACTGCCCAACAGTTCTGGCATTCTTAAAAATGCAGGACCGCTAACAATCACTCACCTTGCATGGCCTAGGGGAGCGATTAGCTCTCCTCAAGTTTACAAAAGCTAAAAGTTGCAAAATGAAGTTTTACAATTAATGAATTCTTCTGCCTAGTGAGCTTTGTACATTTTATTTGGTGCTGCTAACAAGGTAGTCTCTGTGAGATGCCTACACTGCTCCTCCCACACCTCCGGGCCTTGGCAAGGCCTGAACGTATGGGAGGTGCAGTGTGGCCATCTCACAGAGACCACTAACAAAGCAGGATCTGAAAAGATGTGGGTTTAAGGAATAGGCGGTTATAGTAATAATTATTTTCTATGACAAGGAGGGCTAGTTTTTGCTCTCCTTATTTTTTTTAAGACAAGCGGATAAATAGCTCTCCTGGAAATGCCACGTCTGCCCCAGGACTTATAATGTAACTATGAGCTCACTGAGATACTGCATTGCATATTGGGGCACTTGTTCTGTTGCAATAAAACATTATCAAAGTTGGAATTAGGTCCTTTTGGGTTAATCGATATTCTGAGGTACCAGTAAAGCCACAAGAAGCCAGATATGGTATTTCAGGCAGTCAATATTACAAAAATTTCTTCAATGGGGTGATTGGCAACTGACTTGACAAATCTGTGATGCCCCCAAATTAGGTCAATCTGAAGGCCTGATAACCTGTGTTCTGATGAAGATGTGTGCTGATTCATTTCATCATGTTTTTTTTACAAAATGAGTGTGATAATATTGTGAATAAGAAAATCAGAAACAGTTACTGGTATTCAGACAAAATCCCCTTGGACAATCTTCCCTCAGGGTGATTCCCTTGGAAAAAATCTCCTTTAGAAATAATCCCCTCACTTTAATTTTCAGAGGCTGACAAAATCCCCTAACTCAATTCTGTTTTCAGTGGTGCATGTAAAGATATTTATCTCATTGACTGTTTACTTTACAAGACTAGGAGACATTTCCAAAAAGAGGCCCCAACAAAACATTTTTATCATTTGATTTGAAAACATAGCACATGTGCACCCCCTCACATTTATTATTTATTTATTGGTGTTTAACTGATTGAGTGCTAGAATCAACAATCATGTCTCCAATGATAAGTGCTGAAAGCCAAATCAGTGGCTTTGCATTGAATGCACCATGGACTGCTCACTGCTCAGCAGTAAGAAAAATTCTTTTGATGAAATTGTTTTGTTACAATTTATTGGAGAGTGCCAATTGGCACTCTCAAATAATTGAAACAAGACAATTATTTGTTAACAAAATCTTGAAAGAATAAGGTTCTCCTTGCTGGTAGCATGATATCTTTAGAAAAAATACACCTGTTCAAATCACCTTTGAAAAATAATTTAGAACTTTACCAGTTAAGGTACATATTTCTGCGGAATGGCTAATCGTGAATGCACCATTGAGATAGTCAAGTTTAGTCAATCGTTTATACCCATGTTGTATATTTTCACCCCAAGAGTTGGTGACAGGATCCGATTTTACCAGTGAAACAAACACTGCTTCATTCCCCTGAGTTCCCATGGGGGTCCCTCAAGAGCAGTCGACATTTACAAAAGTATCCTTCAATACCAACATTTTCATTTTCTGCCTTGAAAAACAGGGCATATGACCCCTCAGTGGAATGAGCTTGTTTCAATGACGGGTCATAAGCTATGTTTTTGTGGCAAAAAATGAAAAATAAAATTTTGTTGTCAGTGTTTGTGAATGGGGCTGGTCGGTTAGGGGCATTGAGTTATAATGTTATAAAACTGAAGAATTGGTAATAATAATAATAATAATAATAATAAATCTTTGGCATTCCGCTGATTTGTCGCGGTCCTCTAATGAAGAGGCCTACAAATGTCTGAATCTGAAAATTAAATTGAGGGGATTAAATATTCTAAACTGAGAGGATTATGCAGCCTCTGAAAATTAAATTGAGGGATTAAGTCCTTACGGGGTTTTCTTTTTGGGTGGAATTGTGTCCAAAGGGGATTCTATCATAAAATCTTAGAAACTAAGTCCTGGGCTGTATTTCCCCAAAAGATTTTCAGATTATTTTATTTTAATGTTTCAAGAGTGCAGAGTTTGTTTTGACTCCAAATGTATCATAGAATTCTGTAATAAAACCCTCAACTAGGGCAAAATAACAGAAATTTTCAAGGTGAAGAAATATTTTTAAATTGTTGTTGTCAATTCACTGCTTAAGAATTCTGAAAGAATACTTTTTAAATTGGTCATGACAAGAATGTAAAGTAGAATTTGAATTAAAATTTTCAAAACAGAAAGAATTTTGACTGTCTTCTTATTGTTAACCTCCTGTTTACCAAGTTAATGTATGGGAGAAGTTTTAACTGCTGTCTTCAAGTGACAGTTTTCATGGAACAAAAGAACTGATCCCCACCAATGTGGACAAAAGCCATTCCAAGGTGCTTCAAACTACCAGGTGAATTTTCCAGGAGTAACCCATTAGCCCTTTACCGAACCCTGTATTTTAAAAAAAATAAATTAAATTTCATATTTTGCAAAAACAAATTTCATGATTTTTCAATAAAATCGAACAAATCTGAATATCATTTGAACCAGCTCGATGAGCTGGTTTCAATGATATCCATACTTGTATGGTTTTATTGAGAAACTTCTGAGATATACAAGACTGTGGTATGCTTATTCTGGTTAATTTTCTGGCTGTTGTTGGCCGCTATTTTAGATAAAGGGTTAAGTAGTTCATGAGCTGAAAGGTGTTGAGCTTTTTCTTTTCCTAGAAACTGCAAGTATTGATCACTGAGGGATAGGGTGGGGGTGGGGGTGGGGGGTGGTCATCAAGACTTCCTCAATATTGCATGTTTGAACACTTGTTTTGAGTTCAAACAGTTTGTCAAAGTTGGACTTTAGGATTTGAGGGTTGGTTTGTTAGTTGTTCGTTTATTACGATTTCACAACATTTTCAACAGCCAGGGTAATATGGTGTCAGACTGTTTTATGCACGGAAGAAGCTGGAGTACTGGGAGAGAACCACTGTGCAATGGCAGCTAACTGTCTGTTATGACTTTGAGGGTTACATCTGTTAATCTCAAAAGGTGTTATTTCTAGAATAACACATAAAATATGAAAAGTTTCTTCTGTTGTTTCTTCTTATTGAAAACTTTTGTTGTTACTTGTGTACAAGCTATCAACAAGCATACTCTATTAATATTGCCATTCAAATTTCATGTTTTTCAATTTTTGCCTTAAAAACATAGCTCATGATCTCTCAATGGAATGAGCTCATTTCACAAATTTATGTTTTTGAGGCAAACAGGACAATTTGTAGAAGTTCAAGAATTTATTTAGCAAAGTGTAACCTGGTGAATTATATATTAAGGGTTAATCAGTATTGTCAAAATTTTCTGATTTTTTTAGAGGGAGAAGGAAAGACTGCGATAAAAAAAACTAAAAACAGTTAAGAGTGGAAAAACTAAAACAGTGTGATTGTGTTGTGTTGGACGGCTGAAAATTACTGATTCAGATGAACAAAATCAGCAACTTGCTATCTGATGAAATTGCACAAAGAGTACCGACATGTCACTGGCAGTAAATAGTTAATTTCTAAGAAGTTAAGAATTATTGTTTGGATAAGTCACATCAAGTAAGGCCCCATTACATAAAAAAGCAAGTCAGTCAAAACAATATTACCACCCTCAAGCAACAATAACAAAGAAGTAATACCGTAAACAATATTTTTTTTGAAAAAATAATTTAATTTTTTGGAGATGGCTTGAAAAGCTGAGCAGATGATAAAATGTCAGATGAAACAAATAATATAACTGCGAAGAATAAATGTTTTTTTCACCTGTAATTTAACCTGCACATGTTATCATTTCTTGGAAAGCTCTCTGGGAGAGCTTTCCAAGAAATGACAACAGAGGTGAGAATAATCAATACATCAAAACTTGGATAATCATCACTTCAAGTGATATTCTTTGTGACAGCAGCTCAGAAAATCCAGAAATTTGAGTTCTGCATAAAAGGGTTAAGTAGGTAAACAGAAATAAAATGTTTACCTATTTTCCAAATATGCCAATCTGAGATAATTAAAAAAAAACATAATTGAAACTGTTGCAAACATTCAAATGTAAAGCACAAGCAAAAATGAAATAAAGTGTGAATGTAAAAATTATAGTAAAAAAAAATAAAAATAAAAATAAAACTCACCACCAGTGACCATTTTCGTCAAAAGCTGCATTTAAGTATTTGGTTTGTACAGTAAAATCAGTGAAACCAACAAAAAATTGTCTCTTTGAAACTGATGAGGTAAATTGTTCTAGTGGAAACAGGACAACAAAGAAATTTATATACAGAGATATAAACCACAACACAGAGACACGATAAAATGTATACAACACCAACTACCCGAAATCAGCTACTGCCAGTACAAGCCAACAGTAGTTTGAATTTATAGCTTCTGCGAGACTAATCACAAGGCTTTTATTGAATGGTTATTGTGTGAGTGTGAATTATTAATTCACACACATCCATTAGTTGGAGAATATTCTTTGTCTACAGTAACTCCAGGGACAAAGACTCTCTGACCCTGATCAATTGAACCGGACAAACCATTCATTGAGATGGGGGAGAAACTTGTGATGTTTTTCAATAGCTTTCAGTGAAATGAATATGGATGCCAGCTTCAGCAGATGTTCAATTCCAATCTAACTCCCCCATTTAAAATGTTTGGTCATTCTATCTGGCTACTGTGTTAATGGGATTTGGACAGATGGGAAACAGTTAGGATGTGGCTATTTTTAGCATAAGGGGAAGTGAAATTTGTCTACCAGCATGCTTTTAACACATACTTTCAATAAAGGACCACCACCTGGACTTTTTTTCTTTCTTTTTATCAATATGAGGCACATGGACAAATTAGAGGCTCCATTAGGGGTGATTTTCAACTAGGGAACAAAACTAGAGTATCAGCTGAAATGAATTTGAAATTCTGATGGCACTATATTGAATTAATTAACTAATGAATCGAAGAATAATTAGTTTTGGCAATTTTGAATGTTATTGACACCTGACAGCTTGGATACAAACCTAATTTTCTTTGAAACAAAAATTTCACCTATAAAATGTGTCAATTAATAATATGGCAGAAACACAATGATGAAAGAAATAATTGTAGAAAGTACTTTTTATCCTAAAAATGTTTGAAAAATCTTTTACGGTCAAATGTCAAATTATTTTAGAATGTAAACAGATTTTTAGAAAATAGTAGTATATTCATTTATAAAATAATTACTAATGTACATATTTTAGGCTTTACAGTTGTTCTCCAGGCAAGCTTTGACTGCATCTATAAGCAGCCAAGACTTGTCTAGAAACAACTGACAAAGTACTTTGATTGTTACTTGCAAGTTTATCAAAAGACTTCATGTGGGGCACCTGTTTTGTTGTAATAAAAAAGCTATCAAAGTCAGAATTAGGCCTTTAACTGGTTGAGTGCTAAATTATTTTTCAAAGGTGATTTGAAACGTGGGTGTTTTTTTTCAAGAATACCAAGCTACCAGCAAGAGCAACCTTACTTTAACAAGATTTTGTTTATAAATAATTGTTTTGTTATAATTTATTGGAGAGTGACAACAGGTACTCTCCAATAAATTTCATATAATTTTTTCTCCCACTGCTGAGCAAAGAAAAAGCTTATGCATCCAGTGTAAAGCCACTGAAGTGGCTTCTGGTACTAGCACTTTTGAAGAGCTATGATAGGGGCTTCTAGCACTCAACCAGTTAAGAATTAATGGTTGAAACTTGAGCTGTGTGTAAAAGTGCAAGAAGCCCATATTTGTACTTTAATCATTTACCTGGTATTACTCAACTAAACTTAACCTGTTTAACCCTGTGTTCCAGAATTTTATTTTCATATACATGTATAGGAAAAAGGCACATACATTTTCAATAATAAAGAGCCTCTTTGGGATAGCTGTGGTGCTCAAGACCCACAGATTTTAATACTGGGATCAATGGCGAAAATATTTAAAAACTCCTCTTCTCCCAAACCACTGCCCCAAATGCCTCCATATTGAAAAAGAACATACTATAAGGATGCTTTTCCAATTGTTCAAACCAACATCTTTGGGGCATTTGTATTTAGGGGTGTTATGGACTCCCAGATATTAACACTGGGCAATGGGAAAAACCTTCTACCAAACTGCTGCTACAAATAAAAATGCCTGCATTATAAATAATAATGATTTCCAAGTTTGTTCAAACTCTCTCCCTGGAGGCATATTCAGGGGTTTTATGGGGCCTCAAGATTTTATTACTGTGGCTAATGTAAAAACTTGGTAACTGCATTATAGTGGCTCAGTAGGAAGAGATGCAGGCTGCAAGCCGAGAGGCCATTGGTTCGAATCCCACCTGTGGCAACCGTGTTGTGTCCTTGGGCAAGACACTTCATCTCCACTGCCCGCGTGGGGGCACGGTGGCGTTGTGTACTAAGGCGTACTGCACGTCGATGGTGCACTTGTCTTCATCCAATGCTAACCCTGCTTGTGTGGAGTTAGTATGTTGGGGAGCTGACAGTTACTCGCCGTTGCTCAATGGTTCTCTCTGGGTACTCCGGCTTCCTCCAATCTTAAAACTGTCACGGTCATGATTAGCCATTGTGCATAAATATGTGACCTTAAACACCAATAAATAAATAACTGTGTTATATCCTTGAACAAGATACTTAATTCTGATTACCATGTGGGGCATGATGGTGCAGTACACTAAGGCCTATTGCATGTTGATGATACACTTGCCTTCAATGCAGCTAACCCCTCTTGTGCACAGTTAATACATTGGGCACTCTGACAGTTGCTTGCCACTGCTTAGCAGTTCTCTCTGGGTACTCCACCTTCCTTCACATGTAAAACTGTCTGTCATAACATATTGCAAATGTCATTAAACCCCAGTAAAACAAAACAATGCTAAAAGTCTTCAAATATCTTCTTTTCAAAACTGCTGCACCAGAAGCTTTCACATTTGATACATAACATGCTTGTAAGGATGAGCTATCAGTTTGTTCACACTAAGTCTCTTGGGCAATAGTTAAGGGTGTTATGGGTGTGGGGGGCTTAGATTTTAAAATTGGAAGTAATGGAAAAATGTAAGAAAATCTTTTCTCAACCCTTTACCTAACATGAAAAGCAGACGACACTTGCAAACAAAATTCTTGAATAACTAACTTTTTTCATTTTTTATCTCAAAAACATAGGTTATGACCCCTCATTGGAATGAGCTCGTTCCAAAGAGGGGCCTATGTTTTTGAGACAAAAATAATGAAAATTAATTTGCGACTTTTATGAATAGCGCTGATCGGTTTTGGCTTTACATTGGGTAAAGGGTTAAACCACTCCTCTGAATATGTTCATATTTGATATATAACATCTCTAGGAGGATAATTCACAGGTTTGTTCAAATCAAGCCCCTAAGGTATTTTTTGATGGCCCCAAAGCCTCCCCCTCCCAGATTTTAACACCGTGGATAATAAAGAAAACATTCTAAAAGTCTTCTCCTGATCCATTGCCCCAAAATGCCTCTATATTTGATATCTAGTATCATTGCAATACTGCTTTTCAAGTTTGTTCAAAGCAGCTTCCTGGGGACATACCCGGGGATGATACGGAACCCATTTTTAACACAGTGTGTAATGGGAAAAACTTTTAAAATCTTCTTCTACCAAATCACTGCTCCAAATGACTTCATAGTTGATATGTGACATTATTGTAAGGAAGATTTTTGAGTTTGTTCAAACCAACTTCCTGGGAGCATATTAGAGGTTTTGTGGGACTTCAGATTATAACACCGTGGCTAATAGTAAAAACGTTTAAAATATTTTTTTCCAAACTACTGCTACAAAAGCTTCCATATTTGATATATCATTCTTTAATGATGAGTTATAAGTTTGTTCCAATCAACTCCTTGAGGCAATAGTCAGGGGATGTAATTGGGGTGCGGGTAGGGGTTATTGATCTTAACTCTGGGTATAATGGGAAAAAATATCAGAAAATCTTCTAAACTACTGCTCCAAAAGCTTTCATATTAGACACATACAATCTTTGGAAGGATGATTCACAGGTTTGGTAAAATCAAGCCCCTGGGTCCATATTTGGGGTTGGGGTGGGGCACAGACCCAATGATTTTAACACTGTTGGTATTGGAAAAATATTAAAAAATCTTCTTCTCTCCAACCTCTGTACCAAATGTTTTCATATTCAACAATAAAACACAACAAGATATATTTACACATCCAGCTGCATTATAGGAAGATTTTGCTACTGAAAATGTTGTTTTTTCGACATCATGGTGCAGAGTTAACTGTTAAATCTCAAGCATACAAGCAATTTTTTTTGTTTACAACAAAGATAAGGTTTCTATCTATATTTTTCTCAAGTAACATCTGAAACTGTGAAATTCTCGATGCAACTGAATGAAGAATTAAGCACCTGATCATTTAAAGCCCAATTCATCATGTGATTAATGTATGGTACTTCATAATCCCAAATTATAAATGTATAGTGATTGCAACAAGAGGGATGTTACATCCCAACGCTCACCTACATTCGCGCTTGATAATGTTGTTCCAATGTAACATGCCTAATATTTAGTTAATATAAATCATTAATTAGGCATCAAATGATTAATGTGGTTTATGTGATGGCTTTGGAAAGTCTATATTTCTGCATTTATTATATATCAATTCAACATAGAATCATTGGATATAAAAGCATATTTTTCTTTTAGAAATGTTTATGATTAAGAATATGAATCGTGAGGCCAGGTATTAAATCATAAATAAGAATTAGGAAAGGCTTTCATAAATCACTGAAATTGTAATTGAAGTACATTCATTGGTTGAAGAAGAGTTGCGGAAAAACATTCATTCAAGAAAGTGACTATAAGTCCCAACAAAAATACATCACATCAACAACTAAAATAAGCCTTAATGTTACTAGTAACAAGTATGAGAAAGTATTTAATAAAAAAAAAAAGTTAAAAAAAATTTTTTTTAAAGAAAGTGAATATAAGTCCCAAAAATCCCCATTAAATTCCTCAAATATGCATGTAATAAGGGCGCAACGTTACCGCAATGTAGTTCAGTAACCCATGCGTACAATATCAATTGCCTGGAAAGACACATAGAAACAGAACTCACCTTAACACCTCACCTTAACACAAACTTTTAGAACTTAAAATTGAGTAAGTCAGACAAAAACGTGAACATTGTGACTGAAAAAAAGAAAAGAAATCAGTTAAATTTCTGCATACAGTAGGGTTAATACCTACAGTTGTTATTGAAATGAGAAAATAAACAGTAATGAGAGGTGAAGGCACCACAATCTGCACAAAAGCTGACTTTAACGCAAATTCTTACAACACCTAAACGCTAATTCTTACAACAAGTTTTGGCAGAAAATCAGCCTCAAATTCCTCAAATATGCATGTAATGAGGGTTAAATATTACTGCAATGGAGTTCAGTAACCCAAGCGTAGAATATTAATCGCCTGGAAAGACACATAGAAACACAACTCACCTAAACACAAAGTTTACAAAGTTTTACAACTTAAAATTTACTAAGTCCGAGAAAAAACATGAAAATTTTGAGTGAAAAAAAAGAAAATTTCCGTTAAATTTCTGCATACAGGAGGGTTAATACCTACAGTTGTTATTGAAATATGAAAATCAACAGTAATGAGAAGTTAAAGCACCACAATCTGCACAAAAGCTGACTTTAACGCAAATTCTTACAACACCTAAACGCAAATTCTTACAACAAATTTTGGCAAAAAATTTTAGGTGAAATTTGGAAAAAAGTCATAGTATCAGGGTTAAATACTGTTCTGATAGTCCCCTACAACCTACATATGCAATATCAAAGGCCTGAGCCCACTGATCTTTGAGAACTCAGCTTAACACCTCACCTTAACACAAACTTTTAGAACTTAAAATTTACTAAGAGAAAAACATGAAAATTTTGACTGAAAAAAAAGAAAATTTCCATTAAATTTCTGCATACAGTCGGGTTAATACCTACAGTTGTTATTGAAATATGAAAATCAACAGTAATGAGAAGTTAAAGCACCACAATCTGCACAAAAGCTGACTTTAACGCAAATTCTTACAACACCTAAGCGCTAATTCTTACAAGTTTTGGCAGAAAATCAGCCTCAAATTCCTCAAATATGCATGTAATGAGGGTTAAATATTACTGTAATGGAGTTCAGTAACCCAAGTGTAGAATATTAATCACTTGGAAAGACACATAGAAACACAACTCATCTAAACACAAAGTTTACAAAGTTTTACAACTTAAAATTTACTAAGTCCGAGAAAAACATGAAAATTTTGAGTGAAAAAAAAGAAAATTTTCGTTAAATTTCTGCAAACAGTAGGGTTAATACCTACAGTTGTTATTGAAATATGAAAATCAACAGTAATGAGAAGTTAAACCAGCACAATCTGCACAAAAGCTGACTTTAACACAAATTCTTACAAGACCTAAACGCAAATTCTTACAACAACTTTTGGCAGAAAATTTTAGCTGAAATTTGGAAAAAAGTCGTAGTTTCAGGGTTAAATACTGTTCTAATAGTCCCCTAGAACCTACATATGCAATATCAAAGGCCTGAGCCCACTGATGCTCTAGAAATTCACCTTAACATTAAATCTTACAATATTGGACACGCCGGACGCCGACGCTGACGCCCGAGGTTATCACAATAGCTCACCACATCTTACAGATGTAGGTGAGCTAAAAACAGTCTATTAGATTTTATAAAAAAAATGTGGTGAAATCAAGAACAAACATAAATAGGATCTGAGATTCAATGTTCTTGCATTTCTTTTTTTGAGAGCTTTCTACAGTGTTGTGGGGAAGAAAGTTTCGACCAGTCTGGAAGGCCTAAAAAAAAAGGTTGAAAATCTTGTTTCACAGACCCTCCCGCATGGTCCTTCTGGTTGCCGCATACTCGCTTTTTATGACCAATGCAAACTTGAAAAAATAACTAATAAATGGTTATATCTGAAATTTTACCTGGTTAAATAAAATTAATCAATTTGTCCCTTGAGTGCAACAAGGCTTTGAAATCCTTGAGCATTGCAAAGTCTTCTTGCACTCAAGGAATGAAATATACCACCACCCATACTATTCTGTAAATCATGAGGCCTAAAACATAAAATAAACCAAGAACATAAACTTTTGAAGGCAAAGAAATAGTGACAAAAATAAAAAATAAAATTAAAAAATGCTCGCCTGCATGCAAATTACAAAAATGGTCTGAAAAAACAGAAGATTTACTTTGTGGGGCCTAATCCAGATAAAATTCTGAGTATCAAAAAAAACTACCAAAGAACAGCAAGTAACTATTAGGCTTTCAATCTTGATGGACACAAATGGGGACAGTGTTCAGTTGGCAAGGGTTGAGGGACATATATCCTAGAACACTGCATCACTATGTCTGCTACAGAAAGTGCAGAGTCCTATGAAATGACATTGTTTGTGAAGCAGTGCTGATCTGCATTCAGAAATTCTTCTCCAGAAGCTGTGTGACCAAACCAATACAGCATTATATTTCATCAACTGAGCAAATGCAAGAATAACAAAATTTCAAACAAGAGGCTCCAAGGGACCTTAATCGCTCACCTGACAAAGTGGTTCAAAGATGTAATTTGGGTTACATTCAGTTAGTCATGGTTCATCAACACTACAGAGGAATGAAGTCATGAAATTATTCATAACTCTAGTGTCCATGTCAGATGATTATTATCGAAGGTCTTGTTGACTGCTTCCAATTCTATCAGCTGCAGACAAGCACTGCCAAATTTCCAAGGATTGTTCTGTCACTGCCACCACACCCCCTCCAATAGAGAGCCCAAATATTAACTCAGGGACCCGATTTGAACAAACTTGAATCTGCCCCCTGTAAGCATGGCAACTTTATTTTAACAATCTTGAATTGAGATATGATAAGGAGCATGCATATCAAATTTTGGTCAATTCGGTCCAGTGGTTTATGAGGAGTAGTTGATAATGTAAAGTTCATGCTGGATAGATGATGGACAAAAGTGATCACTCAAGCTCCCCCTGACATTCTGTCAGGTGAGCTGAAAATGACTACATCTTGTATGACAGAGCTCAAATCCAATTTTTTCCCCATAATGCAATTATGAATTTAAATAAATCAATCTCGTTTAACAGAGCTCAGTGAGTTCTCAAACAAGACTGAATTGTTTAAATTTCTAGTTCCATTGTGGGAAAAATTTGTTACTTAAAATTTCGGTATTCTGACATCAGTGTGCATGAAGTTAAACAAGCACTTGCATGCAATTCAACTTTCACATGTTCAATCCACAGCTTTTAGTGGACACTAAAACATTGTAGATCGGACATGAAAAAGTTTGGGTGCATGTGGCAACCTCTCTGCGGCCTCGATCTTAGTGGGTTGGTCGGAAATTTGTATGCAACACACTGTCTAGTGGTGGTACACATGTTGAGTAAGTTTCAGTTGGATATCTCTGCCCACTGAAAAGCTTATGGCCAAAACACGAAAAAGATAATGGAAGCCGGGACTGGACTGACAATGATTTAACATAATATGTCTGTTTTTCAACAGAAAAAAGCATGGCATATGAAAACAGTTTTTTGTGAATAGCTGTTCTTCTTACATTTATTTTTTAATATTTTTAATTCTAGTAATTTCATTCCTGAAGCTGCCATTTCATCAAATCATTGCTTTTTTGACATTATCTGCTATTTCCCAAGTGGAACAGAATTTGTTTAGAACAGTGAAGAAGCACTACTCCACTTCCTAGAGTTCCCATGGCAAGTTAAAGTTGTACTGGAGTCATTGTACAATTTCTCTTGATATTAGGTGTTTATCTGTTAGCTTTTCCAGAACAATGATCTTACTTTCAGGCGTAGAAATAAGGAATGACATTCGTAACCTGTTTACAGGTTATTCGTAAGTTAACATTCATAACCCATTAAAACCTATTTTCGCGAACTTGTCTGAAAATGGTAATTCATATCCTGTCACTTTTCATGACCATTTACGGAAAAGCAACATTGATATCATAAAAATTTTTTTTCAAACAGAACTGTACATTTTGACCATTCATTGCAAACTGTGAAGTGTTTGCATTCTTTTAAACATAATATTGTATGTCCTATCAATATCTTGGTTCAACGGTCTGAACATTTGGCTACACACCTGCACACTACAGTGGATGGGGAGGTAGCCACTACATTCCGATCACCAAAGTAATCAATCAATATCTGTGTTTCAATCCAATGAATTGTGGATCACATGATCAACCATTAACAGTGAAGGTTGGCCACTTTTCGATTTGATTGATGGTAAAATGCTACTGCGAATGGTGTACAGGTTATGCATTTTGAAATCCCCATAACCTGAACGACCATTTGCAATATATTTCCAGGTCTGTACTTTATACTGATGAAAAAAACCTAGAGGCCTGCAAATCTCAAATTTTGGGTTGAATTGAATCTTGAATTGAATTATGCAGAGGATTTCAAATCAAATTGTGTCTCAAATCGAATCTTGAATGGAATCTTGTGGCTCTTCAAACTGTAAATTTGTATACCTCTTTACAGCTGTAAATACGGTAGAGTCATGTTAATTGAATAGCCACTTTGCTAATGAGAATTATTCAATTAACAGGAGTATTCAAATAACAGGGATTTGATCTGTTTCCTGTATTATAGACATAAACAGATCATTTATTCTGTTATATATATATTGCATGCCAGAGCTCAAGGAGCTCTGTCAAACAAGATATAATTGATAAATTGCCTGTATTGGATACAGTGAAGCCAAATTTGGCAATATACAAGAGTAATTCAATGATTATCAGGGTAATTTTCGACATATTGCAAGATTTTTTATTCAATTAACAGGAGTTTACAAGGATATTCAAGATATCCAATTAAGTGGGCTCCACTGTATTGTCAATCTCTTCTGAAGTATTAAAAACAATGGTGACTAATATATTTGGGCAAGTGGATCAAAAAAGTGGAATATTCAACAATGGAATCAAAGTAGTTTTGGAAGTGGAACCGCCTGAACCCTTTACCTAACATGAAAAGCAGACCACAAATGATAAAAAATTTCTTGAATAACTAATTTTTTTCATTTTTTGTCTCCAAAACATAGGTTATGACCCCTCATTGGAACGATCTCGATGAGCTCGTTCCAATGAGGGGTCATAACCTATTTTTTGAGACCAAAAAATGAAAAAATAATGAAAATTAATTGCCGATTTTTAGAATAGCGCTGGGCGGTTTTGGCCGTTACATTAGGTAAAGGGTTATACTCCTGTTTTATTATTTATTATATATGATTTTCTGTTCAAGAATTGTACATTATCAAACTCAGCTAATATGACTTTAAACTCAGCTGATATGACAACTATCTTGGCTGATATGAACCAGAGTTGTCCCTCTTGATGCATTATTAACTCTTAACCCACTGAGTATTTTTAAGATATTTTCCATCAAATATAGTCATAGCAGCCATGACCAGATTTGATGGAAAATTCATCTAAATTTAACCTGAGAAACCACTGGTGAAAAAATGCATTTAACTATGGAAAATGGGATTAACTATGTCCAGATTATACACATATCAGTGGCAAGGAAAATCCTGTCCTAGGCGGGAATATCCACCAGCAGCATGCAAGGAGTCAGGCCTTTAAATTCATTTACTTTGGGCACACCATTTCCCCCTAATTTGGGCACATTCACACCAGAAATAACTGCCTTATCCTGTTATGTTTTATTGCAATGCCTTTCTTTGTGTTTCTATGATCATATTATGATGGAAGTTATTCTCAAATGTAGAAGAGGCACAGAGAATTTAAATATTTTTCTTGATGTCTTCACACCATCTCTAATTTGGGCTCACTTGTAAACGGTGTGAAATTGGGGTAATCCAAAGACCTGCAAGAAGTTAAGTGCAATCATTTTGTTTACATCAAAATGTTCACAGTTATTCATCATATGAAATCAGCAAAATTTGCATAACAGAGCAAAGTGGAGTGGTTTGATGCAGACTTTTGTATGATGAGAAATTAATCCTGGCAATAAGCAGGCACATCAATGTACCATTGGTACCACTAAACTCGGTACCGGTACAGTACTGAGGATCGCAACATGGTACTCAGTACCAATCAGTGAAACAATAGTAAGCATTGAAAAAAATGCCAATAGGATCACCGATCCAATGTCGAGTTGTGACAGCACAAAAGTGGGTTTAATCATTATCAACTTATCATCCGGAAACCAATTGCTTACAATTGACTATGTGAAGGGTCACTGTGTTCTTAACCTTTGACCTAGTGATTCCGAAATATATACGGCTCTTTCTTGCACCAATGCCAACCTAGCTATGAAGTTTCATGAACGTAAGTGAAACCATTGTCAAATTATCATCTTGAAACCAATTGTTTACGATTTATCATGTTCAAGGTCACTGTGACCTTTGGCCTTTGACCTAGTGAGTCCAAAATAAATAGGTGTCTTCCACTCACCTAGGCCAACCTACCTATGAAGTTTCATGAATGTGGGTCAAACCATTATCAAGTTATCGTCTGGAAACCAACTGTTTACGATTTACTATGTTGAAGGTCACTGTGACCTTGACTTTCATCTAGCAAGTCCAAAATAAATAGGGTTCTTCCTCTCATTGATGCCAACCTACCTATGAAGTTTCATGAACGTGGGTCGAAACATTATCAAGTTATCATCCGGAAACCAATTGTTTATGTTTTACTATATTGAAGGTCACTGTGACCTTGACCTTTCACCTAGCGAGTCCAAAATATATAGGGTTCTTCCTCCCACTGATGCCAACCTAACTATGAAGTTTCATGAACATGAGTTGAACCATTATCAAGTTATCATCCGGAAACCAATTGTTTTGATTTACTATGTTCAGGGTCACTGTGACCTTGTCCTTTGACCTAGTGAGTCCAAAATAAATAGGGTTCTTCCTCTCATGAAGGCCAACCTACATATGAAGTTTCATGAATGTGGGTTGAACCACAGTCAAGTTATCATCCGGAAACCAATTGTTTACAATTTACTCTGTTCAAGGTCACTGTGACTTTGACCTTTGACCAAGCAAGTCAAAAATTAAGAGGGTTCATCCTCTTACTAATACCAAATAAGCATTATCAAGTTATCATCCGGAAACCAATTGTTTACACCTGCCCACCCGCCATTCATCAAACTACAAGTTGAGTTTGACTTCGTCACAACTCGACTAATAAATCACTGAGTTCATGTCGGAACAGGACAAGAAACAATTAACACCGACATCGATCTTTGGTATTGCATCTATTCAATTTATCCAGTCAGAAGCCTTTATGCTGACAATGTATGCACAATGCGACAAGGTTAGCATCAGTCAGACAGTACATTTCCATTCTAAAACTAAAAGACAAAGTGTTCAATGCCAATCATGCTTTTGCAGAAACCTTGCGTTGATCCACATATTAGGGAGTGATGACAAATCAAAGGGAATGACGAAAGGCCACAAAATCCCCGAAAGGATAGAATCAGGAGATGTTGTATTTCATCTCCAAGTTGGAGCATTAACTGATTCAGAGTCTCACAGTCGTATATTTTATTCACAGAATTTTTCACATTTGCGTAACCTCATGACTCGGGACGGTAGCTTTTTATTACTTGATTGTATTTCTGATTTGATCTCCACGCAAAGAGAAATGTTTTTTTTTCTCTCAATTAACAAGGTTACTGGTTAATATACCTTGACCTCACACCATCTTACATTCAGCTTTTAATTGAGGTTACGCGAGAGCGAGGCTAGCGACTGAAGTTGCGCACCGGTGACTGGAATCTTGCATTTTTTTGCAAGGGATTACAGGGTATTGTGGAATAATGATACATTTTATGAGCCGTCTAGCGAATCTAGCCCTAATTCAGGGAGTGCCGATCTGGTACCGAGTACCATTGGTACTTACTTTTTGGTACCGGTACCATTAAAATGGCAGAGTACCAATGGGACTGGGACTGGGACTGGTACTGGTACCCACTGACAAACCTGGCAATAAGTTAGGATAAGGTGAAGTCATAAGCGGAGATTCATCGAAGTGGGACAAGAGATAGTTAGTTCAGCTAGCAGAACATCGCAGCTTGTCCAGTGGGGATGCCATGATATTCAGACAGCTGAACTAAGTGAAGTGGAAACTTCAGACTTTGTGAAAAGGAGAAACAATAACACTGTCAGAAAACTGTAACAGATCTGGGAATTTTTGTAACTGTTTGTTTTGGTTAAGAACATAAAGAGGTTATTACTTTGTTAGTTTCATATCGGCTTATACACCAGTCGACAGTCAGTTCACATCAGCCTTTGACCTTTAGTCTCAGGATGATATGAAGTTACCTCAGTAACTTCATATCAGCCTTCAAACTTTGGTCTTAGGCTAATGTGAAGTTACCTCAGGCTGATATCTTAGCCAATATGAAACCAACCAACCAACCAATAACCTCTAATTATCAAGTTCCCTGTACAAAGGCCTGGTGCCAGAAGAATTTAAGAAGACAAACTTAGTAGGTATTTTGTAAACATTTCGATGATTTGAACTGAGTGTGATTCAAACTGAGTCAGCTTGAAGGTTTCACAATAAATCAAATCTTCTCAAGGCCCTAAAAAAAATTATTAGAGTTCAACATTTCTACAGTATATCACAACACTTAATCAGCTCAATGAAAGAATTATGAGAAGCTGCAGTATTTAGTTGCTCATCTCAGACCTTGCACGAACAGTGGCAAACAAACATTACTTTATCCTTATCTTCCAAATTAAATTGGAAAAAGATGAAGGTAACCTTTTTTCATGTTGCCTTGAATTCTAATCTGCAGTTGCCTCAGACTTAGAAATAAATTTATATGTGTTTGAGGTGGTGAAATTCTTGACCTGCAAATACTGGATTATCCATGAAATTTGATGAAAAGTAATGCTGCTAATTGAGCTGTTTTGGTGCCTGGAAATCTTGAATTAGAATTTTATGTCACAGACTTCAAGTCAATAACAGTCTATTATAAAACGTGTACCTGCCAAATACATTTTAGAGAAGGGTGACACATTATGGAAGTATGCTGTGTTTGGTTGTCCTTTCTGTCCATCTATTAATAAGCCAGTCAGTCATCTGACAATACAGGCATCTAAAACCTTACCCAGGGTTCCCACTGATATCGGATAATCAAATTCATGCACTATTCAAGAATTTTTCAAGGACTCGGACCATGATTTTTCAGGATGATTGTAATTTTGATATGAACTTACAATACCAGGAACAACCCAAAAGAATTTCTGCCTCGAGGGCCTGATTTCTGGAAACCCAACTAGCTAGATATATAACGTATGGCAAGTGCAACTAAGTGCTATCTGCAATGCTAAGGCATTGCAGATGACTCCTTTTTGCACTCTAGGGATAGAGAGATGCAGTTCCTGACCATTTTTGTGACATCGCATGCATGAGGGGTGGGTTGTCATGAAACTTCTCAGTGCCAGAGTTATAGGTAAACTGAATGTAAGTACTTTTCAAGGGAGGTGGTGGAAAATTAAGTACCTTTCAAGGGTAGAAACAAATTCAAGCACTTTTCAAGGAGGTAACCAAAATTCCAGGATTTTTCATTTGAGTGGAAACCCTGTGGTTACCTTTGCATTTTTTATTACATTTGTACAAACACATGGCAATCAAATTTGGTGTATAAAACTAGTAATATGAATTGAAGTGCCTGAAGAAAGCCGCCTACAATCAATTATTCCTGTGTTATGGTCTTTGATAATTTGATCCCAAATTTTACTTCTCAATTTCAATATTTATTAATGGACTTGAAGCAGACTTGGTGGACATAATTACTGGTAGTTACTATTAAAGTATACTTGCGCAAAAAGTAGATTACAACCAACCTGTGTTTTTGCAGAACATATATTTTCTCCCTCTTTAAATCACAGATTTGGCATTACAAATGCCTCCAACAATTCTCAACTTGTTTTGTCAAAGTTAGAGTAGTACCATACATAAACTGCATTGCAATTAACTGTTTGTGTAACTTATCTAAATTTGCAAAATCAAAATTTAAATTTTGCTATTTTTTCTTCCAAATTAAAGCTTACTGGTGGATGGACCTATGCTATGCATGATTTTTCAATAAGTGGCATTTTAAGTTACCTCTCTTATACTGCAGAATGCCCTGAATCATAAAGGCTTTCACCAATTTTATTTAGAAATTGTTTGCTGATTGTAATGAAGTGAATCAATTTTATGACAGTGGTCAGGGCCACTGAATAACAAGCAGAAGTTCAACAGCATCTAACTTGCTTTGTGTATATAAAGTTAAGTTAAAAATTCTACTCATGTCAAATAACAATTTAATAGTTCAGATGAATTCCACACAACTTGTTTTTTTAACAGTGAATGAATAAACAGTGTACCAAGAAACAAGGAGTGTTTTTGATTATGAAGAGAAAGTTATTTGATCTGAAAAAGTGGCCAGATTACGTGGATACTTCATAATGCAGAGGGATGACTCCCCCTCTCCACCATCCCCCAACATGCAAATATGCCGAGACTAAACTATATCCTGTGGCATATTACCTTTTTGTATATAAAAACTTCTGCTAAGTTCTCTCATTAATTTCTGGTCAGTACATACTTTTGGAGTATCATGTGCACATCAAAAATGACAAGACAAAAAAATTGGTAATGCAAATGAATTAATTCCATGTGAACAAAACAAAATTGTTACATTTTCGACATACACAAGAACAATAAATTGTTAACACACAATTTTGAAATTTACACACCCAGGCCCATAAATTCATTTATTTTGGGGACAACGTTTTGCCCTAATTTGGGCACATTAACCCTCTGCACAATGATGTTGAAAAATCAAAATTTGAAGCTGTAAATATTTCCCACAATGCAACTAGGAACTTAACCAATACAATCTTGTTTGACAGAGCTCAGCAAGCTCTGTCAAACAAGAATGGATTGGTTAAATTCCAAGTTGCATTATGGAAAAATAATTGCTACTAGAAATTTCAGTATTTTGATATCAGTTTGAAAGGGGTTAAAGCCTGATATAACAGTTTTATCCTGTTATGTTTTATTGTAATGCCTTTCTTTGTGTTTCTATGGTCATATTATGATGGAAGTTATTCTAAAATGCAGTACAGGCACAAAGAATTTACATATTTTTCTTGATGCCTTCACACCTTCTCTAATTTGGAGACGTAAAAAGGTGTGAAATTGGCATAATCTAAAGGCCTGCAATCCTGTATAGTCCTTTTGCCCAACAGGAATAGAAGGTGACACTTGCAAAATATAATTTATGAATAACTAAAAATTGTCCATTTTTTTCCAAAGGAATAGTGAGCAAAAAACAAAAACAAGCTCCTTCCAAATAGAGGACATACGCTGTGTTTTTGTGTGGGAACTGACCAGCTTTTGCCACTAAATAATGTAAGAACTATACGAGTGAGCAGTAATTTCATAAAAGTGAACCTAAAGACTCTAGCACTGAAACTGTCACTCAACAAAGCAGAATATAAGAGCTTCATAAATACTTGAAGCATACATCATAATTGATATATATCAGGCGTACAACTACACAAACATCTCAACCTAATCCCTGGTATTATGTATAATTATGGAATGCACTTTATGCAAATGATATGCAAAACATCTAGTTAGTATGTGCCTCTCAACTTGATGACTGACAGCACTGTCTGCTGGGTATAACCCATCCCCTTAATGATGTGATAAGATGACAGATGAGTGACAGTCGACAATCTTCCAAGAATTTTCTTCAGTATATAGAGTCCAGGAGGGCTTATTTACTTCCACTCAAGTGCTGACAAAAATGTAAATCTGTTTAACATAGGAAAAACAATTGACCAAATTTCTTTGAGAAAATCTTGCACCCTTACACCACTGTGTTGAAAACCTTAAGCTATTTGCATGTTGTTGAAAGTGTTTGCCTACCCATCCAGCAATATACAGTTTACTTTAACTCCTTGCATGCTGCTGGCAGTTATTCCTGCCCAGGACATGAAATCTCTTGAGAAATAAGTAAAATTTGGGCATATTTAACAACCTCTTCCCATGTAAATCGAATGAATTTCTTGACCAATGATTTCTGGAGTTGAATTTAGGTGAATTTTCATCAAACCTAGCCATGGCTGCTTCATAGCAGCCATGACTAGATTTGATGAAAAACATTTTGAAAATACTCAGTGGGTTAAGAGTTAAACCTGCTCTCTTAACAAAATATATCCCTTGGCTGGAGTCTGTCTTTAATGAAAAATCAGGCCTTAAAATTGGTCTCGATTCACAAGAATTAAAACTCCCGCAGCAACAATCAATTTTCAGTTCTTACATAATTTAAAATTTGATAGTATTTATTTATTTGTTGGAGTTTAACAACTCTTTACGACCGCCAGGGTTACGTTATGTCAGACAGTTTTATGCATGGAGGAAGCTGAGCAACGACAAGCAACTCTCAGCATCCCCACCATTCTGACTCCACACTAGCAGGGTTAGCATTGGATGAAGACAAATGCACTATCAACAGGCAGTATGCCTTAGTAAACCCGTGCCCCCACATGGGCAATCAGGATTAATTGTCTGTCCAAGGACACAAATCAGTTACCCCGTGGCGGGGACTGAACCGTGGACCCCTCGGTTTGAAGTTCAATGCTGTAATGACTGATCCACCGTGCATCTTAAAATTTGATAGTACAGTGTAACCCTGTTAAGTGAATAGTCACTTTGGCAGTGAAAACTGGAGATAAACTGAGCATTTATTCTATTATATCTTGTTTGTCAAACAAGATATGAATGATCAAATGCCTGTGTTGGATATACTGAACCAAATAGGTCTATAGACAAATGGAATTTGGTTTTCATCAGGGTAATTTCTTAACATATGACAGTGAATAAGCAGAATGTGCTATATCTTGGGATTTTAATGGTAAATTAAGTGGAGATGGAGAAGGTTTGACAGTTATCGTTCCATGCAACTTCTTGATAGCACCTCTTGATACACTGGCATCCTCTGCTCTATAACAGCAGTCTCCAGATATGATGGCTTCCTCCACCCTATAATGGTTTTCTCTGGATCCATTGACTACCTCCACTCTGCAACAGTTGTCTCTAGAAAAAATGGCACACTGGCTTCCTCCACTCTATAATAGTTGCCTTTGGGTACAATGGCTCACTGGCCTTTACCACGTATAATGGTTGTCTCTGGATAGATCCACTGACACATCTCTGGATAAATACACTGAAACCCTGGCTTCCTGCACCCCCCCCCCCCCCCCACCCACCCACATTAATGATTATATCTGAATAAAATGGCACACTGGCTTTCTCCACCCAAAAATGGCTCTCTCCTGATACACTGGTACATTAACTTTCTCCACCTATAATCATGACATTGTTCAACACAACTTGTCCCTTGTTTAACAAGTTAGGTGGTTAACATTCATACTCAGTACTGACCTAACTTTCCATAATTAACACACCATCAGTGCACATGACATCTTATTTCCATATCTGAATTTCCGAAATAATTTAACAGTTTTTATTAGTTTCAACTGTGAAAAATTCCAAGAGCAACTGACACACAAAATGAAGAGAGGACACTGAGACAGTAACCAGAGGCATAACTGAACAGTTGAAAAAAGAAGAAAAAGAGTGATGTCTTTGATAACTGTGACAGATGCCGTAAGACTGACAGTTCCCAAATGGGAATGAACCACCACTCTTGCTACTATTGACAATAACAGTCAGTCTCATGAGTACAACAGGAACATGACAAAAATCTGTCACACTTGGAAGGATTTCAAAACTTCAACTCAAGATCGCTTACCAAAATTAGAGATGGGCAATATCATGGGGATACCAAACCAGAGGCTCAAGTGAGCCTAAAAAGCTCACCTGGCTCAAATTGTCAAAGCAGATGAGTGTATCAGTAAGTGATCAGCAGCAAGGGCAATGTTTTTGATTTGCTATGACACAACCAAAGGCAACACTTTTTTGGCCATTCATTTCTGCTGGTCCTAGGAAAGCTTCCTAGTAAGCTCTGTTCTGTGAAGTATTAAAAAACAACAATCGGACAAAATTTTTGTTTTATTTTAAACTACTGTTGTTCTCTCTAGCCACCCCCCCCCCCCCCCCCTCCAAAAAAAAAAAACACAACAAAAACAAATTAAAAAAAAATAACAACAAAACACAAGCGAATCGATTTGAACAAACTTGAATTTGACACCCCTAGAGATGATACATACCAAATATGAAAGGATTCTCACTGGTGGATCTGAAGAAGAAGAATTTTCAAGAAATTTTCTCATATTGCTCTAAGTTAAACTTTGGGCTTCAATAAAAAGCCCAAATATTAACCCAGGGACCTGATTTGAACAACTTTCAATCTAACCCTCCCAGAGGTGTTGCACACCAAATATCAAAAGAATCTGACTGCTGGATCTGAAGGAGATGATTTTAAACGATAATTCCCCATATTGCACTAAGTAAATATTTGGGCTCCCTTGGGGAACCCAAATATTAACCCAGGAACTCGATTTGAAAAAAGTTGAACCTTACATTTTTAAAGAAATTTTCTCATATTGCACTAAGTTAAAATTTGGGCTCCAATAAAGAGCCCAAATATTCATCCAGGCATCCCATTTGAACAAACGTGAATCTAACCCCCATAGAGATGCTGCATACCAAATATCAAAAGAATCTGACTGGTGGATCTGAAGAAGAAGATTTTTAAAGATTAACTGGATATCTCTTAACTGAATAACCCTGTTAATTGAACAAAATTCCCCAACACAAAACCATTACCTCCAGTACAAATTTGACCTGTTAACTGAATATAGGTTGTAGAGTAAACTCCTGTTAATTGAATAAAAAATCTTATAACCTGTCGAGAAATTACCCTGACTCTCCCCAGTTTTCCGTTGTTTATAGACCTATTTGGCCTCAGTACATCCAATACAGGCATTTAATCTATTATATCCTGTTTGACAGAGCTCATGGAACTCTGTCAAACAAGATATAATGGAATAAATGCTAAGTTTATCTCCAGAATGTTAATTGAATAATTTTCATTGGTAAAATGGCTATTCAATTAACATGGTTCCACTGTACCAGTACATCAGATCTTGTTTATCACAGTAATCAACCACTGCTCTACATCCTGGGTTCCCATGGGGAAATGAAAAGACTAATATGTAAACTCCTGCAAACAATCATTACAATGATACAATAATTAGGGCTCAACCAACATTATTCACAAACACTATGTGTAATTTCTGTGCCCATGCCACTGAATAAATTTATTTAGAAATGAGCCATGTGTTTCTTTTTTGCTGAAAATACATTTTTTTCTTATATTTGTTTTGAGCTTAATTTTTGGATTACAGCAGACCCATCCACCTATATTAGAACTGCCACTATACTTATTGAAATCCACTCAATCAAATTTAGCTATAGATAGAGGGTTGCCAGTGGAGATACATAATCACTGCATGACAGGACACAATTCATTGAGGCAAAAGTATGATGATGAATAATGATACTGCATCAGTAATAACTAAATTCCTTCAATAATGACATCAGACCATTCTGCAAATGTCTCACAGAACCATATCAGCATAGTAATCATTCTATCAGTTTCTAAAAGCAGCCTGAAGGATAATATAAGAACAGGCATTTCTAAATATCAAGTACTTGCTGATGTGTTCTCAAATTTATATGTAAACCAATTCCACAAAAGGTTATATTTTGTTTGCCTCCCTCCAAATTAACTTTTCACATTTAGTTGATAGAATTTTCCACTCAGAAACCCAAGTAAACACCAGTGACCTCTTTGCTTGCAAGAAAATTGTTTGCCATCTGAGTGTTGGAGATTTAATATCCTTGAGATATTAACTGTAACTTCTAGCAGCTGCTGGTAATTGCATAATGTTGTACTTATATGGAATGCACCCATTTAAACTGGATAATGGTTCATGTTGCTTGCATATTTTTTCCCAAACTTTGTCTATCATACAATTGACAGCTTTTACCTGTCAAATGAATATTCTGAATCAAGGCTGAAGCTGGGATGGGCCTCCTGACATGAGGGTCTGGAGAGGGGAACAACACTGGAAGGCATCCTTGCATGGTATGCTGTAGGCACACTGCAAAGTGTAAAGCAGTGACAGAGGGAGGGAAATGGAGTGAGTTATCAGAAATGGAATAGGGTCTAAGGTCTCCCACCCAAAAATATTGTGGACAAATGCCATAAACATTGCTATCCAAAGCTACCCTGTGCATCTGTTAGTTCTTATTCAGAAAAGCAGTGTAAGCAAGTTATGCATGAAAATTTCAATATTTAAAGCATAGTTTTTTCTGCACTTTTTCCAATGGACATGTTTACAAATGGAGAGGGGATAAAAGACAAACTTTTTGATAAGGTTTCAAAAGGTTATGAAGCTTGTTCAAAATCATTGAAGTTATTACTGTGAATATGTTGCAAAACATAATAGTTATTCCCTAAATAGCATTGGCAGAAATCGAACCCCTGCAGCCATAGAGATTCCTTATACTAAACCAATTCCACCCACCACTTAAGTGTAGTTTTGCTAGGCATTTGGTACTGGTAGTTTCTAGAAACTCTCTTTTAGCAGGAGTTTAAATCCTGACAATTGTTTGTATGCTTATTGGGGTTTGGTTTTACAACACTTTCAACATGCATGGCCATAATGTGTCAAACAGGGTGGTGGAAGCCAGTGTACCCAGAGAAAACCACCTCACAGAGGTGAGCAACTGTCAAGACTCTCCAACTTATTAACCCAGAACACACAGAATTAAGTAGCTGTTGAAGGCAAGTCCACCATCAATGTGCAATACATCTTTAGTACACAGTGCCACCATGCCCCTGCCCTCTCCCTGTGTAATTGGCATTAAGTGTCTAACTGAAGGACACAGATAGATGGCATGGGTCAGGAACAAATCATCAAACTTTCAGTTTCAAGTCCAATGCTCTAACCAATGAGTCCCTGTGCACCTGAATCATGGTAATGCTATGTGCAAAGTAATCAGTGGCTTTTCTTGATTCTGCAGCACTCATGAAGTGCAGTATGTAAAGTCAAATGATGAAATCCTCTAAGAATAATTGTCTAAATAATATCCCCAGTCCAGTCAGCACTCTCCAATATATTTTGAGAAAATATTCTTCTTACAGCAATAAACATAGAATTTGGTGAATATCAAGTGAATAAATGATGCATGGAGGACAGAATATGCAGCATGTAAGCACTTTACAAATGAGCTTGGATATGAGTTTGCAGGACAGAAAATAGTTAAGAGCTAAAAGCAGTAAATACCTACTTAGTATTTTTTCACCGTACACTGCCCAGAGTGAAAAAACAGGGTTTTTCTTATAAATTTCAAACATCTTCCAAGACCTTTGCCTACAATTATTTCAATGACCTCCGAGGCACACAAGCCAGTTCCAATTTGTGTTCAAGTATTCCAAACCAATGATACCTACAATTAACACTGATACTGGAGAAGCTCTATTTTTGGGGCTATTAACTGGTAGCATGCTGAAAGTCCACACTTGGGCTTTACTCTGCAGTGCAGGTACCACCACTTAAAGGCTTCATATTTGGTGGACATACTTCAAATTATATTCGAAGTAAAATGCTTTTGACAATTGAATGGCTTTGTTACAATTTATGGAAGAGTACCTTTCAGCACTCTCCCATGAATTGTAACAAGGCAGAGACAAGTGAACAAATTTTGATAACCAAAAATAATTTAGCACTCTTCCAGTTAAGAGGACTTTCCTAGATTACTGTCTAGTTAAATATATTACAGGGGAGAAAAAAAATACAATTTACCCATCAGAAACATACAACAGCTTATTAGCACACATTTTGAACAAAACGAGATAGAAATTAACTGAATATATTTTACAACAAACTTCCATGACTTTTTGCAACAAAGTCTCAGTTTTAAGCACTTTCAATGACCTGAAATTTCAATTAAGAAAAAAGAAGCATGTTTAAACAAAGCCTGTACAATCCTGTTTATTTCATGTCTTTGCAACTTAAAATTAATTAGATAACAAGGGAGAGCATCAATTATTTGTAGCCTACTCAGAATTTACTGCATAGAAGGACTTGGATGTTAAACATTTTTGAGATATCCAGTCATCAGTTAAATAGGAAATCTATTGGTACAAATTATTAGAATGTGTTTGAGTTTGGCAGCAAGCATGTCTTATTGCATATCTGTGTAGTCAGAAATGATTAGAGATGGTCAAACTAATTAGGTAGAACATTTGTTGTATACAGTTGGCGGCAAAGTAAGAGGTTTGTTAAGCTGTCATCAGCAGCTGAATGAGTTAGCAGTAACCATGGTATCTAAATTGAATAACCTTGTTAATTGCATACCACTTCTTAACTGGTAGACTGCTAAATTTGCTAACATATCTTTGCTTTGTTACAATTTATGGGAGAGTGCCCACTCTCCCATAAATTGCAACAAAGCAAGTCATTACACACCAAATAATTTCACTTAAAAAATAATATGAAGCATATCCACCGAGTATTAAGTCTTTAAATTTTGTTAGCAGCACTTTACCGTAAAGCCCCAAATATGGGCTTCCAGTACTCTACCAGTTAACTCTAAACCGTATCTTCAGTAGAAATTTGACCTGTTATTATTATTATTTATTGGTGTTTAAGGTCACATATTTTTGAACAATGGCTAATCATGGCTAAGGCCAGGGGTGAGCGTTAATAAGCAATGTTGCCCATTTTAGAGAGGGTTTGCACCTCCCAAGCATTGGTGACTGGGTCCTATTTTACCAGTAAAACAGAGCCTGTTTACCGCAGTGAACAGGCACTGCATCACTTCCCGGGGTTCCCACGGGGAATTTAACCTGTTAAGATGTTATATATGTATTTATGCAGGGATTTATATTTTCATATTTATAAAAGGATTCTATTACATCTTGTTTGAAAGTTTTCCATTAGCCCTCCTGCAGAACAAGATACAGTTGATTAAATGCTCAATTTATCACTAGAATACAGAAAAACAACAAAATTCCTTGTGAACTCTTGTCAAATGAATATTTTTCATTGACAAAGAAGCTATTCAATTAACCTAACCAAACATAGTGGCTAAAAACACCTATAAAATTAACCTGAATAAGCCTAACACAGCCTAAAATATCTCAAAGTTTCTCAATAAAACCATATAAATATGGACATCATTGGAACCAGCTTGTCAAGCTGATTCTAATGATATCCATATTTGTATGGTTTTATTAAAAATTGTGAAATTTGTTTTTGAAAAATGTGAAATTCAATTTACTTTCAAAAAAACGTTTAAGGAAAAAAGTTTTAGAGTTACAATGCATTGCATTGTTTTTAAATTTAATGAAATATAAGGCTAATGACAGAGCTCATGGGCAGATGTTATGTTATGAATGTTACATTAGGTAAAGGGTTAATCTGAATATTTTTCAAAAGTTGCCATTCAAATTTTGTTACTTTTTCCTTCCGAACCATAGCATACGTCCCCTCATTCAGCCTGTTTCCATGAGGGATCATAAACTATGGTCTGGTAGATAAAAAGAACAATTTTGTTTTTTTGAAAATGTTAGTTATAATCCTCACTTTGTGGTAGGTGAAGGGTTAATCAAAATCTGAAGATCTGGCATGAAATACAGAATGCTGAAGGAATAGAGTGGAATCCTGTTAATAGAATAGCCACTTTGCCAATGAAATTTATTCAATTAACATGAGTATTCAATTAATAGGGATTGTGTCACTTTCCTGTATTGGGGGTGTGGTGGCATTGAGGTAACTGGTTCTCGTCAGATCACCGAAGTTAAGCAATGTCGAGCCCAGTTATTCCTTGGATGGGTGACCGTCTGAGCGATCGATTTTGACTCCCATGTTGTGTCCTTGGGCAAGGCACTTAACCCCGATTGTCCACATGGGGGCACGATGACGCAGTGTACTGCACGTCGATGGTGTGAATGTCTTCAACCAATCTAACTCTGCCTGTGCGGCAGTGTGGAGTTACGATGATGGGAAGCTGGCAGCTGCTCGGTGGTTCTCTCTGGGTACTCTGGCTTCCTTCAACCATAAAACAGTCACCGACACGATATGACCTTGACTGTTAAAGTGTCGTTAAACCTTAATAAATAAATAAATAAAAAAATAACTTTCCTGTATTCTAGAGATAAACTTAGCTTTTATATTATATCTTGTTTGACAGAGCTCCAGAGGCTCTGTCAAACAAGATACAATAGATTAAATGCCTATATTGGAAGTACTGAGGCCCAAGAGGTCTACAAACAAAGGAAAACTGGGGAGAGTCAGTGTAATGTATCGACAGGTTACAAGATTTTTTATCCAATTAACAGGAGTTTACTCTATAACCTGTATTCAATTAACAGGTGAAATTTGTACTGGGGGTATGGTAAATGGTTTTGTGTTGGGAAATTATATTCAATTAAGAGGGGTTATTCAGTTAAGAGATATCCAATTAAATGAGCTACCCTGTATAAAAGAGAATCAGATTAAGTCACATATTCAATGATAAAAAGGTGTGTTGGTACCTGAAGGGTTTTCTCAGGTCCAATTAGTTTTAAATACACTGATATCCAATTGACATGCTTGATGTCAGACTGGAATACATTCCAGGTGTATCAAACATTTAACAACACTTCTGGAAATACCACAATAAGCTGTCTTCTCCACAAGAAGCGTGACTGAGAAATTATCTCCAGCCTTCCTGGAATACCTCTCTAGCAATTACTGTTCTTTCTCTTATATAGTTTTGAGAGCAACATGAAAGATCATGACGTGCTGGATCATGATTACTGGCAGAATTATGCTTTATATAACATTCCAAATCTAATAAGTTTGCAGACATTTAAATTTGAAAAATAATAGTATTAGGTACAGTACAGAGAACCAAGGTTTAGTCAATGGAAATTAGGAAGGGCCTTTTGGGTAGTGACAACCCCTAGAGTCATTCAAACCTGTCAAGTTTGAGCAAACCATATCATAATTCCAGCGATCCCAAAAGATCAGTGAACTTGGGTGAAGCCTGATAAATGCAGGCACCACAGATCTATTGGGGTCTCTCTGACTGAGGTTCCAAAGCCCCAGAAAATCTTGCACCACATTAACCCTTTACATGTCGAATCAGTCACATTCACCAGCGTAATTTCAAAATTAAGCATCAAGAAAAAAGTATTTTTAAAACAAGAGGCCCCAAGGGGCCTGAGGGCGCTCACCTGACATGGTAGCCTCAATTTATATCAACCCAGAGAATTGATTTCAACAAGTTGCATCTGCTCCTCCTAAGAAAAGCTTATACCAAATATCCAAAGATTCTGACCAGTGGATCTAAAAAAAAAGATTTTTAAAGAATATTCCTCATATTGAACTAAGTTATATTTCAGGCTCCCACAGGGAGCCCATATATGAACCCAGGGACTTGGCTTTAACAAACTTGAATCTCACCCCACTAAGGATGCTGCACACCAAATATTAAAACATTCCGACTGCTGGATCTGAAGAAGAAGATTTTTAAAGAAAAGTCCTCATTTTGAACTAAGTTACAATTCGAGCTCCCACAGTGAGTCCAAATATGGACCTAGGGACATGGCTTGAACAAACTTGAATCTCACCCCCTAAGGATGCTGCATACCAAATATCAAAACATTCCGACTGCTGGATCTGAAGAAGATTTTTAAAGAAAATTCCTCATTTTGAACTAAGTTATAATTCGGGCTACCACAGTGAGCCCAAATATGAACCCAGGGACTTGGCTTGAACAAACTTGAATCTCACCCCCCTAAGCATGGTGCATACCCAATATCAGAAGATTCTGCCTGCTGGATCTTGAGAAGAAGATTTTCAAAGAAATTTGCCTGAAATGCACTAAGTTCAAATTTGGGCTCCTATACGGAGCCCAAATATAAACCCAGGGGGCCGATTTGAACAAACTTGAATCAGATCCACCCCACAATGTTGCTTACCAAATATGAAAAGATTCTGAAGCTGGATCTGGAGAAGAAGATTTTTTAAGAAATTTGCCTGAAATGCACCAAGTTCGAATTCGAGCTTCTATAGTGAGCCCAAATATGAAACTAGGAAGCCGATTTGAACAAACTTGAATCAGATCCACCCCACAATGTTGCATACCAAATATCAAAAGATTCTGCCTGCTGGATCTGGAGAAGAAGATTTTTTAATAAATTTGCCCGAAATGCATTAAGTGAGAATTCAGGCTTCTATATTAAGCCCAAATATGAATCCAGGGGGCCGATTTGAACAAACTTGAATCAGATCCACCCCGCAATGTTGCATACCAAATATCAAAAGATTCTGCCTGCTGGATCTGGAGAAGAAGATTTTTGAAGAAATTTGCCCGAAATGCACTAAGTTTGAATTCGAGCTTCTATAGTGAGCCCAAATATGAATCCAGGGGGCCGATTTAAACAAACTTGAATCAGATCCACCCTGCAATGTTGCATACCAAATATCAAAAGATTCTGCCTGCTGGATCTGGAGAAGATGATTTTTCAAGAAATTTGCATGAAATGCACTAAGTTCGAATTCGAGCTTCTATAGTAAGCCCAAATATGAATCTAGGGAGCCGATTTGAACAAATTTGCATCAGATCCATCCCACAATGTTGCTTACCAAATATCACAAGATTCTGCCTGCTGGATTTGGAGAAGATTTTTTAATAAATTTGCTTGAAATGCACTAAGTTCAAATTTGGGCTCCTATACTGAGCCCAAATATAAACCCAGGGGGGCCGATTTGAACAAACTTGAATCAGATCCACCCCACAATGTTGCTTACCAAATATGAAAAGATTCTGCCTGCTGGATCTGGAGAAGAAGATTTTTTAAGAAATTTGCATGAAATGCACTAAGTTCAAATTTGAGCTTCTATAGTGAGCCCAAATATGAATCTAGGAAGCCGATTTGAACAAACTTGAATCAGATCCACCCCACAATGTTGCATACCAAATATCAAAAGATTCTGCCTGCTGGATCTGGAGAAGATTTTTCAAGAAATTTGCCTAAATGCACTAAGTTCGAAATCGGGCTCCTATACTGAGCCCAAATATGAACCCAGGGGGCCGATTTGAACAAACTTGAATCAGATCCACCCTACAATGTTGCATACCAAATATCAAAAGATTCTGCCTGCTGGATCTGGAGAAAAAGATTTTTTAAGACATTTGCCTGAAATGCACTAAGTTCGAAATCGGGCTCCTATACTGAGCCCAAATATTAACCCAGGGAGCCGATTTGAACAAACTTGAATCAGATCCACCCCACAATGTTGCTTACCAAATATGAAAAGATTCTGCCTGCTGGATCTGGAGAAGAAGATTTTTTAAGAAATTTGCCTGAAATGCACTAAGTTCGAATTCGGGCTTCTATAGTAAGCCCAAATATGAATCCAGGGGGCCGATTTGAACAAACTTGAATCAGATCTACCCCGCAACGTTGCATACCAAATATCAAAAGATTCTGCCTGCTGGATCTGGAGAAAAAGATTTTTGAAGAAATTTGCCTGAAATGCACTAAGTTCGAATTCGAGCTCCTATAGTGAGCCCAAATATGAATCTAGGGAGCCGATTTGAACAAACTTGAATCAGATCCACCCTACAATGTTGCATGCCAAATATCAAAAGATTCTGCCTGCTGGATCTGGAGAAGAAGATTTTCATAGAAATTTGCCTGAAATGCAGTAAGTTCAAATTTGGGCTCCTATACTGAGCCCAAATATAAACCCAGGGGGCCGATTTGAACAAACTTGAATCAGATCCACCCCACAATGTTGCATACCAAATATCAAAAGATTCTGCCTGCTGGATCTGGAGAAGAAGATTTTTTAAGAAATTTGCCTGAAATGCACTAAGTTCGAAATCGGGCTCCTATACTGAGCCCAAATATGAACCCAGGGGGCCGATTTGAACAAACTTGAATCAGATCCACCCTAGAATGTTGCATACCAAATATCAAAAGATTCTGCCTGCTGGATCTGGAGAAGAAGATTTTTTAATGTTTCTCCCATTGCCTACAGTGTTAAAAAGTGCTGACTCAGCACTTTTTCAAAGTCCCGAAACTGTACCCTATGATAAAACCGATGGCAATATTTTTTACCAATCCTTTCTGTTGGTCCTAAGGAAGCTGCACACCAAATAAAAATTCTCAATGCCATGCAGTTTTGGAGATATGGGCGTTTTAAATTTTTTCTATTTTTAGCTCCTGCGGTTCCCACGGGGCTGCGGGAAATTTTTTTTTTGCATAAATCAAGTACTCATGACCCAATAAGCCCTCACATAAAATTTGGTTCAAATCAGCCCCTCAGTTTGGAAAATAGAAATTTTGGGCGAGGCCAAAATTACTGCCCCTCCCATAACAATGGCAAATATTGCCCCTCGAACTTTCTGTGTACAAGCCTGAGTCTACAACCCAAAAGGAAGCTGCAAACCAAATATCAGGTCTCTGCCACTAATAGTTCATGAGAAGAAGATTTTTAAGGATTTTGGTGCCCCTTGGGGGTGTGGCACCACCCAGGGGGAGGGGCAACTTTATTTGAACAAATCCGAATTGGTATTGGTGGACGAATATTTGACCAAGATTTGAATAAAATTGGGCTAGTGGTTTGGGAGGAGAAGTCGATAATGTAAAGTTCACGACGGACGCCGGACGACGACGACGGACGGCAAGTGATAAGTTAAGCTCCCTTCGGTGAGCTAAAAAAATTACAACAAAACTATATCATGTGATCCCTTCATTGGAATGAGCTTGAGCAGCTCATTGCAATGAGGGGTAGCAAGATATGGATTTGTAAAATTGTTTGGAAAAATAAAAAAAAAAAAACAATAATTAAAATAATGAATTTTGATATCATGTTTTTTGGGTAAAGGGTTCAGTGAGTCCATTCTAATCAGGGGTCACATAAGCTATGTTTTTGAGACTAATAATGAAAATGTTTAGTTATTCAATAAATTTCTTACAAGTGTGGCATGCTAGCCACAACAGGTAAAGGTTTAAATGCATATACAGGTTTTGTTTATACGGGTTTAAAGTCACTTTCAGCATCACTCGCTATACTGCAACACAGCATCACTGGCTAGGGGCCTGTTATGCTCACCTCTACCAGACAAGATATGAGAGAATAAACACTTAATTTATCATCCTGGTTAATTTTTTTATGGACGCCTAAGGTCACTTTCTGCAACTATGGGTATTTCATCAACACGGCAAAAATATAACGTAAAGTTCAGCCAATTGTATATACCTGTGTCATCTACATAAAGAGGACTTTCACCGCAGGAGTTGATAACCATGTTGTATTTTACCACAGTAAACCAGCACAGTTTCACTTCCTGCAGTTCCAACAAACCAAATGACCAAGTGAGTATTCAGTTAACAGGTTTACACTATATTTGAGCATGACCATTACTCACAGTAGAAAACAAGCAGTGTGATCTTGTCAACTGGGCATGTAGTATGGACAGAGAAGAGCAACATACATTAACATCAGAAGAAAGATTTTCCACCAGATAATAATTTATCATTTTTGTGAGAAAGTAAAAAAAACACCTGCAAATTTTCAACTGGCGGATTAGTGGCAGGGTTTTTATCAATCATTTCAGAGGAAGGGTCTAATGCTCTTTCCATAAGGAATATTTGCCTTGTAAAGAACTGAACTGGGAATTTCTTTAACATCCAGAACCTATGTCGAGACAACTCTCCTCCAATGTTGTATCAGCAAGTGCTGGGAGTGTAGCGGCTCAGTGGTTATGGCATTGGACTTCAAACCAAAAGGATCATGGTCTGATCCCCACAAGGGGCAACTGCATTGTGTCCTTGGGCAAGGCACTTAATCCAGATTGCCTACATGGGGGCACGGTGGTGCTGTGTACCAAGGCATACTACATGTTGATGGTGTAAATGGCTTCAATCAATGCTAACCCTGTTTGTGCGGAGTTAGTATGTTGGGGAGTCTGACAGTTGCTCACCCTTGCTTGGTGGTTCTCTCTGTGTACTCTGGCTTCCTCCACCCAAAAACTGTCTGACACAAGGTGATCCTGGCTGTCAAAAGTGTCATTAAACCCCAATAAATAAAATAAATAAATAAATAAATTAGCAAGTGCTCTACCACTGATGTTTGGAATAATATTAAGCTGCAAGAGTCGCCTAACATGAGCAGTTGTATCTCGTCAAGTGCCTGAATAGGCAAATGGCACTTGAGTAGAAACTGTTGTATCGTAAGTCTTCATAATAATTTTGATGTTCTTTCAGTTTGTATGACTCCAGTACTTTACAAAATTAACTTTTTGCATTATCTGCAGTGCTTTATAATCAAATGTTCTGTTATTTACCCTACACACACAGTAGGGTATTTGGTATTGGAGTGAGGTCTATCAAATATATCTAATAGAGATGAAGAAATTAAGATTTTTTAGGGTTGGAATTTGGAAACAAGAGCTTCGCATCAGAAATGGTAGGGTAAAGTTGTGGTGGTTAAAAACAAATGTGGGCTGGCACCTGAAACTAGGAAACAATCTAAGAGGGAAATGACAAATTTGGAAAATATTGGATATTCATTCAAATTATCATGCTGATACGACTTGCAAGTCAGAAATTCAAACAAACAAAAATACAATCTGAAGAGCATAACTCCTGAAAAGAATTTGGGTAAGATTGGCTTTCAAATGCATGAAAGACATTCTCTAGAACTCACCGACCAAATCTGGTACCACCCACAAGTCAGAAATTCAAACAAGAAAACAATCTAAGAGGCATAACTCCAGAAAAAAATTTGGGCAGGATGGTTTTCAAACTCATCCAAGACATTCTCGAGTAGAATTCACAGACCAAATTTGGCAATTTGTTCTGGTTATCATGCTGGCTTCATGGCACCGACCTTCATCAAAACACAGGTCAAATTGTTAACACAATTTGACCAAACATGGTCCAAATTCACATTGGGCATGGAGCGGATACTCTGTCCATGTTGCTACTCAAGAGAGTCCTTACCAAGTGTGTTACATCACACCATTTCATTTCCAAGTTCAATGGACATTTTCTTTTACTACCATTATAATGTGAATCATAGTTCTATTATAACTTCTATATGAGTTAAGTGACTGAGTGATGGAAGGACATATTTGGGCTCCATTCTTGAGTGCAGGCACAACTTAAAAGGTTTCATATTCTGTGGAAGTAGTTCACATTATCTTTGAAGTGAATATATTTCATCTCTATGAAGTTGCCTTGTTACAATATATAGGAGAGGCACTTTCCCATAAATTTTAACAAGGCAAAGACAATGGAACAAATTTTGGAAACTAAGAAAAATTTTGCACTCTACCTGTTAACGAATGAATACCAAGGTTCCAGTATTTTGTCTTGTTATTCGTTAAAGTCTAGCAAGGTAGGTGAACAAAATATTGGTTGCCTTAATTTTTTTAGTCAGGCGATTGGTGAATGACCTGTGAATTAGGACTGCATGGCATCTCATGTAAAATACCAGGGTATGTGGTATTATCGTTCTTGACACCACAAGTCAGCCAAGGACATTTGAAGTAAACTTCAAAGGGTGTTTAAGTACATAAACTTCAAAGTGTGTTGAACACCTATCAACTTCTGTTTAAAACTTTATGGTCTAGCCCCATCACCAGAAAAAAACTTCTCTGAATGCTCTTGACAACTTTATTGTTGTAGTTAATTTCCTTCAGATGCCCAACATATTTTTCACCTATGTTAAAACAAGACATCATGAAAAATGTTAAAGGTTATTAGCTCTCTCCCCAAAATATCATGCAAGCCGCAACTTTTTCCCCAACATGTTAAATGGACAACAAACAGTCCACAGCATTTTTCAGTTCATAATTTGCAATTGACCAAAAACAGCATAAAGACTGGAGAAGGATGCCTCATTCGATGAGCCCATGGGATGTTGCCGAAGATACTGTGGCAATGGAATGTTTTGATATACTGATTGAATGAAAATCCACTGCTATTACTAACGGTATAGGATTTAATACTGATTATAATCGGTATATCAACATTCCACCTAGCACTACTGTAAATCCAAGAAAAAATTAGGAATCTGATGAAATATACAGGTTTCATCACTCAGAAGGATTCCTGCATAAAGGTCAAGATTTGATTGATTTTTTTTCTCTATGGCTTCAGTAATGTATCAGTGTGCAATATCTGATGGTAGACAAATAATATGAAGAAAGTAGACTTGATGGCGAGTAAAGATCATTGGCTTCAGTGCTCTCTGGACTTCAATACAGTGACCATTAATCAATAACATTGTTAATTCCTATCCTCGTGAAACAAGTGACATAGCAAACTCGCAAATTGACTTTGCTTAATGAAACCTTCCAAATTAGCTACTTTTACTTCATACAAACTCTGCACATATTAAGTTGCCTTTTAGCGTGACAATAGACCACTTCAACAGATTCTTCCAACTAATGGAAAAATGGTCAAGAAACAAATTTGTGATGAAAAAAGTGCATGTGTAAAAGCACTTCAGATGTTTTCATCTCTATTGGGAGAATATTGTTGAAACAAATCTCTTTCCAAACAATCAACAGTTATTACGGCCTAGTATTCCACCACAAAATGCGATTAAACTGGCGCATTACATCACTTTAAAAAAATTGCATGCGTTGAAACTGTAAAGGCATAATAAATACTGATTTATATCATTCATTAATTGGTTCAGTGCTATACAATGGAACACTGTTAATTGAACAGCCACTTTTCCAATGACAATTATTCAATTAACAGGAATATTCAATCACTTTGCTGTGCTCCAGAGATAACCTGAGATTTATTCTATTATATCTTGTTGGACAGAGCTCATGGAGCTCAGTCCAACAGGTCTGAACAAGGGGAATTTGGTATCTCTCAGTGTAATATCTAGACATATTACATGCTTTTTTTTTACTCAATTAACAAGAGTTTACTCTATCAAATATATGCAATTAACAGGTTAAATTTGTACTGATGGCACTTTAAATGTTTTTTGTTTGGAAATTATATTTTTTCAATATATTCAGTTAAGAGATATACAATTACATGGTAGAGTGTTAAACTGAGTTTATTTATTGATCTGTTTAGCAGAGGATCAATTCAGCACTAAACTGAGATCCATTCAGCACTAAACTGAGTTTATTTATTGATCTGTTAAGCAGAGGAACAATTCAGCAATAAACTGAGTTTATTTATTGATCTGTTAAGCAGAGGATCAATTCAGCACTAAACTGGGTTTATTTATTGATCTGTTAAGCAGAGGATCAATTCAGCATGTATGATTCACACTCATCATCACATTCGCACCTTGGACTCCGAGGAGTATACAACTGGAAACAATGGAGCTACCATTAGTTATACAAGAGACACCGATCAAAGTGAAGGCCACCCTTGCTACCACCTGGAGTATCCAGGTGTGCAAGGGAACAATTCACTTGACAGTGGATTTTGATACTAAGACAGAACCGATGTCCTTGGAGAGGTGTAGCACCCTTCGTGGGGGATTTCCTCCCACACTGGTCATCCTCCTAGTGACTCGGACAAGCTGGATGAAGACCGCCGGAGCAGTACGGACACCACCAAGAACCAACAAGAGGAAGAGAAGAAAGGGACCCTCTGCCAAACGACGAGATGCCTGCCGAATGATGGAGTTTCTGGAGAAGAAGGAGAAGGAAGAGAAGGAGGCAAGTGAGGGCTTTTTTTGTTTGGGAGGACCATGGGTCATCAGGGGCCAGATCAATCTCCAACCCATCTGACTCTTCATCTGAAGAGATGGAGGAGGAAGATCTGTCTATGGTTCAGGAAGTTGTCCCAGATGACGCACCTTCCACCCCTCCAGCTCTTGCTTCTCCGGCTTCTTTGGACCAGGAAGCGTACACCGCAGAGTCCATGGAGAGCATCCTAGGGGACAAGGTCAGAGATGACGAGCATCTAGCCTTTCTTCGCCAAACGTTACAATCCTTGGAAAAAAGCTGACTCACGGAAAAGACGATTAAAGAAGTAATAGAGAGCGTCTGCAACCACTATCTCCGCACCACTCCAAAGAGCTCTCCACCACTGGCAGCTGCAAGGGCTAGACCGTATCAACCTAGTCAGCCCTCCATCACCCCTCCTTCCACATCACAAAGGAGGTATCACCATCGCAGCCACCTCCTCCAAAAAAGAACAGAAAGAAACTCAGATGGCGTCGAGTACCTTTTTCACTTTCCTCCTTTACCACAGCCAGACTAGTCTAAATCACCTACAGTAAAAGAGGGTCGAAAGGGGCTTGCCCCACAGCATTCCTGGGCGCCTTCGGCATGCAAAAACCATTTCAATTCAGATGAATTCAGCACTAAACTGAGTTTATTTATTGATCTGTTAAGCAGAGGATCAATTCAGCACTAAACTGGGTTTATTTATTGATCTGTTAAGCAGAGGATCAATTCAGCACTAAACCGAGTTTATTTATTGATCTGTTAAGGTATATGTTTATAGGGGTTTAAAGTCAGTTTCAATATCTACAGCTATATCATGACCACGGCACAAGTATAAAGTTAAGTTGAACCAGTCATTCATACTCATGTTGCCCACCGTAAAGAACTCTCACTCCAGACATTGGTGATCAGGTGTTATTCTAGCAATAAAAACTGAAACTGTTTACCGCAGTAATCAAGCACTTCCCCACCCTTCAGTTTCTGAAGGGGACTGCATTGGCTTATATTAAATTTACTTTCATAGTATAAAATGCTGCGATTGTCCATAGGGGTAGGGCTATTGCTCTAACTGCGCAGAGCCAATCGCCAACATCTCATCACCCAGCAATTTGGGCTGCATGAGTCAATGTATAGTTGGGTGTCTCAGAGCCACAGGAAGATTAGCTGATCATACCAGGAGCGGACATCCATGCGTTACCTTACCACGTCAAGAAAGATAACACCTCAGTTACCAATTTGAGATGGCGACGGAGATGGCAAGTCAGGCTGTAGGCACTCATAATGATATGGTTTTAAGCCAAGTCTCCACTGAACGTGCTCACGGGCTTTACAATAAGTACATGACATCTAATATGAATATGTAACTAACTAGATATTATGGTGGGATAGGCTAATTTAAACAGATGGGTTTTCAGTGACTTTTTGAACGAAACTATGTCCTGGACGACCTTCAGGTGATCGGGCAGTTGGTTCCACTAATAAGGTCCAGCTACACTGAATGCTCGATCACCGGCAGTTACAAGGTATCCAGGGTTGTATACCAGATTGTTGGCTGACAAAGATCTAAGAGCTCTGACAGGTTCGTAACACTGCATAAGAGAGTTCAAATAACCAGGTGCAATATCTAAGTGAGATTTAAAAGTTAAAAGAAGAACTTTGAAATTAATTCGCTCCTTTATGGGTAACCAGTGTAGATCTTTCAGTACAGGTGTAATATGACAAAATTTCTTATTCCTGGTTACCACTCTAGCCGCGCAATTTTGAACATTTTGAAGTTTCTTCAATAGATGTTGTTTGCAGCCATATAACAGAGAATTGCAGTAATTAAGACGGCTAGTTACAAGGGCGTGCACAAGCTGCTTGGTCGTCTCCTCATCGATCACGTTCCAAATTCTGCCGATATTGCACAGATGGTGGAAAGCGGATCTGCAGACTTGCATCACATGCGCATCTGCAGCCAAATTCCCATCCATGCAGTATCCCAGATTGCGGACTGCTATCGACGGTGAGATGACACTGTCTTCAATATGTAAACTGAGTTTAGAAACTTTGGAAAGTTGACAGGGTAGTCCTATGTACATTATTTCAGTTTTATCAGCATTAAGTTTTAAGAAATGTTGAGTCATCCAGTTTCTGATATCGGATGCACAGTTCTCGAGAATTTGGGCTGCTTGTCTCTCGTCACGGGGTTTAAAATGAATATATAATTGTGTGTCGTCCGCATAACAGTGAAATGAGAGTCCATGGCCACGTATTATATCGCCTAGGGGTAGCACATATATGGTATATAGCAGGGGTCCGAGAACAGACCCCTGTGGGACACCACACTTAAGCGTTACATGCTCGGAGAGCGTCCCACCCAAGCACACTCGTTGCGTCCGCCCAGATAGATAGGATCGAAACCATTCTAAGCACAGTCCTGTGATACCCAGTCGGTTTTCCATGGTGTTAAAAAGTACAGTGTGATCGATGGTATCAAACGCTGCACTTAGGTCCAGAAGTACAATACATGATACCTGCTGTTGATCCATGGATTGTAGAATGTCATTTTGCACGCGTAATAGAGCAGATTCAGTGCTACACCCGGGCCTGTATGCGGACTGAAATTCTTCAAACAAGCCGGTTTGCGTTAGATGGTCACGAATCTGAGTGCTGACAACACGCTCCAATAACTTGGAAATGAAAGATAAATTTGACACTGGGCGATAGTTTTTCAGAACCTCTTTATCTAGCCCAGGCTTCTTCTGGAGCGGAACTACACGCGCCTCCTTCATGCTTGATGGAAAAACACCGGTGGTCAATGATGTGTTCGCGATCTTAAGTAACCAAGGCATGAATGCTGGTAAGCAGGTTTTGAGAAGTTTAGTAGGGATCAAGTCAAGCGCACACTGCTTGGATGGCGACCTCAAAACGACATTACAAAGTTCATTTTCGGTTACAGGTTGGAAACAATTCATGTGACTTTAACTGCCGAAAGCATAGTGGCTTGCTTCAATGAAGAGAAGTGTGACACATCATCATCCACATTTAACGTTAGCCCAGATCTTATTGTGTCTATTTTGTAAGTAAAAAACTTGACAAAACGGTTAGAAAGATCTTCAGCAGACGCGTGATCAGGAAGTGAGACATTCCCTTTCTGATGGAACAATTTATCCATCACGTCCGAAAGTACGTTAGGTCGCTTGATGTTATCACTAACGATGTTCGTGAAGTAATTCTTTTTCGTGTGACGAATAAGGGAATTTACTACATTCCTTTGCTCGGTGAATAACTCCCTATGAATTGTTAGTTTTGACCACCGCCATTGCAACTCAAGCACTCTACGGTATCTCTTAGCGTCCCGTATTTCATCAGTAAACCATGGTGAGAGTTCACGCTTAGTTGCCGTTCTTGTTCAAAGCGGTGCAAATTTGTTCATGAGGTCATTTGACATGTCACTGAACTTATTAACAATGTCGTCAACGGTATCATTTGCCATTTGTTGTTCATTTACCGGACTAATTGCCTCAGAGAATTCCGAAGGGTTTATACTTCGGCACTTACGGTAGGTAAGAGTATGCTTTGATGTCAGTTTGCGAGGCAGCTGAATGGTAAATTTGACCAAAAAGTGATCTGAGAGTGCTACATCTACGATCTCAAAATCCTGGACCAGTGCAATGTCACATTCCCGCGTAATTACCAAATCCAGAGTATGCTTAGCTCGATGGGTGGCACCAACAACTCGTTGCACCAGCTCCATCGATTCCAGAAGTCTAAGAAAATTTACTGCCGCCATGTCGTTACTTTTTTCAATATGGAAATTGAAATCACCGACCACAATGAAAGTACACTTTGATGCAACTAAAGTTCCAAGAAATTCGGCTACTTCGTTCATAAAGGAATTAACAGATTCAGATTTATTAGAAACTTTCCTATTTGGACCCTTTCCATGCGAAAAGATATGATTACGGTAGATTGCCACAATTTTGACCAATTTTGACCCCTGTTTCAAGGTAGTGGACATCACTTCAAATAATTTGAATTTTCGACACTCATCAGTTATTATTTTGATGTCATTATCAAATAGCACCCCGACACCGCCTCCTGTTTTCCCACACCTAGGTTTATGTTTAAGAGTCTTATCATTTTGTTGAAGTTCACCGATAGTCATGTTATCATTAGATACGAGCCACGTTTCGGTAAGCATACACAGATATATATCGTTGTCATGCATCATATCCCGTATATCACCAGTCTTGTTATTAACGGACCTAGCATTGAAAAGGCCTGATGTGATGCCAAATGTTGGATGACGAAGCACAATCAAGTTATCGGCATTGAGCTCCTTGGGTTTCCGTTTTGTGAGGCATCTGCGGCTGCCTTTTCTGTTTCTCAACTTACGACATATACCAAGTTCTATGAGCCTATTATACAGTGAAAAGTCAAGGGGGACATGCCCAATGTTAGTACTCGATACGCTCCTGTTAGTCCTCACATTCAAACCGTGAAGGAACTCCGGTGTGTAAGTTAAGCGTGTCGGATTGTTTGTCGCACGTGACTGGATATCGATCGATGGATACAAATTGTCTGCTGTCAACGTTGTCTCCATGACTAAGTTGTAGTGATTGCTACTCACTGCAGTCCAGTATACAAACAAAACTATCCACAAAACACACACTTCCAGGAATATTCTAGGGTGGAAAGTTCGAAGAAATGTACATGGAACCATAATGAATATCCAAGTCAATTATTATAACTGAGCAGTTATCCAAAATCAACAAAAATCAACAAAATACAGCACAGATATAACAGTACAGCCTACACACAGGTGCACCAACAGTTATATGTTGCTCGCCGAGTGTGTCAAGAACAGTTAGGAATCGGTTGCATCTGTTCAATTTTAGGCCACAACGTCCCTATGTTGGTTCGCAACTTATACCGGGACGTCCATGCGTTACCTCACTACATCAGGATAGAGGCATACGTCTCTCACACGTCTGTTACCGATTTTAGATGGTGATGGAGATGGCAAGTCAGGCTGTAGGCACTCATGCTCAACGAGTGTGTCAAAGAACAGTTAGGAATCTGTTGCGTGTGTTCAATTTAAGGCCACAACGTCCCTACGTTGGTCCACAACTTACACCCAGGCAAAGTCAACTTCGATTGCAATGACTGAGGGCACATGCACCAAATCAGTTTCACTTAGGCCACTGGAGATGTTTCGGTTTACGCTTTATTTATTTATTGGTGTTTAAGGTCATATACTTACGCACAATGGCTGATCGTGACTGGGACAGTTTTACGGGTGGAGAAAGTCAGAGTACCCAGAGATAACAACCTAGCAGCGATGAGCAACTATCAGCTCCTCAACATTCTAACTCTGTTCAAGCTCCGCTCAAGCAGGGTTACAGTGGTTGAAGACATGTGCACCATCGACGTGCAGTACGCTTTTGTACATGGCGCCATTGTGCCCTCATGTAGGCAACCGGGATAAAGTGCCTTGCCCAAGGACACAACGTCAGCATTCCAGACAGGTTCACATTTTACAGGTAGAAGGACGACAACATTACTATCGATGTCAAGGTGAGCAATATTCTGATGCGTGCATTAAGGCAAACGACAGATTTGTGGGGAGAAAACACCTCGCATGGTCATTTCGGACAATCTTACAGCCGTAAGATATTGGGATCAGGTCCTCATGCCTCACGTCCTTCCACTTATCCATGCGTGTAACCTTACCTTGTAGCAGGATAATAAAGAGGCCGCCTATTGCTAGGGTTTATTGTGACTTCCTCACCAAAACAATATCCCAGTTCTCGATTGGCCACACTACAGTCCAGATTTGTCCCCGATCAAGCATTTATGGGATGAGCCGGACAGGAGGGTCAGTAAGCATGTCAACATCCCAAACAATGTTGCTCAGCTCACACAGGCTTTTCTTCATGAGAGGAATAACATCCCACAAGGATCCATAAACAACTTGATGGAGTCAATGGTAAGGAGAGTTACAGCAGCCACTGATGCCCAGGGTGGACACACCCACTATTGATTTTAATCAGGAAATGGCATAGGATATCCACTTTTTAATGTTATCAAATGCCGTTTGTGTTAAGACAACAAAACTTGTCAAAATTTAATCAGAAATGAAGAAATAACTTCAAAATCCAAACAATGAAATAATCATCCATAACACATTTTGAAATATTAATCACAGAAAAAAACTTGCGTTTCTGTTTTCCGCTAGTATAGTATGCTAATCATCAATCAATCTAAAGTTAGTGTGTTTCAAGTTGAATTTTGAGATGACAGGTAGATGATTTTCTCATCATATGTGACAGACACATTTTTTTTCATCATTTTAAGGCCTACATAGTCACATCTCAGCATTTTGTTGGTGAAATCAAGAATACAGAAAGACAGTGTCCCAATTCTGGAATACACAGCACTAAAATGAATCGTCTGATAAAACCCTTCATAGACAATCCCCCATTCTCCCAGTAACAAAACCCCCTCATACGGAGACTAAACCCCTTTGGATTAATTTTATGGCTTTTACAGTTTTTGCTGTTGTTTGCTTTTCTCATTGATTAAAGAAAGTTTTCCTATCAGTTAACAATGGATAACTATTTTTTTTATTTATTTTTTTTAAATTTAATTTTATTTATTTAATTTCTTTCTTGTTGATTAAATATTTTACGTTGTTTTTTTTATTAGGGAAACTGTCAATTGATGGCAGTGTTTTCATAATGTTTTCTATTTTGTATACATGCTTTCTTCACTAAGAAGTACATGGTTCTTTGTTCAGGTTCTTTTCATGAAGTGATATTTCGTGTATAAGGTGGAAAGTTCTTTTCAACCTGTGCTTGTATTTTATCCATTTTAATGGTGTTGCAAATAATAATTTTGCGTTGCTGTTGATGGAATAATAATAACAATAATAATAAATCTTTGGCCTTCCGCTGATTTGTCACAGGCACCTAACGAGGAGGCCTACATTAAAGCAGTGCCCCTCCAGGGTATTCCTCCCCAACTCTCTCTCCTAATACCCCCAGCATTCAGTCAAAAACTGTTTCATAATTCCCCCCACTGCAGCCTTCTCGATCTCTCCAACTATAACATTGACTCTTTTACTCATGTCATTCATTCTTCATCCAATTATCCATCATATTTTCATCCCATTTTTCCATTAGTTTCCCAAGGAATCTGGTTCAACTAGGCAGATATTTGGAGCACTCTAAAATGAAATGTTCCAGGGTTTCCGTTACACCTAAGTTACACATTTGGCACACTCTTTCCCCGCCTTTCCCGATTCTCCCCCTTAACTTACTCCAGAATTTCAACTGGATCGCGACCCAGGCAAAATTTTCTGTCTTTTTTTGTGACCACAGTACTGTATAGCACCGGTTACCTTGCCTCATTACAGCAGATAGAATAGCTTGAGTAAAAGTGGACATTCCACTTGAAAAATGTTTATGAATTCTTACGAAAAAGACACATAAAGCATTGTAATCTATTTGGATTCAATGCCCAGCTAAGTGAAGTCGTAAGGGTTTCCAGAATTTTTTCTCTGAATTTGTCAATACAGTTGAACCCTGTTAATTGAATAGCCACTTTACCAATGAAAATTATTCAATTAATAGGAGTATTCAATTAATTGGGATAATGTTACTTTCCTGTATTCTAGAGATAAACTAAGCATTTATTCTATTATATCTTGTTTGACAGATTTCTGTCAAACAAGATATAAAAGATTAAATGACTGTATTGGATGTACTGAGGCCAAATAGGTCTATAAACAAAGGAAAACTGGGGAGTCGGGGTAATTTCTTAACAGTTTGCACAATTTTTTATTCAATTAACAGGAGTGTACTCTGAGTAATGAAAGGTTCATTCCCACTAGACCAATTCCCTTTAGACCAATTCCCAAAAGACCAATTCCCCTTAGACCAACTGATTCCCCTTAGACCATCTGATTTGTTCTACTTTTAAAATAATTCTATTTCAATAATTTGATATATTTATAAATATTTATAATTGTATTTAATTTTATTGATATTCAAGCTGAAAAAAATAATCAGTCTGTCATTTGCAGAATGAGGTCCCCAGAGGGTGAATTTCCTGATGCTATCCCATACAGTGGGCCAGTTTATCCTCTGGGAACCTCTTTCTGTTTATGTTTGAGACCTTGATTCAGGTTGAGGTTCACATAGGGTAAATTAGTGATGCTACCCTGCTGTGCAGGGTAGCATCACCAAATTCACCCTCTGGGAACCTCATTTTTCATAACAATTGTTATAGTAATCACACACTTTCAAAGGCTGTGATTCTTTTTATTATTTTTTTTATCAAATAAAGTGCTTATCAATAAATGTTTTCTTAATTATCCTTAATCAACCCTTAATCAATAGCAGTATGTAGTTGGTCTAAGGGGAATTGGCCTTTTGGGAATTGGCCTAAAGGGAATTGGTCTAAAGGGAATTGGTCTAGTGGGAATTGGTCTAGTGGGAAGACACCTAATGAAAATAAATTTACACTACATTTCATTCATATATTTTGATTTAACTGAGATGAATAAAAGTTAATGAGAACTTACTTTGTAGTTTCAATTTGTTTGTCCTGTTTTGGTTTGGGCTGGGATGGGATGGGGTGGGTTAATGACACTTTCAGCAGTCAGAATCATATCATGTTGGACAGTTTTATGGGTGGTGGAAGCTGGAGTATCCAGTGAGAACCACCGAGCAGTGGTGAGCAGTTGGCAGACTCCACAACTTACTCACCTGGCACAAGCTGTGTCAACAGTGGTTGCTGGTAAGTGCATCATCAAGGTGCAGTGTACTTTAGAACCCATTGCCACTGTGCCTCCCCCACAATCAGGACTAAGTGTCTTGCCCAAGCACACAACGAAGATGGTCGCAATTTGTTGATTCTAATACATACAGAATTGTGATCACAAAAGAGGCTGCTCATTTGGTGAGATCCTGTTCCAATCGTGACATAGTCTGGGACTTGAGATTTCAAATGAAAATTTCAATAAAGAAAAACAAATGAAAATAGCATCTGTGATTCAATGTTCTTGCATTTCTTTTTTGAAAAGTGAGATTCAACAGCTTTCATGGGAGGTAAGCAGGAAGAATTTCAACCGGATCGCTACCCTTGCAAAATTCTCTGTCTCTGTTTGTGATCACAGTACTGTTTAGTACCAGTTAGCTTACCTCATTACAGCATTTTCTATATGAGAGGGGAGGGGGGAGGGTGAGGTCGGGGGGCAGGGGAGTGTTATGTCCTTCATGAGTTTTGTAAGTAGGGGTTTAGTCTGGATACCAAAATGATTAGGTGTAAATTATTACATATATGCATGGGGAGCATATCGTTCTGTCATAACAGACTGTTTATTTATTCTATTGTTTATTTATTCTATTTTTAGAATCCCCTGTGGGTGACTGCCATAGCAAATATTTGACACCAATAGAATTAAGTGTTAAGGGCAGGTGAGAAGTGTGTGACAAGTCAAAATATTTGAATGATAATATATGAAACAGAAGGTGCATACTAGAATTTTATTTGAATTATAATTTATTGTTTTGAACTGACAGTGTTATTACAAGCAAAAAAGAGATTTTTTTATCTAGTTTCTAGCTTGGTGGAAACTAATGTAGCAACAAAATTACAGGTTTTTCTCCAATATGCAATTTATAATGATTTTGTTTGCAGCTGCATTTTACTTAGAACATAGAAAATGAATTTAATAAAAGGTTGGTAAATCAATAAATGTTTTCTGAAATCATTACTGAAGTCTTTTATAGTGGTTTTCAAAATGCTGAAGCTCCATCACGAAAAATAATCAATAATAAAATACATATGTGATGCTGAATGATAAAATTGTCAATTATAAATTAAATATACATAAAAAAGCAACAATGCACACAAGAGTTGTATGAAAAAGCATCTTTTAAGTTATTTTATAGTCTGGGCCTCAATGGAAATAACATTTTCAATTTTCCATCAGTAACAATGGTATGTTAACTTTCACAGGACTTAATCAAGTCACATGTTAATGAACAGAAGCTGCTTTGTTCAACCACAGGAGATTTCACCTGTATCTGATTAACTTACTTTGATGTTGATCATTACCAGGTAGTGGGCACCTGTCAAGTCATAGTCTGTCACACCAAATGGAGAGACATGTCAATTTCACCGGAAATCTGTTATAATGAACCTTTCTTAATAAACAGTTAGTGCAGGCTGTACTGGTAAATCATTATACAGTGAACAGGGTTGAAAGGGTCCTTACTGTCCCAATATCATCCCTACCATGCTCTACTTGGGACTGGTGAATGCACAGTTAATTTACTCTCTTGTCCCTCAAAGAGAGGAGAGGAATCGGGATAACCAAATTATCTACTGAAATGAAAATAGGGAACCCCCACCTCCCCAACAAATCAGTAAATGACATTTCAAGTTCAAACCAAAGGTTTGATACTTACCGAATTATCACTTAACCCTTAAGGGCCTAATTCCGACTTTGATCACATTTTTTGCAACTGAACAGATGCCCCTACATGCAGTGTTTGGGTCAATTCACAAGTTACATTCTAAGCACATTGGTAATTGTTTTTAGGCAAGTCTTGGCTGCCTATATAGGCAGCCAAGACTTGAAAAGAAACAGTAGCAAAGTCACAGAATGGAGACTGTCAAAGTGTAGCAAAAATATGTAAAAATCCCTGGACCCCTAAACGGTTAAATTCAATTTCAAATTTTGCCTTCTGGGTCTAACTCTAAGGGCTTAAATTTCACACCAAACCATAACAACCAAAATGTTATTAATGTTGAGCAATTATGAAATTGTGTTTGTATTATATTTGAATAAACCGCCTACATTTGGTATTTTATTTTCATACTTCATAAAATAATAGTATAATTTTTCAAAACTATCTGAATAAATTTTCAAAATATGAAAGAGTACTAGTAAAATGGAAAATAACTTCTATTCAACGAAATGTCCATTCGTCAAAGTAAGTGGCCATTCGAAAAAATGTTGATTCAACCAAATGTTCATTCGATAAAATGTTTGTTTGGCCAACTGTCTTTCGACAGTATCATGTAGATGAGGAAGCCATGGTACCGTCAAGAACCACTGAGCACCGGTGAGTACTAGTCAGACTCTCTGGCCTACTAACCTTGCACAAGCAGGGTTAGCATCGGTTAAAGGCAAGTGTTACAATTGTCATGACCTACGCCTTAGTACACAGTGTCACTGTGCTCTCAGATGAAGTATTTCGCCAAAGGACAAAAATCAGATTATGTGGGGCAGGTCAAACCGATGATCCCGATATAAAATCCAAGGCTCAAGCCACTTATAAATTACACAATCAATCTCAACTTTGACTTCAAAGCATGAAGACCATCTGACTGCTCACCATGGCTATTTTGGAAATTTCAATTAAACTACAGAAAGCCTTGTCAGCTCTGGACCTCTCGTCCTCTCAACTGGACTCTCTAGATGAAAGTCAAGAGCATCCATATGACGCTGGAGTTTGATACAGAGAAGAATACCACCACACCTCCTTCGGGAGAGGTAGCACCTTTAGTGAGAAAAACCCCTCTCACACTGGTCCTCCCCAAAGGAGTCTGGCCCTGAGAAGAGGAAAAAGATCCCCTCCACCAGATGCAGGGGTGTTTGGCACCGGAGGCTTGGCTAGAGAGGAGACGAACTGAGAAAGAGGACCTGGAGGAAGAGAGAGAAACACCCACTAACCCATCTCCACCACCTACTCCACCACACCAACCAACCCAAACCTACTCACCAAAGAGGTCGGAAGGCGTGGAGGAGCTGGAGGAGGAGGAGGGTATGATGGAAGTTAACCAATCTGACTCAGGATTTCCAAACAGTTCTAACCACTCTAGTCACCAATCCGATGACGAAGAGGCAGAGTACGAGGCATGGGGTGACTTCATAGAAAGGCTAAACGAGAATACCATCCGATCATTTGGATCCCTCAAACTGGACTTCACTGGCATCAACAATGACTACATCACAAGGGTATACAACAATGACTACATCACAAGGGTATACAACAACACCAACTACACTAAAGAAGACCAAGAAATGTTTCAACTTTACAATGACAGAGAGTTAGAGGCAACAAGAATTTGCAACCAAGGTTTCCATCAATACATGAAAACAAAAAACAAACACCGCACAAGCAAAAAACAACAAAAAGAAGAAAGAGCAATAATAATAATAATAATAATAATAATATATACACTTATATAGCGCACGTATCACAATGCTGCTAATTAGAGTTGAAATGGTAAACTGATTAATTGATTAACCAATGATCAACGTCTTGATCGATCAAAAAAGTAATTGATCATTTAACCATCACTTTTGAACTACTGTATTTTCTGGGTTAACAAAGGAACAAACTTGCTCCAAAACAGGCAAATATTGTCACACTGACTCGCATCAATTATATGAGACAGAGCTCAACATACTCATTCCAGTGAGGGATCATAAGCTATGTTTTTGAGACAAAAATTGAAAACATAATAAAATCTGATTGGAGAGTTTTGTATGTAGAGCTGGCCAATTTTGTCCTTTATGTTGGGTAAAGGGTTAATGCTATAAATCATCAACGGTACGGCAATTATTCAGCTACCTATAAGGGCAAGTGATTAATTGGTTAACCAGGGTTTATCCATGTGATTAATCGATCAAGAAACTCCTTTAACCATTTCAGCTCTACTGCTAACCAAATCCCTCCCTCCTTTACTACACCCAGGCATAAAGAAATCTATTCTACAGTTATTGAGGGTCGAAAGGGGATTGCTCCAAACCATCCCTGCACACCTTCGGCATGTCAAACCATTGGAACACAATTACAAATTAAATCCTACCAGACTGAATGTCCATTGGCAAGACTGTCCATGGGCAGGAACATCTAAAGCTGAATGAATCATGGTAACAGGTGATGCTGAGAATTTAAAGTAAGGGTTGTTTGCATTTGCATTTTATCGATTAAGTGTTTTTTTTTTAATACTTGCCCATCAGTTTTGTGTCAATTAACTTCCTATCATTATTTATATATTTATTTATTAAGGTTTAATAACACTTTAACAGCCAAGGTCACATCGTGTCGGTGAGAGTTTTATGGGTGGAGGAATCCGGAGTACCCGGAGAGAACCACCGAGCAATGACGAGCAGCTGCCAGCTCCCCAGGATCGTAACTCCGCACTGCAGCACAGGCAGGGTTAGATTGGTTGAAGACATGCGCACCATCGACGTGCAGTATGTCTTGTACACGTCATCGTGCCCCCATATCGTCAATCGGGGTTAAGTGCCTTGCCCAAGGACACAACGCGGAAGTCCGAATCGATCATTCAGATGGTCACCCATCCAAGGACTAACCGGACTCGACGTTGCTTAACTTCGGTGATATGACAAGAACTGGTTACCGCAATGCCACCACACCCCCTACTTCCTATCATTAGAACTGGAACAAATAGCACACATTAATAAGGGGAATATCGACATAATATCTTTTATTACAAGGAAAGAAAAATTATGAATCATATTATTTGTTTTGTTAACCCTTTAACCAACACAGACGATATCAAGATTTATTATTTTAAAAATTATTTTTTACAAAATTTTCAAAAAGATTCAACAAAACCATATCATGTAACAACCTCAATGGAACGATCTTGACAAACTCATTCCAATGCGGGATCACATGATATGGTTTTGTAGAAATTTTTTGAAAAATATGTTTGTTTTCAACTGCTGAATTTGTATATTATGTAGGCAGAGTTACCAAATTTGTTAGGTAAAGGGTTAATATACAACAATTTATTGGTAATAATAAAAATTATCCTGTAAAATGCAAGATTCAAACTCTAACATCAGGTAGTCATGTGAAATAGAAACTGTTTAATTTTCATGCTACTGTTTATTCTACACACACCTGTATAAATGCCATGTGCCATTGGTTTATAATCAATGCACTTGTTTACAAGGTGTACATATGTCTAGCCTGGGGCACACAGCAGGGCATAATGACAAGATTAGCAGCAATGTATTTTTTCCATGACAATGCTGGTTTGATAAATAATAAAAGAAAAGAGAATCCTTTTGTTATCATCTCATCAGGTAAGCAGGAAATGTTCTTTTGTACAGAAATCTTCCACAAAACATTTTCTTCAGGAAGTTTGTGTACACTGCAATTGCAACTCCTTCATTTGACAAGTGAATATAGTCTGTAGATAAAAAAAAAATGAACTGGGGAAAAACCGGCTACTAGTCAGTCTATAAATAAAAACAAACGTGATAGGATTGTTTTAAATGCAACGGTTCATACAAATTCAACACAGTCAATTCATCACAACTGCATACCATCAGGGATGTATACAGAGTTGGGGAGAGGTTTGGGGGGAGGGTGGGGGGGGGGGGGGGGGGGGCTTTAATATTAAATCATGCACAGTGGCCTGAAATGACCCAAGTTTAGGTGTGGGATCTGTCAACATGGCACAGTACCAGTTACCTTTCTTGCCTGTTTGAGAGGCCTCTCACCCAGGCATTGACTATCAGCTCCTTCTTTATCAGTGAAGCAGAACTAAAGCTTAAACAAACAAGAGGCCCCAGGGGGCCTGTGGGCACTCACCTGACATAGTAGCCTAAATATAAACCCAGGGAATTGATTTCAACAAGTTGCATCTGCCCCTCCTAAGAAAAGCTTAGACCAAATATCCAAACATTATGCCCAGTGGATCTAAAAAAAAGAGAAGATTTTTAAAAAATATTACTCATATTGAACTAAGGGACTTGGCTTGAACAAACTTGAATCTCACCTCCCGTGGGATGCTGTATACCAAATATCAAAAGATTCTGACTGGTGGATGTGAAAAAGATTTTTTGAAGAATATTCCTCATATTGAACTAGGTTATAATTCGGGCTCCCACAGGGAGCCCAAATATCAACCAAGGGACTTGGCTTGAACAAACTTGAATCTTACCCCCTAAGAATGCTGCATACCAAATATCAAAACATTCCGACTGCTGGATCTGAAGAAGAAGATTTTTAAAGAAAATTCTTCATTTTGAACTAAGTTATAATTTGGGCTCCCACAGTGAGCTCAAATATGAACCCAGGGACTTGGCTTGAACAAACTTGAATCTCACCCCCTAAGGATGCTGCATACCAAATATCAAAAGATTCTGATTGGGAGATCTGAAGAAGAAGATTTTTAAAGAATACTCCTCATACTGCACTAATTTAAACATTTGGGCTCCCATAGAGAGAGCAAATATGGACCCAGGGATTTGATTGTGTGACACAATCTTCCAAAGATGTTATATGTGAAATCTGAAAGCTTTTAGAGCAGTGGTTTGGGAGAAAAGTAGTCTTCAATGTTTTTCCCATTACCCACAGTGTTAAAAAATGCTGACTTTTTCAAAGTCCCCAAAAAGTACCCCATGATAAAACCGATAGCAATTTTTTTGGATCATTGCATTATGTTGGTCCTAAGGAAGCTTCACACCAAATAAGAATTCTCAATATCGTGTCGTTTTGGAGATATGGGTGTTTTAATTTTTTGCTATTTTTAGCTCCTGCAGTTCCCATGGGGCAACAGGAAACATTTTTTGGCATAAATTAAGTACTTATGATCCAATAAGCCCTCATATCTAATTTGGTTCAAATCTGCCTCTCGGTTTGGAAAATAGAAATTTTGGGCGGGGCAAAAATTCTTGACCCTCCCATAACGAAGGCGAATATAGCTCCTCGAACTTCTCTTGAACAAATCTGAGTCTACACCTCAAAAGGAAGCTGCACACCAAATATCAAGTCTTTGCTGCTGCTGCTGGTTCATGAGAAGATTTTTTAAGATTTAAGCACACTTTTTGGGCGTGGCAAGGCAACTTGATTTGAACAAAATCAAAATGCGGTGTCACAACAAACTATTGTCTCAAATATCAATTAAATTGGTTCAGCAGTTTGGGAGGAGAAGACGTAAACACCATGTTCACAGACAACGGATGGTGAGTGATCACTATAATGCCCCGGACTGAAAGTCAGGCGAGCTAATAAAGCTGATGTATAAACAAGAGCTGGACTTTCATCCGGTGCATACCCCCACGCGGTGTACCACCTAGTGTGGGCATACCTATGACCAATAAATTTTATTTATGAATAATCTCGTACAGACTGACAGACAGATGCACAGATGGACGTACACAATCCAGTATAATCCCCTCCTCCCCCCATTTTCTTCGAAAGTTTTCAACAATTTCTAAGTCAAAAGGTATGGTAAATTGTTTGGTGTTTGGAAGTTTTATGCAATGAGGCAGAAGCCTTTGTCATAGGCAAACTGCATGCCATATTTCACTGAAATACGATAACTCCAGTCCAGTATACCACCTCCCCCCTCCCCCCTATTTTCTTTTAAAGTTTTCAACAATTTCTAAGTCAAAAGGTGTGGTAAATTGTTTGGTGTTTGGAAGTTTTATGCAATGAGGCAGACGATAGGCAAACTGCTTGCAATATTTCACTGAAATCCAATAACCCATACCTGAGATACAGGCTGAACAGACAAATAATGTCTATTTCCTACAATTTCTAAGTCAAAAAAGGGGAATAAATCTAAAAAGGAGAATGTGAGAAATATCGATGAATCCTTTTTTTAAAGCCTATACCATAAGCAGTGTTCATGGCAAATTTCATTGCAATAGAACATTCGATTCACGAGATACAGGCTGAACAGACAAAATTTGGCTCGGACGGACACAATTTCTAAGTGAACAAGTAAAAAAACAAGAGGCCCCACGGGGCCTGAAGCGCTCATCTTGTACAGAACACAATTTAAACAGAGTCCAAGAATGAGTCTACATTAAGCAAGCCATCTCCATAGGCTACACTGTCAATCCTTGAATCCATCAGGAGTGACAAAAATAATCTGGGCATCATGCCTTTTCTTCAGTTGATCATAAGTAAAATGTAGAGCTCCCCTATGAAGCCCATTGATACAACCTATGTGGATTAATCTTAGTACCTCTAGAAGGTACTGAATACAAAATTTTTAATTCTTCAGCAAAATGGCCAATTCCGGCTCCCATAGAAAGCCCAAATATTAACCCAGGCTCTTGATTTGAACACAGTTAAATCTGACTTCCCAAGAGATGTTGTGTACCGAATATGAAAGCATTCTGACTGTTGGATCTGAAGAAGAGAAATTGTAAAGAAATTTCTTCGAATTGCACTAAGTTCAAATTTGGGCTACCATAGCGGGCCCAAATATTGACCTATGGATCCGATTTGAACAAACTTGAATCTGACACCCCTAGAGATGTTGTATACCAAATATGAAAGCATTCTGACAAGTGAATCTGAAGAAGAAGATTTTTGAAGAAATTCCCTCATATTGTACTAAGTTAAATTTCATGTTCCCATATGGAGCCCAAATATTAACCTAGGCACTCGAATTGAACAACCTGGAATCTAACCCCCCTAGAGATGTTGTATACCAAATATAAAAGCATTCCGACTGGTGGATCTGAAGAAGAAGATTTTTAAAGAAATTTTCTCATATTGCACTAAGTAAAAATTTGGGCTACCGTAGTGAGCCCAAATATATACCTAGGGATCTGATTTGAACAAACTTGAATCTGACCCCCATAGAGATGTTGCATACCATATATCAAAGCATTCTGACTGATGGATCTGAGGAAGAAGATTTTTTTAAATTACCCTCCATATTGAACAAAGATCAAATTTGGGCTTCCGTAGGAAGCCCAAATATTAACCTAGGGACTTGGTTTGAACAATCTAGAATCTGACCCTCATAACAATGATGTATACCAAATATTAAAAGATTCTGACTGGTGGTTCTGAAGAAGACGATTTTTAAAGAATATTCCCCTATGTTAAAACTTCGGGCTCCTGTAGAGAGCCCAAATATGAACCAATGAGCTTTATTTCAACAAACTTTTATCTGCCCCCCCTATGAATGCTGTATACCAAATATCAAAATATTCTGATGATTGGTTCTGGAGAAAAGATTTTTTTAAATTTTTGCAAATATGCTGACTCAGCATTTTTTTGATGCCCATCACAGAACACCCTAACATAACCAATGGCAATTTTTTTTTACCATTCAATTCTACTAGTCAAAAGGATACTTCATACCAAATAAAAGCTCTCTGTTCCGTGGGGTTTGGGAAATATGGGCGTTTGAAAATATTTCTATTTTTAGCTCCCAGGGTTCCCATGGGGATGCGGGAATATTTCTTTTTCATGGGTCAAGTACTTATGACCCAATACTACCACAAACCAAATTTGGTTCATACCGGACCATCGGTTCAGAAAATAGAAATTTTGGGCGGGGCCAAAAATCTTACCCCTCCTATTACAAAGCCAAATATTACTTCACGAACTTCGTTTGAACAAACTTGATTCTACACCTCATATGGAAGCTCCATAGCAAATATCAAGTCATTGTACACACTGGTTCTTGAGAAGAAGATTTTTAAAATATTTTGGAGCATTTTCCCCCACTCCCTCCCTATGGGGCTGGGCATGCTGAGTTGAACAAAAATGAAATGCCCCTTTGGGACCATCACTCACACAAACTTTCACTTGAATTGGCCCAGTGGCTTTGGAGGAGAAGACCAAAACATGGTGTTGACGGACGACGGACGACGGATGGGAAGCGATGAGATTAGCTCAGCTTGACTTTGTCATGATGAGCTAAAAAAAAAAATAACTAGTGTGGGCATACCTATGACCAACAAATATTATAGAAAATAATAATTTACTTAAGTTATGAATAATCTCGGATGGACTCACACACGGACGGACAGACGGAAGGACGGATGGATGGACGCATGTAATCCAGTATACCCCCATTTTCTTCGAAAGTGGGGGTATAAAAATAAAATACAATATTCTGAATGATCTTTAATACAACACATGGAAAGGTTATAACTAAAATAACCAGAGGGTGGAGTTTTTACGCAGACAATAACTCAAATTCCAGAAACACATGGGGAGCATGTGGTTCAGAGGTTAGAGCATTGAACAGAAAGGTCAACAGGTAGATCCTAACTGGTGGTAACTGCATTGCATCCTTGGGCAAGGCACTAAATTCTGGACCTCCCACGTAGAGGCACTGTGCACTGCTACTCAGTGATTCTCTCTGGCTTCCTCCACCTGTAAAACTGTCTGACATGAGGTGGCCCTGGCACATCCCCACTATAAAATAATTAAGCATTTGACTATTCAGCAACCGGAAACTGTAATATTATCTAAAAACAGACGTGGAACTAAAACAGTTGAACTAATGTATTTGATGAAAGCCTTGTGCCATCAGATTGCCAGTATCTGCATGTGACTGTATCTATCTAATTTGATATTCCACCCCCAGAGCATATAATGTCTCATTAATTAATACCTGATGGAACTGGATCAGGTGAAAATATATGCTTATGCCAGCAAGAGCATTCATTCATTAGCAACAATTAACTGGACACCACATCAACAGGGAGCAGATGTTTTTATTCCAATAATGTAATTTGTCAAATGTATTAAGTTCATCCAATGCAACAGGAAAACAATGAACTTTATATTTAACCATTACTCATGGCTTCACTGAAAAGTGTTCAAAGTCACTTTAGTGGTTTTACACTACACTAGCTTTTTATTTGCTCACATTACCTGTAGGTTCTCAGCAATGAATCATAACAAAACAGTTATTTATACACAAAATCTTACTAAACTATAAGGGGGGTGCAGTGGCTCAGTAGTTGGAGGTGCAGGCTGCAAGGCGAGAGGTCCTCGGTTCGAATCCCACCTGTGGCAACCGCGTTGTGTCCTTGGGCAAGACACTTCACCCCCATTGCCAACGTGGGGGCACGGTGGCGTTGTGTACTAAGGTGTACTGCACGTCGATGGTGCACTTGTCTTCACCCAATGCTAACCCTGCATATGTGGAGTTAGTATGTTGGGGAGCTGACAGTTGCTTGTGGTTCTCTCCGGGTACTCCAGCTTCGTCCACCCATAAAACTGTCGCGGTCATGATTTGCCTTTGTGCAGAAATATGTGACCTTAAACGCAAATAAATAAATCAATACTAAACTATAAGACTCCTTTGCTGATAACTCAAACACTCTTGTGTTAAATATAAATCCCATCCCTTTGAATAATAGCACTCTATTAGTTCACTGGTGAAGAAGTAATTTATTTTGTTAGTTTGTTACTCAGAATTCATGTTAATTGAAGACACAATGCTTGATGCTTTAATTATGGCTTTTAAATTAAGAGCAATGCTTCAGCAAGAGTTCCAGCAGTCAAATCTCTGCTTGTGCATTCAGCCTTTCACTGTCATTTCACAGAATATAGGTGATAAGTACATACAACAGGAGTTTATGCTGCTCATAGCCAATGCCTGTATCCGTATCCATTCTAGCCTGACAGAACATATATGTTTGCAGGTGTTCTGGAGTCAGTATTGTCAGATTCTTATGAGCGGTCGGAGCAGGACCAAGCCACAAGCAGCACCCTGCAGCCATGCTGGCATCTGTTCAGGGAGTAAGGGCTGTGAATAGTCTATGCAGCTCTTCATTATTGCCTATCCATATCCACTCTCTGGTGTGCCTGAATATCCGTGTTTAAAGCTGATCTGGAGTCGATGTTGTCAGAGAATGCAAATGTCGTGTGATTCTCATAATAATAACAGGGGTTATGTAAAGCATGGGCCACTACCCCCAACCCTGTAGGCATGTTCAAAGTAGCCTTAAAGGTATTGTGGGACAGAAAAGTTTCTAAGTCGAAAGAATAAAGAAGGGCAATAACTCTAGGAAAAATTACTGGACGGAACCTGTTCCCTGTGCACATCTGTTCCCCCATACAGGTCTTTCAGTTACCAAAGGAGATCCAAATCCAACTGATGGCTTTGAAATTGCAGACAGATGGACAGATACACTGATGGATGGAGAGCTTCACAAGATACCCCAGAATCCTCCTTTGGAGGTTGAGGGCATAATAATAACAAGAGGCCCCGGGGGCATGAGGCGCTCACCTGACATGGTAGTCTAAATATCAACCCAGAGAATTGATTTCAACAAGTTGCATCTGCTCCTCCTAAGAAAAGCTTATACCAAATATCCAAAGATTCTGACCAGTGGATCTAAAAGAAAAGATTTTTAAAGAATATTCCTCATATTGAACTAAGTTATAATTTGGGCTCCCATAGGGAGCTCATATATGAACCCAGGGACTTGGCTTTAACAAATTTGAATCTCACCCCCCTAAGGATGCTGCACACCAAATATCAAAACATTCCGGCTGCTGGATCTGAAGAAGATTTTTAAAGAAAATTCCTCATATTGACTAAGTTATAATTCGGGCCCAGGGACTTGGCTTTAACAAACTTGAATTCCCCCCCCTCCCTCCTAAGGATGCTACACACCACATATCAAAACATTCCGACTGCTGAATCTGAAGAAGAAGATTTTTTAAGAAAATTCCTCATTTCGAACTAAGTTACAATTGAAGCTCCCACAGTGAGCCCAAATATGGACCTAGGGACATGGCTTGAACAAACTTGAATCTCACCCCCTAAGCATGCTGCATACTAAACATCAAACATTCTGACTGCTGGATCTGAAGAAGAAGATTTTTTAAGAAAATTCCTCATTTCGAACTAAGTTACAATTGAAGCTCCCACAGTGAGCCCAAATATGGACCTAGGAACATGGCTTGAACAAACTTGAATCTCGCCCCCCTAAGGATGCTGCATACCAAATATCAAACATTCTGACTGCTGGATCTGAAGAAGAAGATTTTTAAAGAAAATTCCTCATTTCGAACTAAGTTACAATTCAAGCTCCCACAGTGAGCCCAAATATGGACCTAGGGACATGGCTTGAACAAACTTGAATCTTGCCCCCCCCCCCTCCCTCCCCCCCCCCCCCCCCCCCCCCAAGGATGCTGCATACTAAATATCAAACATTCTGACTGCTGGATCTGAAGAAGAAGATTTTTTAAGAAAATTCCTCATTTTGAACTAAGTTATCATTCGGGTTACCGCTGAGAGCCCAAATATGAATCCAGGGACTTGGCTTGAACAAACTTGAATCTCACCCCTCTAAGAATGCTGCATACCCAATATCAAAAGATTCTGCCTGCTGGATCTTAAGAAGAAGATTTTCAAAGAAATTTGCCTGAAATGCACGAAGTTCAAATTTGGGCTCCTATACTCCTAAATATCAAAAGATTCTGCCTGCTGGATCTTGAGAAGATTTTTAAAGAAATTTCCCTGAAATGCACTAAGTTCGAATTGGGGCTTCTATAGTGAGCTGAAATATGAACCCAGGGGGCCGATTTGAACAAACTTGAATCAGATCCACCCCACAATGTTGCATACCAAATATCAAAAGATTCTGCCTGCTGGATCTGGAGAAGATGATTTTTTAAGAAATTTGCCTGAAATGCACTAAGTTCAAATTCGAGCTTCTATAGTGAGCCCAAATATGAATCCAGGGGGCCGATTTGAACAAACTTGAATCAGATCAACCCCACAATGTTGCATACCAAATATCAAAAGATTCTGCCAGCTGGATCTGGAGAAGATTTTTTTAGAAATTTGCCTGAAATGCACTAAGTTCGAATTCGGGCTCCTATACTGAGCCCAAATATAAACCCAGGGGGCCGATTTGAACAAACTTGAATCAAATCCACCCTGCAATGTTGCATACCAAATATCAAAAGATTCTGCCCGCTTGATCTGGAGAAGAAGATTTTTTAAGGTTTTTCCCATTGCCTACAGTGTTAAAAAGTGCTGACTCAGCACTTTTTCAAAGTCCCGAAACTGTACCCTATGATAAAACCGATGGCAATTTTTTTTTACCAATCCTTTCTGTTGGTCCTAAGGAAGCTTCACACCAAATAAAAATTCTCAGTGCCATACAGTTTTGGAGATATGGGCATTTTAATTTTTTTCTATTTTTAGCTCCTGCGGTTCCCACAGGGCTACGGGAAAAAAACATTTGGCATAAATTAGGTACTTATGTCCCAATAAGCCCTCACATAAAATTTGTTTCAAATCAGCCTCTCGGTTCGGAAAATAGAAATTTTGTGTGGGGCCAAAAATTTTGCCCCTCCCATAATGACGCCAAATACAGCCCATCAAACTTCTCTTGAACAAATCTGAGTCTACACCTTAAAAGGAAGCTGCATACCATATATCAAGTCTCTGCTACTGCTGGTTCATGAGAAGAAGATTTTCAAAGATTTTGGTGCCCCTTGGGGGCATGGCACCACCCAGGAGGAGCGGCAACTTAATTTGAACAAATCTGAATTGGCATTAGGTAAAAAACATTTACCCAACATTTGAATAAAATTGGGCTAGTGGTTTTAAAGGAGAAGTCGATAATGTAAAGTTAACGCCGGACGATGACGGACGACGGACAGAATGTGATCAGTAAAGCTCCCACTGAGCTTCGCTCAGGTGAGCTAAAAATATAATAGCACTACATTCACACATGATGCTCGATGGCTGTACAAAATTGCAAAATGAATTACGGAAAGGTTAAGTTTATTACACGATTTGAATGATTCTGAAGAATCCATTTCTGTAAGTTGGTTTCGAAGAGAATTTCATAGCTCTGGCCTGGCAATGGCCCTAATGTCATCAGAATATTGAGATACAATTTGGATATTTCTGTTAGTTGATGTGGTAGCCCAAGGTATATCACTTCCGTCTTATTTTGGTTCAGTTTTGTTTCTGTCATCCATGCCTTGACATCTAATATGCAGCATTCAATCAATGTCCCCAAACTTCAGAAATGTTTCCAAATTAGAGGCCATAACAGAGCTTGGTTAATTTTGTGTACTTTTCTGTCCAGTATCAGACTTAATCATTAGGAGAATGGGGATTCTTAAACATGGCTGTACACATTTACTCTCTACATCCAGTGGCCTTGCAGTTGTTACTAGGCGACTGAAGCCATGGCTTCCATAGAAACTGCATGATGTGGCACCTGTTCTGTTTCAGTAAAAGTGATCAAAGTTGGAATTAGGCTCCCAAAAGTTAATCAACATTCTGAGGCACTGATAAAACTCAGGGAAGTCAATGAAAGTGTCAATGACACTGTAGCTTAACTAGACATTATTTGGAGTCATCCTACCAAGTTACAATGAAATCCCTTCATAAATGTGAATTGTAGACTGTGCTAAAGGTTTTCAGGCTTCGGGCCCCTGTAGCTATCACTGTTGCCCAATTGCGCCCAAAAGGGGACATTCTCATCTAGATATTATATAAAGTCAACCTACCAAGTTACAATGATATCCCTTCATAAATAAGACCTGTAGACTGTGCTAAAGGTTTTCGGGCTTCGGGCTCAGGCAGCCATCATGGTTGAATGATCGCAACTAAAAGGGGACATTCTCATCTGGGCATCCTCTGGAGTGATCCTACGAAGTTACAATGAAATCCCTTCATAAATATGACCTGTAGACTGTGCTCAAGGTTTTCGGGCTTCGGGCCCCTGTAGCCATTACAATTAACCAATCACATTCAAAAGGGGCTGTCTTCATCTAGGCATTATATGGAGTCAACCTAACAAGTTACAATGGAATCCTTCCATAAATACAACGTATAGACTATGCTGAAGGTTTTTTGGCTAGGGCAGCCATCAAGGCTGAGTGATCATGACCAAAAGGGGACGTTCTCATCTAGACATTATTTGGAGTCATCCTACTAAGTTACAATGAAATCCCTTCATAAATATGATCTATGGACTGTGCTAAAGGTTTTCGGGCTTCGGGCCCCTGTAGCCATCACAGTTGCCCAATAACGTCCAAAAGGGGATGTTCTCATCTAGGCATGATATAGAGTCAACCTAACAAGTTACAATGAAATCCCTCCATAAATATGACCTGTAGACTGTGCTAAAAGTTTTCAGGTTTTAGGCTCGGGCAGTCGTCATGGTTGACAGAACGCGACCAAATGGGGAAGTTCTCATCTAGACATCATATGGAGTCATCCTACCAAGTTACAAGGAAATCCCTCCATATTAAATATGATCTGCAGACTGTGCTAAAAGTTTTTGGGTTTTGGGCTTGGGCAGCCATAATGGTTGACAGATCATGACCAAAAGGGGAAGTTCTCATCTAGAGGCATCCTACCAAGTTACAATGAAATCCCTTCATAAATACGACCTGTAGACTGTGCTAATGGTTTTCGGGCTTGGGCAGCCATACCGGTTGACCGATCGCGACTTAAACTTGTCAAGTTAAGCAAAAAATGGCATTTGTGTTTTTATTGCAGTAACTGACTTGGCAAGTCTGCAATGTCTCCAAACAAGATCAGTTCAATGGCCAGCATCTTACAAGACTCTGACAGTGATTCTTGGAAAGTTTTTGTACAGACCTCATGAGAATTCAGTCAGACTAGTATGATTAGTAGTGGAGAAAAAAAGAACAGAAATTATCTAATTGTTACACCACTTCACTTCAATTATGAAATGTTGTCCAGGCCCACAAAGTAGATCTTATATTTCTTGGGCCATCTCATAATCTACAGAATAGCATGGGTGGTGGTGTATTTCATCCATTGAGTGCAAATAGAATTCGCAATGCCAAAGCACTGCAAAGCCTTGTTGCACTCAAGGGACAAATTTATCAATTTCATTAACTTGGGTAAAATATCAGACAGAAATCATTTAATTTTTATTTTTTTATGTTCGCATCGGCTATAAAAAAAGAGCATTTGGCAGCCAAAAGGACCATGCAAGAGGGCCTGAGAAACAGATTTTTTAACTTTTTTTAGGCCTAAGGAACAACACTGAGAAGAGCTCCCAGAGCGTTGTTAACAGTGTGGTGAATATCCATTCTTTATGCTATCTATCCAGATTCCAATCTTGAATACACTGCCTATTGAATAGCCAGTGCATTGAAGATTGAAGACATGATGGGTAGTATTGTCAAGGACCTTGTCATAGACAGACATGTTTATTCTTGAACTCAGATATAATGAATTAGAATTTTAATGAAAGTGTCAATGACACTGTAGCTCAACTTGTCTGTGTGTTGTGTTTGATGAAAAGGATAATGTTCAATGTTTATGAAAGGATTATGAAATAAGACAAGAATTGTGATAATTGGGAATATGTTAATTTCTGTTCCCTGTATGCTATGTTTTAATAAAAATAATATGAGGTGTAGACTGTACTAAAGAACTGAGGGGTGGGTTAATGTGGCCTTCACAGTTAATGTACGTGGCCCTCACAGTTAATGTATGTCAACAAAAGTTACCAAGTTACAGTGAAATTATTCCAAAACGAATCATCTTATCAAGTTACAATGAAATCCCTTCATAAATATGGCCTGTGGACCATGCTAAAGGTATTCAGGCTTCAGGCCTGAGTAACTATCATGGTTGACCGATTGCAACTAAAAGGGGACGTCCTCATCTCGACATCATACTGAGTCATTCTACCAAGTTACAATGAAATCCCTTCACAAATACGACCTGTAGTCTGTACTAAAGTTTTTGGGGTTTTGGGCTCGGAAAGCCGTCATGGTTGAAATCCCTTCATAAATATTACCTGTAGACTGTGCTAAAGGTTTTCAGGCTTCGGGCCCCTGTAGCCATCACAGTTGCCCAATCACGTCCAAAAGGGGACATTCTCATCTAGGCATTATATGGAGTCAACCTAACAAGTTACAATTGAATTCTTCCATAAATATGACCTATAGACTATGTTAAAGGTTTTCGGGTTTTGGGCTCGGGCAGCCATCACGGCTGAATGATCGTGACCAAAAGTGGATGTTCTCATCTAGACATTATTTGGAGTCATCCTACCAAGTTATAATGAAATTCCTTCATAAATTTGACTTGTAGACTGTGCTAAAGGTTTTTGAGCTTCAGGCCACTGTAGCCATCACAGTAGACCAATCGCGTCCAATCGTTTTTGGGTTTCGGGCTTGGGCAGCCATCACGGTTGACAGATCATGACCAAAAGGGGACGTTCTCATCTAGACATTATACAGAGGCATCATACCAAATTATAATGAAATCCCTTCATAAATATGACCTGTAGACTGTGCTAATGGTTTTCAGGTTTTGGGCTCGGGCAGCCATACCGGTTGACCGATTGTGATTGTGATCAGTAATCCGATCGTAAATGTGCCCTGTTGGGTGTGCCAAAGGGAAATATTGAGGTCTGACTAAACTAAGTTCGAAGAATGTTGTAGCGGCCACATTTTTTGACGGAAATAGAAGAAAATCGATAGCTCTCATCTAGATGTCACCCCAAACAAGCACACCAACTTTCAAAGCGATTCTGTCAAAAATGTGCACTGCATGGTGTGCCAAAGGCAAATATTGATGCATAACTACTCTAAGTTCATTGAAGGTCATTGCCAGTGGCATCATTTTTGGATGGAAATCGAAGAAAATCTATATCTCCCATCTAGACGTAACTCCAAACAAGCATACCAAGTTTCAAACCAATCTGATCATAAATGTGCCCTGTAGGGCATGCCAAAGGAATATATTGATGCCTGACTAAACCAAGTTCAATGGTTGTTGCCTGTGGCAACATTTTTTGACGGAAAGCGAAGAAAATCGATAGCTCCCATCTAGAAGTCACCCCAAACAAGCATACCAAGTTTCAAATCGATCTGATCATAAATGCATCCTGTGCAGTGTGCCAAAGGAAATTGTGGATGTACGTACATATGTACGTATGTTCGTATGTACACCGACTGACGAGAAGTGATGGCAATAGTTCAGCTTGACTTTGTCAAGTTGAGCTTAAAATCCTCTTAAAAGAGCACATCGTGTTCCATCAGCCGAACATCCTAGAATATTCAGTGGCTGTTTTTAGAAAGTGTATAGTGTGAAGGAATAGTGTTCAAATATTTTCAGAACCATAGATATGTAAAACTATTAGAAGTAGAATATTATCTCTCAGACACTCAGTGGAAAGTTTCATGAGATATAATATATATTATTACAGTGGAGCCCACTTAATTGGATATCTCTTAATTGTATATCCCTGTTAATTGAATATAATTTTCAAACACAAAACCATTTACCATACCTTTAGTACAAATTTGATCTGTTAATTGCATATGGGTTGTAGAGTAAATTCCTGTTAATTGTATATAAATTTTTGTAATATGTCAGAAAAATTACTGTGACATGCACCAAATTCCCCTTATTTATCAATCTTTTTGGTCTCACTACATCCAATACAGGCATTTATTCTATTATATCTTGTTTGACAGAGCTCTAGGAGCTCTGTCAAACAAGATATAATAGCATAAATGTTCAGTTTACCTCCAGAACACAGGAAACTGACCAAATTCCTGTTAATTGTATACTCCTGTTAATTGAATAATTTTCACTGGCAAAATGGATATTCAATTAAGAGGTTTCTACTGCACCACTTTAGCGGGCTTCTCTAGTATATTAATGGAGTTTAGCGGGACAGTAAACTTTAGTAACTCAGGGCATCTTGTAATCGGAAGTGAGCGGCAGGTATTAATGAAAACAAAATGCATTAAAAGCCTGCTGCCCACTTCCGGTCATGGTAATAATAGTAATAATATGATTTTGTCGGGCGTCCCAGATTATTAATGGCCCTTGAGGACTGAATAACAGCCCTCTGGCTTATTAACGGCATGAGCCCTCATAATAAACCCTAGGGCTGCTATTCATTCCTCTCTGGCCGTTAATAAACCGTAACGCTCACCAAATTCATGTTATTGTTATATTATTACACAACAAAAACAGCAGTTCCTCTGGGAGAGGTCCATTATAGAACAGTATTAATACACAAAGAATTACATGTTTTATTTTAAAATAATTCAGAACTGGTTGAGGATAGTTTTTTAGATTGTAGTATAAAAGCACCCCCCCCACCCCCCCACACACACACACACAAAAGGTACACAGTAAATAAAAGTTGAGGGAGCAGTCATCAGCCCCTCACCATGATGTCATGATAGCAGAAGATAGTACAATGTCTGTGACTCATGGAACAATAGCTTCTCTCACCTTTTTGGTGATAAGAACCCAAGCATGTGGCACCATATTACATGGATACCGAAAGACCAACTAAATGCTGTAACAGAGACTTCACCAAAGCGATGAGAAAACTACACAAAGGCTCACAGATACTGCAGAGAAAAGTGAAAGATACTGAGTGAACAATATGTTAAAGGTGAAATGGACAGGTTTGTAAAATTGGACAGGGGGGATGGCAGGGGAAGGGACTAAAATCCACACTGATTTTAAGGGGTGTGTGGGGGTGGGATAGTATCCATGATTTTCTATTGGGAGGTGGGGGGGGGGGGGGGTATGTCTGCCCACCAACTTGGAGGGGGATTATATCCTCCCTTGGTGTACTTTTTGTGTGTGTGTGTGTTGGTGGGTGGGGGAGGGGAGCTTATGTCTTGGGTCCATCTGAATGTTTATCTCATTCTATGACAGGTTTACAAGGCACAATGACATAATTACAGTATCTCAGTATTATTAACGAAGAGTACATGTAATTTCATTAGAAGTAATCTTGTTGTTAACCCATAATTTGTTCCAACTGATGCTATTATATTACAATTTGACATGATCTCTGTGGTATTATTTCAATTTTAACATGCTTCATTAACCCTTTACCCAATGCAGAAGTTAAAAAAATTTACTGTTTTAAATATTAATTTTTTCCAAGTTTTCAAAAATTTCAACAAAACCATATCATGTGAACCCCTCATTGTAATGAGCTCATCGTGCTCATTCCAATAAGAGGTCACATGATATGATTTTGTTGAAATTTTTTGAAAAATAATATTTTTTCAGCTCCTCAATTTGTAGATTACCTGGGCAAATACAGCCAATTTGTTAGGCAAAGGGTTATGACAAACTTGAGTAGCCGGTTTTTCTAAATTTCCTCTTTTTCATTTCTCTATTTCAGTATCCTATATAATCCTCTGCCCTGCACACTGAGGTAAACATATCAACCGATCAATTTTTCTCCTAACACAAGTAGAATTGTAAACAATTCAATCCTGTTTGAGCTCTGTTAAACAAAATATAATAAATTACATTAATATTTTATCATCAGAAGTAAGTAATTAACCCTTCACCTAAAATAATAATGTACATCACTTGCAAAAATAATTCTTGAACTAAAACTTTTTCATTCTTTACCTCAAAAACATAACCCATGGCCTCTCACTGGAGTGAGCTGAACAAGCTTATTCCAATAAGGCCTCTTAACCAGGCTGGGTTACCTGGTGCTCTATAACTGCAGAATTGCTTCTGGAGTCCTCACATTTCTACTGGTATAGCAAGAATAAGTAATACATGTAGAAAAATTCAATTGCAACCACACCGTGGCAAGAAGCAAATAACTTTTTGTGAAGTTTTGATGATTGTGATGGTGACACTCAGTTAGTGGTAGTATATCATGATACATATCGTATCGTGGGAATAGTATTGTGATACGAATCGTATTGTGAGAAAAGGTATCGCTACAGCCCTAAAAGAGTTAACTAAATTCTGGATGATGGAACATCATGATGGAACATCCTCATTAGTTAAATATGTTTTGCTGACACGTGAGCCAATTAATAGGTTTCCATTGTAACTGCCAGGGTCATTACGAAACGTAAAAAAACTACAACCTGTGGGGGTCATTCATGGGGCAGAATTAAATTACCTTCATCTGCTGATCAGCATCACTAATGGATAGTAATGAAATTTCGCTTTATATTTGAGTCAGCATGGAATAATACGCTTATATGTCATTTACAAATTGCTATACATCAGGAATATTGACTCTTGGAATAAAAGAATAATTTACATGACATAATTCTGCTAACAAGCCAGAGGAAATAATTACTTTGCTGCTGACATCCTCTTTCATAATTCCAACTAAGGAATTAAGATCGAGAGATATGGCGCATTATTTTCTGAAATAATCCATTAAGATAAGAATTCTGACATCATAGCCCACAGACCATCATACAATATATTCATTTCCTCCTTGATACTCTGATAAAATACTAATGACAGAAGTCTGCTGACATATGTGACAGTTTCAGAGAATTGTCATCAATCCAAAAAGCATTGCTTTGTTTATTCAAACAGATAGCCCATGGAGATTCTGAATATAAGTATGATTAAGACTGAGCAGAAGGAGAATTTTCATGATTTTCTCTTAGTTTAATAATTCATCCTTCATAACTTAACATGAACATTCAACTTGTTTCATCCTGTAGAAAATTTTTCTATCACATCACCAAGCCTGTTTAGCCTCAAATGTACTGGAACTGACTGTTGCCAAGTGGTGCAGGTAGTTTTTCCTCTGGTACCCTCATTTTTAAAGTCCTAATAGTGGCCTCTAGCACTCAACCAGTTAAGATCACTTTCAACATTTATGGCTTTGTCATGACAGCAGCACAAATATTAATTCAAATTTAGCCACTTGTTTATAACCATGCTTCCCACCTCAGTGGACTCCTACCTCAAGCATTGCTTCCCAGGATGTTTTACCAGTACATGTATATGTACAACAAAATTTGTTTACCTGTTTCCATGCGAAAAAGCTGGTGGAGCACAAGCTCTGTTTTGGTTAACCCTTTACCTAACATGAAAAGCAGACGACACTTGCAAAAAAAATTCTTGAATAACTAATTTTTTTCATTTTTTGTCTCAAAAACATAGGTTATGACCCCTCGTTGGAACGAGCTCGTCGAGCTCGTTCCAACGAGGGGTCATAACCTATGTTTTTGAGACAAAAAATGAAAATATTTTGAAAATTAATTGGCGATTTTTGAGAATAGCGCTGGCCGGTTTTGGCCGTTACGTTGGGTAAAGGGTTAACAAGAAAAAAGAACAATGCAAAGCATTGCATCTGCCCTCTACTGCAATACATGTACCATGAGTGGCTTATACTGCTCAATGGAGTGGTGGCATTTTCAAGATGGCATAAATGTCTTCCATTTTTTGCCAACAAACACACATGCAGACTAACTTGGTTAAACTCCCCTCTCACATACCCATTTAACATGGGCGATATAAATATTATTCAATTTTTCTGATGCCATTCAATAAATATTTTTTTTCATGGACAAAATACAACAACGAAAAATGTTTGTAGGGACAGTTTTTCCAAGTCTCACAAGGGGCATAATAACTGTAACAAGTAAGTATAATCGAAACCAACAATGTTCAGATATCCTTTTCCCCCCTGATCTATCACCATACCACAGGACTTCAAAATCCAACAACCAATGCTTGAGTTATAATGCAAAACGTTCATATAAAAAGTTTTCTAAGTGTATCAGGGGCTATAACTCCTCTGGTATGCATGCATGGATGAAACCTGCAATATGTGCATATCCTCTTGTATGTATGCATGGACGAAACCCCCAATATGTGCATATCCTTTCCCCCATACTGCGCTGTCATCATACCACATGTTATCAAAATCTGACAACCGATGCTTGAGTTAAAATGTGAAATGTTTGTATGGAAGTACATAAGGGGCCCTTGACTACATGCCCACTGAAATCTCCAAAGGAGGTCGGCAGGCTTAATAAACCACTGGCCCAATGGCTGAAACATAATTCAAACTATTATCTTTGTGGAGACTCCAGTCCATGCATGTATTTTATTTAAGACTAGCCAAAACCGGCCATATGGGCGGTTGGAGATGACTGGTCCATAGGGAGTGAGTGAGCCCACGTGTTCTCATCTCAAGGCTTTCTGAGTGATGGTCTGTGAGTCCAACATAGGGGTCTAAAGTTACAGAAACAGAAGCAGAAGAGGAAGAAAGGAGATTTATTAAAACATTTGTTTTGTTAAGACATTAAGACCACAATGGAGACTTTATTCTGATCAGCTGTCAGAGCGAGAATTCAATCGTCGACGTCACTTTTTTATATATAGAAAACTGTATATTTGCTGACCCAAACAAACCCACCTTTGTGAATCGTGATTCACCTTCATAATGGCATAGCTTCTCTTCTCATTGCCTGAAGATGAGAAAGCAATAAGCATTCCTACATTCCCTCTTTTAATGAAAAAAATATACTGTGCAAGCAATTCTTTGAGATATCCTCTGCAACTCTGGACAATTTCAGCTTTGCAGCCCAAACTGTCCTGGAGGAGTCGCTTTTATCCACATACAATGCTGCAATGCCACGTTATATACAGATTTCTGCCTTTTCTTTGATGGAAACAATGGATGCTTTCCATGAATATTAATTAATGGTGAATGAAGTTCAGTTCAATATTACAAGGGATTCAGGAGATATCCACACAAAGCCTCTTCAGACCTATGGTCATATTTTCTAAAAAATTCTGAGCATTATTTGGGGCAAGAGACTCAAAGTATTTCACAGAGAGACCAAATTTTCTTGTTGGGGCATTCAAGTTTCAAGTGGTCTAGAACTGGGTTTAAAGGTAGTAATGTCCAAGTCAAGTTTCCCACTGATATCAGGAAATCAAATTTAAGTACTATTTAAGCACTTTTCAAGGACTCTGACAATGATTTTCAAGAACTGTTATAATTTTGATACGAGCTTACAATACCATGGCAACACCAAGAATTTCAGTCTCAAGGAACTGATCTCAGGAAAACCCAACTAGCTAGATATATATCGCTAACGCACTGCAGATGATGGCTTGTTGTACTCGAGGGACAATCAATATAGAGATCAAATAAATGTTATATCTGACGGATTTTGTGACATCGCATGTATGTGGGGAGGGTTATCCTAAGACTTATTTTCTCCGAGATTATAGGTAAGCTGAAGTTAAGTACTTTTCAAGGGAAGTGATAGAAAATCAAGTACTTTTCAAGGCTAGAAACAATTTCAAGCACTTTTCAAGGAAGGGCCCAAAATTCAAGGATTTTTCATTTGAGTGGGAACCCTGGAAATGTTATGTGGCCAAGAACCAAATTATTCTGTGTGTCCTGTTTGAAAAGGTTTTCTTGCCATTCACAGGATCCTTGTAGGTTTTGACGGAATCAAGATATTTCAATACAAAATCAAGGACTTCCAACAATTTTCTGAGGAATTTAAAATGAGCTTCTTCCTCAATTGGTTCATATACTCTTACCCTGATATTTCTGGTGTCATTTTGCTATCATTATGTCATCACTTTCTGCATACTTGAGCCTTAACTCTCAACCTGCGGAGTATTTGTATGATATTTTTCATCAAATCTAGTCAGGGCTGCTGTGAAGCAGCCATGACTAGATTTGATGAAAAATTCTTCTGAATTTAACTCGAGAAATCATTTGTGAAGAACTACATTCAATTTACAGGGTGTGGGGGAGGGGGGCTTGATAGAGGTGCTGACTGCAAGCTGAGAGGTCCTCAATTCGAATCCCACCTGCAGCAACAGCAGCATTGCATCCTTGGGCAAGACACTTCACCCCGATTGCACACACTGGGGCACAGAGGCATTGTGTACTATGGTGTACTGCACGTCGATGGTGCACCTGTCTTCAACCAATGCTAAGCTAACCCTGCTGGTGTGGAGCTAGTATGTTGGGGAGCAGACAGTTGCTCGCCGTTGCTCGGTGGTTCTCTATGGGTACTCTGGCTTCCTCCACCCGTAAAACTGTTGTGGTCATGCTTAGCCATTGTGCAGAAATATGTGACCTTAAACACCAATAAATAAATACATTTACAGGGTGGAAATTGGATTAAATGTGCTCGAATTTGTACAAATTTCAGTTGTAAGAGAAATCCTGTCCAGGGCAGGAATATCTGCCAGCAGCATGCAAACATTTAAACAAGTACTCAGTGTGTTGCAATTTATTTTTTGGGGAGTGGGGGAGGGGAATTTAACCAATTCAATCTTGTTTGACAAAGCTCTGTGAAACAAATTTGAATTGGTTATTTATATATTTATTTATTTATTTATTTATTTATTTATTTATTTATTTATTTATGTTTAAGGGAACTTTTAGCACCTTTGGGTTGAATTGGTTAAAATTCCTAATTGCTATATGGGAAATAATTGCAGGTTAAAATTTTGATAATTTGCCATCACATGGAGTGGGTTAATTGTTCAAAAAATTAATTTCCATACTATTTTAATGCTCTCAAGGCTTGACCTATGCTTTTTCCATTTTCCATACTTTTCAAAACTGACACAAATTTCCAGAACCCTGAACAAAGAAGATGTGTGAATTATTGAACACGTGTGATTCATCATCACCAGGCAGATTCTAAGCAACAAAAAAAAATAAGACATGATATAACAACACATAACTTTAGTCACACCTGTATAGCTAATTACAGGAAGATTACTGCCGCTAGCTGGGGACAACTGATAACAAGGTGAATCTATCATAATGTGAAATTAACTTTTTCATATCGACAGGTAAATCCTGATGAAAATTGTACATTATTCCTCAATAAATGACTTCATTAGTTGAGCAACCTGTGAAAATGTGACATGGTATTATGTTTAATGATGTGCCTGGCCAGGGAAGTAATAAAGCATAATTTCACCTCTAGATAAATTTGATCCCAATTTCTTGATATTGTGTTAATAACAGATGAATTCAAAATTAGGCTCACTCTGCTTAGTTTTCTGTTCTTGTTATGAAATTTTATAATTATAAATATTTTGTATTATTATATGCTAGCCGGTGAATTATTGCAAATTATCTAAAAGATATTTCTTGATATCCAGCGACATGATGGATATCAAGAAATATCCCTCAGTAGCTTCCTAAATGACGTCGCCTTGAAGGAACGATCAGCAGATCTTTGATATTGTCTTCAAACTATCTGCAGTCGAATTGAGCTGAATACTGCGCAGTAAAATGTCATGTAGCATATAATAAAAAGAAAATCAAGCGCTCGTGAAAAGTAAAACATTCGGGTCCACACTCATAATTCCCAATATTCACTAAAACAGTCTAGATATCCTGTATTGCTTTCTTTAAAAGAATAAAAGACCACAACAACAACAACAATATATAATATAACACAAAAATATTCATTACCAAATATAAGTACATGTATATTTGTAGGCCTTTAAATTAGTCTAATTTGGGCTAAATGGCAAATATGAATCCAATGTATTGTGGCCTAGCATTTTTGCCTTCGTTTGCATCGGTTTCATATTCTCAAGAAGGTTTCTCAATTTTCCAGTATCACACCAAAATTCTATTTAAATTAATTTAATAGGAATGCTACAAATATGAATATATTAGATCTCAAGCTTTGGGTACATGCTCATACAGGGTTTGCCAGTGAAAAGCTATCTGCGTCAACAGTGTTGTAATGTATACGACACTGCTGACGCAGATTACTTTGCACTCGTGAACTCGTTTTTTTTCAAACTTATTTATCTGTTGCATTGTTTGATTTGACAGGTAGGCCCTGACCTAAATTGCATTAAGCAACCTGACAAAATTTTATATTGCCAGAACATTACGGAACTTCACAAAAATTTTTTAAACACCATTTAATTTGGGTGCAAGTACATTATTTGGGCTCATCATTTAGCATTGCTTTTTAATGGAGTTTAAAAAGCCTGGTCGTTTGCAGGTTTGATGTCTGGACAGTTTTCTGCTATACTACAGTCTGATTTCTAGATGAGTCTTGATTTACCTCAACAGGCAGTCAGGGCTTGTCAAAAACCACTGTCGGGAGAGTTTGATACTAGTTTGGAAGACTTTCTCATGCTTGCATTAGTAGAGAACCTGTTCCAAAACCACAAATTTTGTCTAAGTTAGACTTGAGACATTTGGAATTTATGTATTCAGATGACACTTCGGGATAGGCAGGGTGGCCTCGTGTATGACAGTTTTATGGGTGGAAAAAGCCTGAATACATGTAGAGAGCTATCAAGCAGCTGCGAGCAACTATCAAACTCCTTAACATACTAACTCTGCACTAGCAGGCTTAGCATTGGTTGAAGGCAAGTGCACCACTGATGTGCAGTATGCCTTAGAACACAGTGGACAATCAGGATAAAGTGCCTTGGTCAAGGACTCAAGTCAGTAACTGCTGTTCAGAATCAACCCATCAACCTTTTGGTTTGAAGTCCAATGCTCTAAGCCACCACACTCCCTGGGGTAAATGGCCCGAATGGCTCTTGTGCTTATTTATTTATTTATTGATGTTTTAAGGTCACATATTTATGCACAATGGCTAATCATGACCGTGAGAGTTTTACGGGTGGAGGAAGCCGGAGTTCCCGGAGAGAACCACCGAGCAACGACGAGCAGCTGCCAGCTCCCCAACATCATAACTCCGCACTGCAGCACAGGCAGGGTTAGATTGATTGAAGACATGCATACTATAGACGTGCAGTACGCCTTAGTACACAGCATCATCGTGCCCCCACAACAGATGAAGTGTCTTGCCCAAGGACACAATGCGGTTGCCGCAGGTGAGATTCAAACCGAGGACATCTCGGTTTGCAGCCTGCACCTCTACCCACTGAGCCACCGCGCTCCTCGGCTCTTGTGCTGCCAATTTGTATAACCATTGGCTGTTGGGAGTGAAGTGGTTCATTGATTAGTGGATTCATATCAAAAGGTTTGATCCAGACTGTTACAGGGTTTCTGCAGGCAAGGACTGATAAAATTCAAGGCTATTCAAGGCCGTTTCACGATATATTTCAGCGTTTTCAAGGCCCCAAAATTGACAAATTCAAGGATTTTCAAGGCCCTACCTTCACTAATCCTAACTAGGACCCCATCCTCACACTTTCATACAAGGGAAGTGAGAGGAGGAGGTAATAACCAGAGGTCCTAGCCTTAACAAACTCTGGCGTATATAACTATATAGTATGATTACATGCTTTATCAACATTTTTGTTATGAATATTCGAAGATTTTCAAGGCCTCCTGACAGATTTTCCAGGATTTCAAGGCCTTGAACGACCCTTACAAAAATTCAAGGCCAGTGGGAACCCTGTGGTAAGACACTCAACCCTAATGTCCCAAGTGAGAACAGGGTGGAACAATTTGCTTGATGTACACCATATTTACGGTACACTTTGCTAAAACATTTACTGAAAAATTCATCTCATTTTAACTCAAGACATCATTGGTCAAAATCTCCATTCCATTTACAGGGAGGAATGAATACTGGTTAAATGTGCTCAAATTATACATATTTCTGTGGCAAAAAATTTTGTGTCCTGAGCAGGAATATCTGCCAGCAGGATGCAAGGAGTTAACCATACTTATGCAAAGTTAATAAGTTGATGAGTTTAACAGTTAACACCCATTTGCTTGTAAGTTTGTGGTCCTCTTCAGTTAAACTAACTTTCAGCATCTATGAATATCATGGCTTCAACATGGGTATGAAGTCAAGTTTAGCCAACTGTTTATAATACCTATGCTGCCCACTTTAGAGGACTTCCACCCCAAGTGCTGGGTCCAGGTTCCGCTGTGGTATGACCCTGGCTATTGAAAGTGTCATTAAACACCGGAAAAGAAACAAACTATGGGCTGTTCACTTGAACTGTTTGCAGAGAAAAAGAGCACTTCAAAAACACTTAACTGAAACTAAAAATGCAAATGAAACTACCAGTCAGTCAACAGTGTAAATGAATAGTTAGAGATACAATAGACTTGGCAATAAATTTATGTTTTTATTTTGAGAGAAGTGCAGACACTGCCACCTGTAACAACTAGAACTATCACTGAAGGTGATTAATACCCCCGCTTTGGGTTTTTAGAGGAATGCACTTCTGATCATGTAGGCGAAGGCCATAAGGAAATGTATACATAAAGATCATTTTTTGTTGTTGAAATTTGTATTTGCATGTGGCCTTCCACAGAACAGCACTGAATACTTAAAGAGCACACATATATGGTTTACATTTGGAAAAACACATTTACAATGTGCAACATGTATTCAAAATCGGTTCATTAATGTAGGAGGAGTTGCACACATAAGAATCCCATTTGAAAACCCATAATAAATCCAAGTTAAAGGGAGATAACCTGGTTAAAATTGTCGCAGATCAAAAATTTGGGAATATGCGTATGTTCACTTAGTTGTGATAATGTTTGAAAGGTTTCGTCAAAATTGATTGATAAATGTAGGAGGAGTTGCACACACAAGAATTTCATGTTGAAACCCATAATAAATCTAAGTTAAAGGGAGATAACCTAGTTAAAATTGCCACAGCTCAAAAATTTTGGAATATGCGCATGTTCACTTAGTAGTGATGATGTCTGTAAACTTTCGTCCAAATTGATTGATAAATGTAGGAGGAGTTGCGCACACAAGAATTTCATGCAGAAACCCATATTAAATCAAAGTTCAAGAGAGATAACCTGGTTAAAATTGTCGCAGATCAAAAAGTTTGGAATATGCACATGTTAACTTAGTAGAGATGATGTTTGAAAGGTTTCATCAAAATCGGTTCATTAATGTAGGAGGAGTTGCGCACACAAGAATTTGTTCGAACGGAAAGACATAATAAATCTAAGTCAAAGGGAGATAACCTGGTTAAAATTGTCGCAGATCAAAAATCTAGGAATATGCGCATGTTCACTTAGTAGTGATGATGTCTGAAAAGTTTTGTCCAAATTGATTGATAAATGTAGGAGGAGTTGCACGCACAAGAATTTCATGTAGAAACCCATAATAAATCTAAGTTAAAGGGAGATAACCTAGTTAAAATTGCCACAGCTCAAAAATTTTGGAATATGCGCATGTTCACTTAGTAGTGATGATGTCTGTAAACTTTCGTCCAAATTGATTGATAAATGTAGGAGGAGTTGTGCACACAAGAATTTCATGCAGAAACCCATATTAAATCAAAGTTCAAGAGAGATAACCTGGTTAGAATTGTCGCAGATCAAAAAGTTTGGAATATGCACATGTTCTCTTAGTAGAGATGATGTTTGAAAGGTTTCATCAAAATCGGTTCATTAATGTAGGAGGAGTTGCGCACACAAGAATTTGTTCGAACGGAAAGACATACTAAATCTAAGTCAAAGGGAGATAACCTGGTTAAAATTGTCGCAGATCAAAAATCTTGGAATATGCGCATGTTCACTTAGTAGTGATGATGTCTGAAACGTTTTGTCCAAATTGATTGATAAATGTAGGAGGAGTTGCGCACACAAGAATTTCATGTAGAAACCCATATTAAATCAAAGTTCAAGAGAGATAACCTGGTTAAAATTGTCGCAGATTTAAAAGTTTGGAATATGCACATGTTCACTTAGTAGAGATGATGTTTGAAAGGTTTCATCAAAATCGGTTCATTAATGAAGGAGGAGTTGCGCACACAAGAATTTGTTCGGATGGAAAGACACAATAAATCTAAGTCAAAGGGAGATAACCTGGTTAAAATTGTCGCAGATCAAAAATCTTGGAATATGCGCATGTTCACTTAGTAGTGATGATGTCTGAAAAGTTTTGTCCAAATTGATTGATAAATGTAGGAGGAGTTGCGCACACAAGAATTTCATATAGAAACCCATATTAAATCAAAGTTCAAGAGAGATAACCTGGTTAAAATTGTCGCAGATCAAAAAGTTTGGAATATGCACATGTTCACTTAGTAGAGATGAAGGTTTCATCAAAATCGGTTCATTAATGTAGGAGGACTTGCGCACACAAGAATTTGTTCGGACGGAAAGACGTATGGATGGACGGATGGACAGACAGACGGACGTATGTACGTACGGACGTACAGGGCGATTCCTATATAGCCCCCACTTCTTCGAAGCGGGGGTATAATCACAAAATAGAGCAAAGTCAAGGGTGGCATATATCCCCACCTGCAGTACCATGGATAGCATTACAGAAATGAAACATTTATTACTGGGTGATGCTGAAGGATGACAGATGACAGACCTGTAACAGATTACAGACCATTGTGGCATATATCATAAAAACTATCAAGTGTCACCATAGGGTGATACAAAAAGGTACCCCTGCCTCTAATTCTGTGAAAAAAATATTTTTCTGCAAACTTTATATATGTTGCGCATCTGCAAGACATATGTAACCATATCTGAAAGTTTCAACTCTCTACATTAGAAATTGAGGGAGGAGTTGATTACACCTTGAAGGTACTATTAATAAAACAAGTTATTCATGATTGAATTTTGGATGGACAAAATCAAAGTCCATAAAATGCAAAAACTCCTACAATAATACACTGCATAACATGTGCCTTGTATGGGGTAGACATCAATGGGCTAGACTTACACACCAAATATGAAGTCATTCCATTGAGTACTCTGCAAGTTATTCCTGAATTAATTTCAAGGTGGACAAATTCTAAGTCCCTGAAGGGCAATGACTCTAGCAATAAAATCTTGCATAACACCTGCATTTCACTATGGGTATACAGCAATAGGATTCACTTGCATACCAAATATCAAGTCACTCAACCAAGTACTTTACAATTTATTCCTATATACCCCTGCTGAGGTATAAAAATAGTATACATGGAGAATGGATATTTATTTATTTATTGGTGTTTAATATCATTTTCAACATCTATGGCTATATCATAACCACAATATAAGTATGGAGTCAAGTTTAGCCATTCTTAATACCTATGCTCCCCACTTTGGAGGACTTCCATTCCAGACATTGGCTACCAGGTCCTATTTTACCAGTAAAACTGTACTTCTTTACCACAGGAAACATTCACTGTTCCCCTGCCCAGGGTTCATATGGGGATGAAATTATAAGAAGCAATTCCCACTATAATGCTTGAATCCTTAAAATCTTTTAATGAAAAGACACCAAATCTGCACATCTGGAGGATTGGCAGTGATATATAGCAAAGTCTTGGCTGCCTATCTGGTAGTTTGATTGCTGTTTTGAGGTCTTCTGTATGATTGGTTAGGCACCTGTTCTGTGTCCACAAACAATTTTCAAAACCAGAGTTACACCAGCATTATTATTTACTGATTTTTAACACCATGTATACTGCTGGAAGTTATTCCTGCCCAGAACAAGCAGGTTTTCTCTTATCACTGAAATAAGTATAATTTTGGGCACATTTCACAGGCTTTGCATTTTGTCTAGAGGTCGTGCAGATTCTTGCAGGAATTTTATTTAAACCCTGTCAATTCTTGTGATGGATGGACTCAATTGATATGGTTATGGCTATGATGACAATTTTGGAAAAACATTTTTTTGCAACTGGCCAATTTGTATATTAGGTGAGCAAACACAGTGCTTCATTAGATAAAGGGTTAACATTGCATCCAACCAATCCAAGTACAGTGAACAGCAAGCACTGTCATGAGTGTCAAACTCATAGGCCTGAAATACATAAACACTTCATTACTCAACTTTCAGATTGACTGAAAAACACCATATCAACCCAGTATTGTGTTCCAATGGAAAATCCAATCAGTGAACTGGGTGGAGTCACTTGGGTACAATAATTTAATTTTTGCATTTTGAAAATTATGTATAATGCCCGTTCATATATTTATTGTTTATTGATGTTTAAGGTCACTTGTCCCTATATCCCAATAAATTCTGTCTTTTGATTGGTCAGAATACCTTGGACAAATAGCTATGGCAAAGGGTGCACCCAACATCCAAGGTATATGAGAGCGTGCAACCTCCAGGGTATAAGCGCGCGCAAAACATCATGGGTATATGGTTTAAATGAAAGCTTTTCACTTCCACTCGCCTAGTTATAAAAATCGAACCAAAAAACCTGAAAATAATCATCTTTTGCTGTTATAAATTAAATAGTTGAATAATTAAATGAAACAACTTGAGAAAAATAAGATAAGAGCAAATATTGTCCCGAGTTCCAATGTGTTCTATGTGCCAGCAGGCACATAGAACACATTGGAACTCAGGGGATGATATGTAAACAAAATACTGTTTACTCGTTTCCTTAATGACCCAAGGGATGTAACTCTATCTGTTGTCTTCTGTGTTCGTAAAAACAAAACATTTATTCGCGAATTTTGTCCAACTTTTTATGGAGCGTGAGAAACACATTTTTTCTTCACTATGTTTCTATTGGTCTCTACATGGTCTCCGTCAACATGTATGATATATGGAGATTTAATACCGGGATGTCTCATTTAAACTCCACGCCTGCGACTCAGTGTTTAAAAACTGACATCCAGGTATTAAATCACCATATACAATTCATGTTGGCAGAGATAACTTATAATATTTCAGCACAATGGCTAATCGTGACCGCAAGATGGATATAAAGACTGCTCTTTCATTATCAACTTTTATACAATATTAATTATATATATAAATATATATGATTTAAGTTCTGGTTTGTTAATAAATATTAGATGGGATAGAAATTAAACATTCTATAAAATAACCAATACCCTCCTTGCCTACGAAAGGACTATCTACAGAATGGAATGTCTACAAAATGTCTTGTTTGTGAAATGTTCATCCAGAATCCAAATAGGCTTTAAACATATAGATTGTAGAGTTAGATCTACTATACATCTTAATGCCTCTCCTTGTACTGCAGATTTTCGTGGGATGAACTTGATACCTTGCTCTACTTGATACAATTTAGGGGCATATAGCTTGCTTCAATTGTCTTTTACAAAATGGACAACCAGGCCATGTCCTCACCTGATAGGGCAGTACGTTGTGACAACATTATCACCATAATTGAAGACTCCACAGAGGATGTAGACACATCCAAGTCATTCCCATTTGAGGATCAATCTCAGAACCTCCCATTGGAGAAACAAGCACACTTATCCACTTGATCAGCACTCTCAACTGTTCAATTATATGTGTGATTAACCCATTACCCTAGCACAGGTAGAAGACAACCCTGGCACAAATGTTTTGAATAACTAAAGAATTTCATTTTCTGCTTCAAGAACATAGCTCAAACCCCTCATTGGAACATGCTCAATGGGCTTGTTCATATGGAGGATCAGAAGCTATGTTTTTAGGCCTGAAAATACCCCACAAAAGACCGTTAGGTTATATGTGGGTTACGTCAAGTGTAAAATATGTAAACAAACTACAGTAGAACCTGTTTTGAGTGACCATCCTTTTTGCCAGCTAAAACTTCTCTCAAACCAGGTGGTCTTTCCATTACAGAGTAAAACAACTGAACTGTACAAGGTCACAACAGTCTCTCAGGACAGGTGGTCTCTCATGACAGGGTCTCTCAAAGGAGGTTTTACTGTACAGGTTACAATGTAATACAACAAGACTTTCTTAAATTACTAATCTTGCATGTTTTACCATTTTGAAAGACTTGACAATCTTTCAGAACTATCTCAACTGAATGGTTGTGTATTGCATCCATATATGAATAGAATACCATGTTGTTTCCATCTTAAAAGAATTTCTGTAAAAATAAATAGCAACAACTAATGTGCAATCTCGCTTTAGCAATGCCGTGCCTTAGTTGTTGATATTGGTGTTTATAATTATACACAACACTCTTTGTCCTATGAGTTACCACCATGCTATATCATGATAGTGTAACCTGCCAAGAGGTTATGCTATAAGCCCTTTATTTCCAGGGCCATCCATGTTTTGGAGGCAAAACTTGAATAAATAGTAAAATTTGAATTATTTTTTGTGAATGTAGAGCTGGATGGTTATGGCTGTTATGTTAGTGAACTGGTTGAGTGCTGAAAGTCCATATTTGGAGTTTATTCTGAATTGCTGGTACCACAATTTAATGGTTTCATATTCTGTAGATGTGCTTCATATCATCTTTAAAATGATATTATTTTATCTGTTAGGATTTGCCTTGTTACAATTTATGGGAGAGTGCCTACTGGCACTCTCCCATAAATTGTAACAAGGCAAAGATATACAAATAAATTTTAAGCACCAAAAATAATTTAGCACTCTATCAGTTAACTGGTAAAGTGCTAAATTATTCTTCAAAGGTGATTTGTAACATGACGTTCTTTTAAAAGATACAATGCTTCCTGCAGGGGGAGCCTTATTACAGCAAGATTTTGTTCATCAATAATTGTTTTATTACTATTTATTGGAGAGGGCCTGTTGGCACTGTCACAATAAATTGTAACAATTCAATTTTATATGAACATTTCTTTATCTACTGTTGCACAAACAACAAGCTAATGCACACAGTATAAAGGCCACTAAAGTGGCTTTCAGTACTTTTCAGTGCAGTCCTTAAAGTGGCTTTTAGCACTCTATCAGTTAAAGGGTTAAGTAATTTATGTGCTGTATAAATGTAGTGTACAATTATTCCAATCCAAATATTTTGCCAAACTTTTTGCCATATTTACAGCTATTCCCAAACACATAAAGTAACATCTATCAATCAATAATGTTCAGCAAAAGTGACTATTTATCAAATCAAATGTTCCAACTGAAGGAGAAAGTCAGGTCTATTATACAAACATAAGCCAGGCAGATTTTGTTTTCTTTGAATAGGAATCAATCTCTGATTACCGATTTTATTTTAAGAGGCACAGTTAATCACTTTATTTCTAGATGCAATGCATCCAAGAGAAATCAATGTCTGTACTGTCCATGAATCCAAGAAAATAATGATACTTTGGATATATTCTTTCCCAATCAATAATAATATTCAGTAAAATTCCTGCAAACATCACTTATACAACTGGTCAAAATTGATATGGATTAATTCAACGGCTATTAACATAATCATCAACAAAGAAATTGCTTCAAGGAGTATCTCCCAGCATAAAAAAAATCTTTCCATTACATAGTCCACAGTAATACAGATTTCAAGATCATCTCATTCAGAACATAGAAATCCTGTGAGGAAGTCTTTCAAACTTGCAGTTTATGATCATGCAAACATGCCATCCAGCAGGTGATTTTAAAGGGCTATGTATGCTTGATCATGAGCTTTGAAGCATGCTGTGCTATTCAGCTGATTGAGCGCTAGAAGCCACCATCAGAGCTTTCAGAAAAATGAGGGTACCAGAGCAAAAGCCAGCATTTTCCTTGCTCATGTTTCATATTCAGTCAAATGCAAATAATATTTTGTTTATATATAAAAATAATCTAGCCCTCAACCAGTTAGAAAATCCTCCTACTACATGAAGGGTTAATAATAGTAATTGCTAATGACACATATGTTCAAATATGAAAATGCACAATGTAACTCTCCAAAGAGTGCCGAGAACAGTGTCACAAAGTGCAACTTCAAAGCACCTGTGCAGTGAAGCATGCAAATAATGATGCTATATACCTATAATACTGATTACTGATATGTTCAGCATTGTTGGTGAAAAGGCAGAGTTGAGAAATACAAAATGTTACAGGTACTCCATGAATTTTGACCAAGATTTGTCTGAGGTACATGTATAGTCCATATAAAAAATGGTTGTCTCATTTCTTGGTGAATGATAATCAAACAATATGGCTGGCAACCCAATTTGTACAGGTTTGCTGTATTTATTAGAAAGATGCGAGTATGTCTAGTTACATGTGTACAATCAAAGAATGGTATTTTGTAATGTTTAGTTGTGCCAAGTACATAAATCAAATGTGTATTTCAGCTCCCTACCAGGACCAGCGGAGCAAATTTGAAAGTGATAGGGCTTGAAAACTGTGAAAAAAATTGTTAGCTGAGAAGCAATTTGAAAGTTTTTAGAGGATTAGTGGACAACCAGCATTGATCTTGATGCCTGTAGGCTACACCAATTCTGTAAAATCACCCAGATCCAATAATAGTCCTACATTGTGTACTCTAACATGCTACGTTTAGGGTAGTCACTAATCCAAAGCCGACCCTGACTATGATAATTGCCGACTCAAAAGAACGTTTTTTGATATTAAGGATGACAAGCAGAGCAACAAACTATTAAGCCTGTCTTGTTTACTATTTTCAAATATATTGAACATTCTTGGCTGATTCATTCCTTCATAAAGCAGTATGCTATATCTTTATTTATTTCCATTAGGATCTGTTGGGATAGCAAAAAATGATTAAATCACCAATTTTTAAGAATCAAATTGTCCTTGAGTGAATAAAAATTAAACAATTCATCTATCTTGTTTGATAGAGCTCAAACAGCTGACAAACACAAGATATAATCAGCTGAATTCCTCATCCTAGAGCACATAGAAATGGATTCTCACTAAAACAATCATCCATGGTGGGAAGTTTCCCACAGGCAATCAATAACTCATACTTTTGTGATTGGGCGTAAGAAGAAACAATTGCCACCACTCCCCAGATATCATTTTCATGAGGGCAAATGTATTGCTCACCCACACTGTTGTTTGTTTGATACATAACTCTGCCAAAGTTTGACACTCTTAAGTTGTAAACACTCAGAACCATTAAGTCTGTATAGTCTACTTGCCTTTGATGCTGTACAATGGCTGCTGTGTCCCTCAATGAATAGTGGTGTGCAGGATAAATTATATAACCTTAGCTAGCGTCATCTAGCTGGGAGCGAAGTGGCTCAGTGGTAGGCTGTTGGACTTCTATGCTGGAGGTCCCGAGTTTGATCCCTGCCCGGGACGACCTGCGTTGTGTCCTTGGGCAAGGCACTTTATCCTGGTTGCCTACATCGGGGCATGATGACGCCGTGTACTAAGGTGTACTGCACGTTGATGGTGCACATGTCTTCAACCGTTGTAACCATGCTTGAGCAGAGCTTGAACATAGTTAGAATGTTGAGGAGCTGACAGTTGCTCGTCGATGCTCGGTGGTTCTCTCCAGGTATTCTGGATTCCTCCACCTGTAAAACTGTCACGGTCGCGATTAGCCATTGTGCATAAGTATGTGACCTTAAAACACCAATAAATAAACAATAAATAAATACGTCATCTAGCTGTTCAAAAACTTGTCTAGATGCAACTGCTAGAACATATGTTTTGATTGATAGATAGATGGATAAATAGTTTATTTGCAGCATCCATAAAATACATCATTCGTTTTTAACAAATTATGATAAAAATCAAATGACACATGGCAGAGTGATGGGAGAGCAATACTCGTGTTTTTTTCATGTTCAAGATTCCCCTTTCTCTACTCACTTTGTTCAAAGATTACACTCGCAACAGGGGACTCATCTTCAAAATAAAGGACCTCAAAGTTTAGTAGAACTAAAATCTCACCTAGGCTAATCTAAGAGGGCAATTTTTGGCCTCCTGTATTTTTTGGAAAAGTAAACCCGAGAGCCAGCTAATAGACCCCCTCTCCCCCCCCCCCCCCCCCCCCCCCCCCCCCCGGTTGAACCTCAAGGTCCACTGACCAAAACAGCGGTTGTGCTTCTCATAATTTTTCTCAGAATTCAAATTCAATAGTTTTTGAGTGATTTAAAACTCAACTTGGCAGGTATTTTTGTGAGAAACTTTTATCCATGTACTATGTATGCACAGTCAAAATGGTGCAACTGATGCTCATATATTTTGTGAGTTTAACCCTTTACCTAACAAATCGACCACATCCACCTGCATAATTTACAAACTGAGCAGTTTAAAAAAAAAAAAAAATTCCCAAAAATGTCAACAAAACCATATCAAGTGACCCTCATTGGAACAAGCTTGATGAGTCCATTCAAATGAGGGGTCACATGATATGATTTTGCTGAAATTTTTTGAAAAATTTGTGAAAGTTATTTAAAATAACAATGTTTTTATACCATATGTGTTGGGTCAAGGGTTAAGGAGCTGGACAGAATTACAGATATACTTATACCTTACAAAGTCTTGTTTGACTGCGAGGGCTTAGTTATGAAAAACAAGGTATAAACTTCATATTTCCCTGACCCAATTCTGGGGGAGAAGACCATTTCTGGGCTTGGTTCAAATTTTCTGAGTACTGCAGAATCAAGAAAGGATGCCAAATTACACATGTTGTGGCAGGGGTTTGAACTCCTTCGGAAGAAGATTCCATTGATACCAACAGCCTGGCAAAACTACAGTAAACAACTCGCACCATTTGGCCACTGACTGCCAAAATAGCCACGACTGTGCAGAAAGTGCCATTCAAATTATGAATTTTTAACAATGTATTGCAAACAAAAAAAAATAGCTATGGCTGCCCAATGGAATGGCTTCTTCAAGTTCATTCCAATGAATGGTGATAAGCTGTTTTGAAAGTGAACAATGTATTATTTATTCATCTAATATATTTTTTCAGGCAACTTATTCATTTGTTTATATCTTCTTATATTCACATTTGGTGAGGGGTTAAAAATGTATGTATAATTAAATTATTCACCACTAAACAAAAATAATAGGACTCTTGATGGTTTGGAAAATTTGCCTTCAGAATGAAGGGAGATAAACAGCTTTCAGTACATGATTGATGGTGAAATGTACAGGTATACAGATCACACACGATTAAATGTCTGCAACTGGTGCCAACTAAACCAGCCAAAACACTGCAACAAGAAGCCAAATCTACAAGTTATTGGCAGAAATGTAAATAGTATTTCTCAGATCAAGCTGTAAATCAGAAAACAATATATTAACTCTCTGCTCCAATTTAACTTTCATTTGCATGATACAGTGGAGCCCTCTTAATGAGATATCTCTTAACTGAATAACACTGTTAATTGAATATAATTTCCCAACACAAAACCATTTACCATACCTCCAGTATAAATTTGACCTGTTAATTGAATATAGGTTATAGAGTAGACTCCTGTTAATTAAATAAAAAATCTTGTAACCTGTCGAGAAATTACCTTGACTCTCCCCTGTTTTCCTTATTTTATAGACCTATTTGGCCTCAGTACATCCAATACAGGCATTTAATCTATTATATCTTGTTTGCCAGAGCTCATTGAGCCCTGTCAAATAAGATATAGTAGAATAAATTCTAAGTTTATCTCTAGAATACAGGAAAGTGACACAATCCCTGTTAATTGAATACTCCTGTTAACTGAAGAATTTTCATTGGCAAAGTGGCTATTCAATTAACAGGGTTCCACTGTAGTCCCATTCAGGCCTTAAAATGTGTTCTGATTTGCAAGAATTGCTGCGAGAATTAATTTTCACTTCTTAAATAATTAGAATTTGAGAGTACTGTTATATACCCTTGGCAGGCCTGTCGATTTAAGGCAAACAGCCATTTGGATCAAATGGAGGTTACCTAAAATGAAAAACATGTGAACGAAAAAAGGGTCACACTAAATTGTCGCCGGGTCACGCAAAATTTTTGCCAAGTTGAATAATCTAGTACGAATGAATGGTGGAATGACCAATCAATCAGCTGCACATGTGTTTGCATCTGCCTGAAGTATAGCTGTTCTGTTGGCCAACAGAGAAGCTATACTTCAGGCAGAATCAAACACCTGTGCAGCTGATGATTAGTTGATGCTCAACATCATTTCAAATTGTTGCTCATCTTGAGATGTAACATAGCTACAAAATCAGGAAATGGCAATAATTTAGGTCTCTGCCACAAATAGTAATTATGGAGGGCCATACTCTTCTGCAGCATGCTAGCTAAGATTAGGCTGTAATTGCAACTAATTTGTATCTAAATTGCTGCAACACAGCCTCATTATAGTTTTTAAGGATTCATCTTTATTCATCAGGATATTGCCCATAGGAGCAAGAACTTGGCTATGATACAACAGTTCATACATCTCAGGGTTTCCGCCAGCATAAAAATACTGGGGCCAGCAACTTGGGGGAAATGGGGCAACCAAGAGTCATCGAAAATTTTAAATTCTGGGGTGACCAAAACCCTTATTTCATTGCATCAGAGGGATATTTTGAGGTTTTTCACAGCGATATTTATGAAGGTTTTCACATTCCGAGAGCAAATAATTGCGGAAGAATAAGGACCAATGAGGAGAAATTCAGGTGAAAAATCATTCATACAGATTACAGTACTTACCAACAATACATGTCCATGGTGGCATGGTGATCCAGTACGACAACGATTGCATGTATGGGGGTGTCAACGGTTATATGTTGCAACAGTTTACTCAGAAGCGATCACAAAGAAATAATAAAATAGCAGTCAGTCACTGACTGACTTGAAATGTGTCGACGCTCTTATACACTGTTGCACAACCTGCACATGGTCTTTGCGAACTCAGAGAGTGTCATTGATTGATCTCTGACCGACATTTGTGTATAATTTTACAATGTGTTTCCAGCTCCTGTTTGGTGTAACCCGTGATTACTAATGTCGAATGTGTTGCGTTGGTAGCATGAGTGTTTTATTTCACGTTTTCCCCGATGTCAAACTTCTTGTAGCAATTTATATCAACTATGGAAAGATTGGTTAAGGGAATTTAGGGGGAGGGAAATGGGGCCATTCAGGGGATCCCAGCAGGTCACCCTTGCAGAAACTCTGGTATATCTGCATAGTTGCGATACATATATATCTAGTTTACCTAATGGGTTACCTGAATCAAGTACAGAGGAACTACAATAAGTTACCAAAGCTCAGCCCAGGTGAACGATAAATGGGTTACACAAAAATTCTGAAAACAGCAGGCCTGCTTGGGAGTGCAACCAGTACATATTCCATAGTAGAAAACAAACCTCATATTTATATATTTACTGCAGTTTAACCATTAAGGGCCGAGTTCCAGTTTTGGTTAGTTTCTTGTCTTATATAACATGTAAAACACATGTTTCAAGAGACAGGCTTTCGTTGGTTTTGATAATGGAAGTTACAGAACCTGGGCAGTGGTTTCTAGTAAAGGCTGGGCTCCCTGTATACAGTACAGCCACCGTGGACTGGTCGTAATCCATGCATGGGCCGTGATGTCTACGTGTGCGTTTACCAGGTAATAAAAATCATCATCAACAGTTTTAATTAATGAAGCACCAGGTAAAAATTAAACTTCTGATAATTATTCCTATAATTAGTGTTTGGAATCTAATATTAAACAAGCTATTAATTAGGAGATAAATGTCTTCTGATGAGTTAGACATTCGGGAATTTAACAAATGGTTTTCCATAGTCAAATTCCTGAATGTCTAACAAAACAATAGACACATTGCTAAGTCAAAATGTTACCTTCATATGGGGAAGCAAACAAGAGGGATGTTACATCCCAACGCTCACCTACATTCGCACTTGATAATGTCGTTCCAATGTAACATGCCTAATATTTAGTTAATATAAATCATTAACTAGGCATCAAATGATTAATGTGGTTTATGTGATGGCTTTGGAAAGTCTATATTTCTGCACTTATTATATATCAATTCAACATAAAATCATTGGATATAAAAGCATTTTTTTCTTTTAGAAATGTTTATGATTAAGAATATAAATCGTGAGGCCAGATATTAAATCATAAATAAGAATTAGGAAAGGCTTTCATAAATCACTGAAATTGTAAGTACATTCATTGGTTAAAGAGGAGTTGCAGAAAAACATTCATTCAAGGCTTTCATAAATCACTGAAATTGTAAGTACATTCATTGGTTAAAGAGGAGTTGCGGAAAAAAAAAAATTTTTTTTAAAGAAAGTGAATATAAGTCCCAAAAATCCCCCTCACCTTAACACAAACTTTTAGAACTTAAAATTGAGTAAGTCAGACAAAAACGTGAACACTGTGACTGAAAAAAAGAAAAGAAATCAGTTAAATTTCTGCATACAGTAGGGTTAATACCTACAGTTGTTATTGAAATGAGAAAATAAACAGTAATGAGAGATGAAGGCACCACAATCTGCACAAAAGCTGACTTTAACACAAATTCTTACAACACCTAAACGCTAATTCTTACAACAAGTTTTGGCAGAAAATCAGCCTCAAATTCCTCAAATATGCATGTAATGAGGGTTAAATATTACTGCAATGGAGTTCAGTAACCCAAGCGTAGAATATTAATCGCCTGGAAACAAACATAGAAAAACAACTCACCTAAACACAAAGTTTACAAAGTTTTACAACTTAAAGTCCGAGAAAAACATGAAAATTTTGACTGAAAAAAAAGAAAATTTCCATTAAATTTCTGCATACAGTAGGGTTAATACCTACAGTTGTTAATGAAATATGAAAATCAACAGTAATGAGAAATTAAAGTAGCACAAACTGCACAAAAGCTGACTTTAACGCAAATTCTTACAACACCTAAACGCAAATTCTTACAACAACTTTTGGCAGAAAATTTTAGGTGAAATTTGGAAAAAAGTTGTAGTATCAGGGTTAAATACTGTTCTGATAGTCCCCTACAACCTACATATGCAATATAAAAGGCCTGAGCCCACTGATCTTTGAGAACTCAGCTTAACACCTCACCTTAACACAAACTTTTAGAACTTAAAATTTACTAAGTCCGAGAAAAACATGAAAATTTTGACTGAAAAAAAAAAAAAATTCCGTTAAATTTCTGCATACAGTCGGGTTAATACCTACAGTTGTTATTGAAATATGAAAATCAACAGTAATGAGAAGTTAAAGCACCACAATGTGCACAAAAGCTGACTTTAACACAAATTCTTACAACACCTAAACGCTAATTCTTACAACAAGTTTTGGCAGAAAATCAGTCTCAAATTCCTCAAATATGCATGTAATGAGGGTTAAATATTACTGCAATGGAGTTCAGTAACCCAAGTGTAGAATATTAATCACCTGGAAAGACACATAGAAACACAACTCACTTAAACACAAAGTTTTACAACTTAAAATTTACTAAGTCCGAGAAAAACATGAAAATTTTGAGTGAAAAAAAAGAAAATTTTCGTTAAATTTCTGCATACAGTAGGGTTAATACCTACAGTTGTTATTGAAATATGAAAATCAACAGTAATGAGAAGTTAAACCAGCACAATCTGCACAAAAGCTGACTTTAACACAAATTCTTACAACACCTAAACGCAAATTCTTACAACAACTTTTGGCAGAAAATTTTAGCTGAAATTTGGAAAAAAAGTCGTAGTTTCAGGGTTAAATACTGTTCTAATTGTCCCCTAGAACCTACATATGCAATATCAAAGGCCTGAGCCCACTGATGCTTGAGAAATTCACCTTAACATTAACTCTTACAATATTGGACACGCCGGACGCCAACGCTGACGCCCGAGGTTATCACAATAGATCACCACATCTTACAGATGTAGGTGAGCTAAAAATAAAGAGGATTCTTCAGCCCTTTGATTCTCACTGTATTCCTGGCAAGACTCACTTGTGAGAATCGATTCTGATTCTGGTATTGAATTTTAAGCTTTGTATTTTCAATATCAATACAGTGGAGCCCACTTAATTGGATATCTCTTAATGGTATATCCCTGTTAACTGAATATAATTTTCTAACACAAAACCATTTGCCATACCTCCAGTACAAATTTGACCTGTTAACTGAATATAGGTTTTAGAGTAAACTCCTGTTAATTGATAAAAAAATCTTGTAACCTGTCGAGAAATTACCCTGACTCTCCCCAGTTTTTCTTCGTTTATAGACCTATTTGGCCTCAGTACATCCAATACAGGCATTTAATCTATTATATCTTGTTTGACAGAGCTCATGGAGCTCTGTCAAAAAGATACAATAGAATAAATGCTAAGTTTATCTCTAGAATATAGTAAAGTGACAATCCCTGTTAATTGAATACTCCTGTTAAATGAATAATTTTTATTAGCAAAGTGGCTATTCAATTAACAGGGTTCCACTGTACTATCACCTGATTCGACAAGAAATGTGACTCAATTCACATTTTTCTAACATGTGTGTGGAGGACTGCTTTGCAGTTCAGTTCAAAGACAGCTTCTTCAAGCTTCTTCTTCTAGTACACAAACAAATTTAATAGAAATCTCTTTGATGATGCTGTATTGCACTTGTAGGAATAAAAATGTAATCAATTATATCTTGTTAGACAGAGCTCACTGAACCCTATCAAACCAGATACACTTAGCTTTATTCCCAGCCACAGAATGGGAAATTTTTGCTGCTGAAAATGTTTTTTTGACATCAGAGTACAGAGAGAGTTAGAGCTGTGTAAATAAATACTGAGAGATGAGTGTATGTCATGATTTATTACTTTACAGGTGTTTCAAGTCACTTTCAGCATGTTTGGCTATATCAGGACCACAGCTACATTTTTATCGCCACAGTGAAAAAAAAGATATCTATTTTTTTGCACCAATTGTTTCAAAATATGAATTTAACTAGAGGTACTGTGAGAAAACTCACAAAGTGATACCCCCGCGTCTGAAAAGTATAAGTTAGATTATCTCCCCTTGGAAATGTCAGAATGGAATTATATTGCTTCATGCACATCTTCATATGGAGTTCTTCCATTGTGTAAAGTTTCATGAAAATTCTTCAAACAGTTTAGGAGGAGTTGCGCTTACAAGGATGGGAAGACAGTATAAGTTTGATTATATCCCCTTGGAAATGTCAAAATGGAATTATATTGCTTCATGCACATCTTCATAAGGAGTTCTTCCATTGTGTAAAGTTTCATGAAAATTCTTCAAACGGTTTTGGAGGAGTTGCGCTTACAAGGATGGACAGACGGTATAAGTTAGATTATCTCCCCTTGGAAATGTCAGAACGGAATTATATTGCTTCATGCACATCTTCATATGGAGTTCTTCCATTGTGTAAAGTTTCATGAAAATTCTTCAAACGGTTTAGGAGGAGTTGCCCTTACAAGGATGGACAGACAGATGGACAGACAGACGGACAGATGGACAGACAGATGGACGGACAGGGTGATTCCTATATACCCCGCAAACTTTGTTTGCGGGGGGATATAATAACATCACTAAAAAACATTTTTTTTATTAAAGTTCAAAAGGTTTTTCCTTAATTTGGATTAGTGATAGACTTCATGAGGACAAATAAAAACAAGAGCACTGCCAGGTGTGGCTAAATAATGCCTGTTCTAAGTCAAAAAAGGGTAACTCATGTAAAAATAATTGGACAGAACCCATATTCAAACTTGGTCAGTATTATTAGCTGGAAAATACACATACCAACTTTGGTTGAGATCAAATAATCCAAACTGGAGTTATTGGCCGGCTACCAAAAATGTTAATAGACGGTCAAATTATAGGTCATAAAAGGGTCATGACTCATTTAAAAATAACTAAACAGAACTCATAATCAAACTTAGCCTGTTTTACTAGATGGGCAATACACATACCATTTTGGTTGAGATCAAATATGAAAACTGGATTTATCAGCCGTAAGCCAAAAATGTTGACGGTCGAATTCTAAGTCAAAAAAGTGCCTTAACACCCTGTAAAAATAATTGGACCGAACCCATATTCAAACTTGATCTGTATTACTAGCTGGATAATACACATACCAACTTTAGTTGAGAACAAATAATCCAAACTGGAGTTATCGGCCAGAAACCAACTTCCAATTTAAATTGTTCAAAGTCTCATAACTCTGGGTGAAATGCGCAGGTGAGGCCAGAATTTGAACTTGATCTGTATTTTCACCTGGGAAGTCCACGTACAAAATTTCAAATCAATACCGAAATCGAAACTGAAGTTATCAGTCGGAAGCCAATTGTTTACAGACAGACAGATGGATGGACAGACCATTTACATAATACCATTTTTACAAAAAAATACACTTGGTTCTCAAGGAATTAATTTTTTAAATCCGCGAGGGAGGAAGGCTATTATGTTTTTGTGTTTGATAGCCACTCTCCCATAAATTGTAACAAAGCAAATCCATATAGGCTAAATAATTTCACTTCACAGATTTTAAGATGCACACTGCGAGAATTAAAATCGATTCTCATGAATCGGGACAGATTTTTAAGGCCTGATTTCTGACCTACTATGTACCAGTAAGCCAGTTCAAGCAACACTGAGTCCATGTCATGAACATATTACACGCATACATGGCAGCACAACAGTGTTATAGAATATAATATAATAATATAGGGCGACTTGACAGGGCTGCTTTATGAACCTCAAACCCAGGGACCTCAACAGAGCTGTAGTGTCTGACAGATTGTCAAGCAATACCAATCTTTAGGCTGCAGAGATTTGGAGTATCGCAACTTAAAACATTTTCCTAAAGACCTATCAATGTGCATATAATAAGTATCAAAGCAGAAAATATTTTCCCATAGGAGACCATTATAGTGTTCAAGCGAAAGAAATTATGATTGCATCACTTTAATTTTGGAGTTCAAATATCTTTGTCAAGTATAGCCCTTCAGACAACTTTTTCTGACCCCAAAACAGGGGGTCATGCAACTAAAAAGCGAGAAAACCTGACTGGAAGGGAAGTACCGATCATGTGCATATATTTTTCAGGGAATTCTCAACAAAACCACACAAAAAGTCAATTGTATTTTTTAGGTCCAAAAGTCATCAAATCACCCTCTTTATTCATCTGGAATATTCAACAACAATGCAAGTTGTCATTAGAATGTTTCAAATGTTTATTGAAACAATATATTTTCCCAAGGTTGCTTATTTTTAGAGATTGCATCATTTCAATGTGCAACATTTCAAGGTGGATAACTCTAATTCAAATAATTACTGCAGCGATACCTATAAGGTTTCACATTATTTCAAACACTCCGGAAAACAATATTTTATTTATAAGAATTTCTTTTTTACAATTTACTGGAAATTGAAGAACTAAGTTCTGACATCAGAAATCACAGTCAGGAATCTACCAATTAATCCTAAGTTAATTTAACAGGCATCTCTGGCTATTGCTATTCACAAAAATGTCCATTCAAATTTTACTATTTTTCTGTTTTCTCCTTTAATACACAGCCTATGATCCCTCACTGGAATGAGCTCTTAGAGCTCATTCCTATGAGAGGACATAAGCTATGTTTTTGAGGCAAAAAATGAAAATATTCAGATTGAAGAAAATATTTTTGCAAGTGCAAGTTATATTGGGTGAAGAGTTGAACAAATGTTCAACCAAACTTGCTTTTTTACAATTTATTGGAGAATGCTGATTGATAATTTTCACCCAATAAAAAATACAACACTAATTCTTAAAAATAAAATAACAAGGAAAAATGTAGCTTTAGGCAAAACATGAAAATTATATACACCAAAAAATTATGCAGCATGACAAAGATGTCAGAAATAAATGAGTTGTATTAATGTATTATTTTGTACAATTTTGCCTCAGAATCCTTGATTATGATCCCTCAATGGAAACTCATTTCAATGAGGGGTCGTAAGCTGTGCTTTTGAAGAAAAAAATGAACATTTTTAGTTGTTCAAGAAATTTTTTTGCAGGTCTTGGTTTACTATTCATGGTAGGTAAACAGTTAAACAGATTTTGTGCTTTAATCTTACCTCGACCAGGAACAATATATCTATGTACCATAATCACTGAAGATGAAGAAATTCTGTTATGCAGGGATGCAAGAGGGCAAGTTGAAAAATAACACAGAAAATGATCATTCCTATGTGATTATTCAGAGCTTTGATTTCCAATGAACAAAGCCCTAAGACCCTCTAGCTGTTGCCTCCATCTCTCACGTCCCTAAAAGGCTGAGAATAATCTAGTGTGAGTTGCCCCCAATAAATTTGAGCTCACTCTGTGTTAAGTACCACAGATCTTTTGATGCCTTTGGAATTATCACAGTTTGTTCAGTCAACAGGTTTTTTGGTAAACCCTGTGAATCCCCAGTCCTGTAAAAGACCCTGTCCCAATCCCCCGTGCTGTAAAAGGCCCTGTCCCAATTTCTACGTACAATTCACTGGAACCACATTGTTGTTGTTGTTTGGTAAACCCTGCGAATCCCCAGTCCTGTAAAAGGCCCTGTCCAAATTTCTATGTACAATTCACTGGACCACAGAATGAAATACACTGCCACTTAATGATTTTAAAATAGAGATGGAATATCTAAAACAAGAGGCCCCAGGCGGCCTAAAATGTTCACCTTGAACAGAACACAATATAAACAGAGTCGAAGAATGTGTCTACATTAAGCAATCCATCTCCATAGGCTACATTGTCAATCCTTGAGCCCGAGGATGGACAAAAATAGTCCGAGCATCATGCTTTTTTTTCTTCAGTTGATCATTATGTAAAATGTAGAGCTATGAAGCCCCTTGATACAACCTATGTGGATTAGTCTTAGTTACACACCTGTAGAGGGAACTGAATACAAAATTTCTAATTCTCCGGCTACATGGCCGATTCCAGCTCCCATAGGGAGCCCAACTAGAGGTACTGTGAGCAAACTCACAAAGTGATAACCCCCTGCGCCTGAAATGTATAAGTTAGATTATCTCCCCTTGGAAATGTCAGAACGGAATTATATTGCTTCATGCACATCTTCATATGGAGTTCTTCCATTGTGTAAAGTTTCAGGAAAATTCTTCAAACAGTTTAGGAGGAGTTGCGCTTACAAGGATGGACAGACAGTAAAAGTTAGATTATCTCCCCTTGGAAATGTCAGAACGGAATTATATTGCTTCATGCACATCTTCATATGGAGTTCTTCCATTTTGTAAAGTTTCATGAAAATTGTTCAAACGGTTTAGGAGGAGTTGCGCTTACAAGGATGGCCAGACGGACAGATTATCTCCCCTTGGAAATGTCAGAACGGAATTATATTGCTCCATGCACATTCCCATATGGAGTTCTTCCATTGTGTAAAGTTTCATGAAAATTCTTCAAACGGCTTAGGAGGAGTTGCGCTTATGATGGATGGACAGATGGACAGACGGACAGACAGGGTGATTTCTATATACCCCCCAAACTTTGTTTGCGAGGGGGGGGGGGGGGGGTATAAATATTAACCCAGGCTCTCGGATTTCAACAAGGTGGAATCTGACCTCCCTAGAGATGTTATATACCAAATATGAAAGCATTCTGACTGTTGGATCTGAAGAAGAAAAACTTTAAAAGAAATTTCCTCATATTGCACTAAGTCAAAATTCGAACTACCATAGTGAGCCCAAATATTAACCTATGGACACCATTTGAACCAACTTGAATCTGACCCCCCCCTCCCCCCTCCTCCTAGAAATGTTGTATACCAAATATGAAAGCTTTCTGAAAGGTGATATGAAGAAGATTTTTGAAGAAATTCCCTCATATTGTACTTAGTTTCAGGTTCGCATATGGAACCGATATATTAACCCAGGCAGTCGAATTGAACAAACTTGAATCTGACCCTTCCCTAGAGATGTTGTATACCAAATATGAAAGCATTCCGATTCGTGGATCTGAAGAAGAAGAATTTTAAAGAAATTTCCTCATATTGCACAAAGTTAAAATTTGGGCTACCAGCGAGCCCAAATATATACCTAGGGACCCAATTTGAACAAACTTGAATCTGTGCCCTCCCGCCCCCCAAATATATACCTAGGGACCCAATTTGAACTAAGTTATAATTCAGGCTACCACAGTGAGCCCAAATATGAACCCAGGGGCTTGGCTTGAACAAACTTGAATCTCACCCTCCTAAGCATGGTGCATACCCAATATCAAAAGATTCTGCCTGCTGGATCTGGAGTAGAAGATTTTTTAAGAAATTTGCCTGAAATGCACGAAGTTTGAATTCGAACTTCTATAGTGAGCCCCAATATGAATCTAGGGAGCCGATTTGAACAAACTTGAATCAGATCCACCCCACAATGTTGCATACCAAATATCAAAAGATTCTGCCTGCTGGATCTGGAGAAGAAGATTTTTTAAGACATTTGCCTGAAATGCACTAAGTTCAAAATCGGGCTCCTATACTGAGCCCAAATATGAACTCAGGGGGCCGATTTGAACAAACTTGAATCAGATCCACCCTACAATGTTGCATACCAAATATCAAAAGATTCTGCCTGCTGGATCTGGAGAAGAAGATTTTTTAATGTTTTTCCCATTGCCTACAATGTTAAAAAGTGCTGACTCTGCACTTTTTCAAAGTCCTGAAAAAAGTACCTTGTGATCAAACCGATAGGGATTTTTTTATAACCATTCTATTCTACTGGATAAAAGTAAGCTTTATACAAAATAAGAATTCTCTGTGCTGTATAGTTTTGGAGATATGGGCATTTTTAAGGTTTTTCCTATTTTTGAATAGAAAAATTTCTTTTGCATCAATCAACTACTTATGACCCATTATCATCTCATATCAAATTTGGTTCAAATCGACCTCACGGTTCTGAAAATAGAAATTTTAGGCGTGGCCAAAATTTTTGCCCCTCCCATAATGAAGGCAAATCATGCCCAACAAACTTCTCTTGAAGAAACTTGATTCTAAACCTCAAAAGGCCTCTGTATACCACATATCAAGTCTCTGCTACTGGTGGTTCATTAGAAGAAGATTTTCCAAAAATTTGGCCATTTTTTCCCCACCCCTCTGCTCAATATGAACCTAAACCTAATTTGCATAAAAATCAATATGCCCCTATATACCCACTACTTACATGAAATTTAATTAAAATGTGGCCAGTGGTTTAGGAGAAAGAGGCTCAAACACCAACTTCACGCAGGACGACGGACGGACGACTTTCAGTCAGGTGAGCTAAAAACACTGAACATTTTTTAAGACCAATAAAGGGCAATAATTTTGTTAAAAAATTTTTTTTTCGCAAACTCTATAGATGTTGCACATCTGCATGTGTGTGTAACCATATCCTAAAGATTCAACCATCTACTTTAAAAACTGAGGGAGGAGTTGATTATACCATGAAGGTACTCTCAATTAAAAAACACTGGAAATTTTCGAAGTCGATAACGGGCAATAATTTTGCGAGAAGAAAATTTTTTGGCAAACTTTATAGATGTTGCACATCTGCATTGTGTATGTAACCATATCCTAAAGCTTCAACCATTAGAAACTGTGGGAGGAATTGATTATACCATGAAGGTACCCTCAATTAAAAAAGACAGAAAATTTTCCAAGTTGGTAACGGGCAATAATTTTGTGAAAAAATATTTTTTTGGCAAACTTTATAGTAGTTGCACATCTACATAGCTTGTGTAACCTTATCCTAAGGTTTAAAATCTCTACATTACAAACTGTGGAAGGAGTTGATTACACCATGAAGGTACCCCCCCCCCCCCCCCCCCCCCCCCCCCATTAAAAAACACATGAATTTTTCTAAGTTGGTAAAGAGCAATCACTGTGATGAAACATACAGAGTTGTCTGACCTTCTACCCTGATAAAGGGCTGAATGTAGTTTTTTGCATTGAGCAAAAATTCAGATGGCTCCCCTGATAGGTGTGAGTGTAGGGTATGATACAACTTCGGGATGGATGGACGGACACACTGATGGACACAGGAATACTAGATACCCCCACCAGGTGGGCGGGGGTATAAAATACTCTTGTTATAAATCGCCTTTAAAAAACATTTCAGCACTCAACCTCAACTAGTTAAATTAAAGAAATTAAGCTTAATCCTTTACCAAACAAGAATATCCGATGACACAAAAAAAAATTCTTGAATAGGCCTCAAAAAAGTAAAAAAATCTATTTCTCAGGCCCTCTCGCATGGTCCTTTTGGCTGCCGCATGTTCTCTTTTTATAACCTAAACAAACTTAAAAAATTAAAATTAAATGGTTTATGTCTGATATTTTATCCAAGTTAATAAAATTGATAAATTTGTTGTCTGTAGCATTGCAAAGCCTTCTTGCACTCAAGGGGCAAAATACACTACCACCCATGCTATTCTGTAAATTATGAGGCCTAAAACATGAACAAACCAAGAACATAAACTTTTGATGGCAAAGAAATAATTAAAAAATAAAAAATAAAATAAAAAAATGCCCGCCTGTATGCAATTTTACAAAAAATGGCCTGAGGAAGAAGATCTACTTTGTGGGGCCATAATTGAAAATATTCAGTTTCTGGCCCCAAAACATAACTGTTCTAATAAGGGATCATAAACAAAACAAAACAGGTGAACCAACATGCATTCAATTTACAAGTTACATTCAGAGTATCTTGGTAGTTTTTTCTAGACAAGTCTTGGCTGGCTATTTTGCCAGCCAAGACTTGCCTGGAAACAACTGCAATGCCACAGGATGTATGTAGACTGTCAAAGATAAGCAAAAATGAAGGGAAAATCTCCCAGACACTAAGGGTTAACACTGCCGTGGGCAATTGATTCACCACTATACTGGTTATATTTCATGCTCAATTTCAATTACTACCAAAGAAAGATACTTCTTGGCAAGGAACAGTGAAAAGATATTGTGTTCAGCAAGATAAGTTAGTTCAATAAAAATAACTTGTTACATCCATTATAGAATAAAAAATATTCAACTTACCGCCGCCAGCTTTTATTTACTTTGAAAAAGAATTTTATCTATCATAAAGAAGTTGAGAAACTACAAACAGCTAATGAAAACACTGATCAAGAGAAAAATAGAAAATAATGAGCAAACAACTACATCTACTGAGAAGAAATTTCACAATTATGGTTGTGTTATCTAACAAAGAGCCTACATGATTATTTTTTCTCAAAAACAAGCTCAGATGTGAAGGAAACTGCCGTACCAGACTCACCTGCCCTGCTCTCGCTGTCTGCAGGCTTCACTTGGATCGGACGGTTCATCTGCAATAGTAAGAAATGACAGAATCAATAGTCGTCGAATAAAATGTAATAAAAAATGTAGTTTTGCAATTATTTACGCAATTTTCATTCTCACTGAATCGTGCATTTGTCTAATGGGAGTAAAATCTGACGTTGCGTGGAACAAACAGCTGCATTAAAGTATTGTCACAGTACCTGTAATTGTCTTCTATTGCTGGACATGCTCTCTATTTACAAATGAAAGGTACTTTTCAAAGGGGGAAATATGAAACATAGATTAGTTACTGTGATTCAGATTAATTGCCCAATTACATGAAAAAATTCCCACCAAAAGACTTGAAATTTAACACTAATTTTTTTAAAATGCAACTACCCTAAAAGTTTGTCCATTAAATAAAAACATTTTGCAAGCTGTTGCTGGCTTGTCAGCCTCTTAACTGGTCAAGGGCTGGATTATCCAAGGTGATCTGACTTTGTTATTCAAATTTTTTTCATTACAAATTATTGGAGAGTGCCTACAGGCACTCTCCAATAATTTGTCATAAAACAAATTTATATAAACAAAATATTATTTGTGTTTGACTGAATATGAAACTTGAGCAAGGAAAATGTTGGCTTTTCCTCTGGTACCCTCATTTTTGTGAAGGCGCTGCTAGTGGCCTCCAGCACTTGCCCAGTTTTGACAGCTGTTTGTTGAGAAAATATCTCAAGAACCATGTATCTTAAACTTATCAATTTGAAAACATCATTTTCAATTACAATTCTTTGGGTGATCACATTTTGTAATTCTTTATTCAGCCAAACTTTTTATTTGCTGTTTTAGTTGTTATCTACACTAAAATGGAAACAACACAGGACTGTACAAATTAGAAATTAAGGCAATGTGAAAGGGAGTTACTTTAATCAGAGGTATCACAAAGTTCAACGATTGGAAAGAGGGGGGGGGGTAAACCTTATTTGTCCCCACTCTGAAATAATCAATACATATGCCTTCGCTGAAGGCATGCCTTGATGATGCAGATGGAAAGTTAGTCAGTCGGGATTACAATTAAAAAACTAAAGACTTCTTGGAAATTTATTCATTTGTTTGTGGATAAACAAAATGTACATGTAGTAGTTGTGATACAACTTCGTTACTGTACTCCAAAATTGGTCAAGCTAGACCCCCAACTGCAGACCTGGAAATCAAGGGCTTATATCGTAACCCGTTGGCAGGTTACGTAATATAGCATGCTCGTAACCCATAGGAAAAGGATGTTGTGGTGCTTCTCCACCTTCTCTATTTTTACTATGCTAGTCATGCTTTTTTTTTAATGCCTTAACCCTTTACCCATCGAATTGGCCAGATCCGCCCACGTAATATGCAAATTCAGCAGTTAAAAAAATATTATTTTTCAAAAAATGTCAACAAAACAATATCATGTCACCCCTCGTTGGAACGAGCTCGTTCCAACGAGGGGTCACATGATATGATTTTGTTGACATTTTTTGAAAAATTAAAAAAATTATATTTAAAATACTAAATTTTGATATTGTCTGCATTGGGTAAAGGGTTAATGGGATTCCCGCCTATATAAATATCAACAACTAACGAGTTATCACACCGAAGCGAGATCACATGTCAGTTGTTGCTATTTATTTTGGCAGAAATTCTTTTATGATGGTAATTTAATAAACTTTTGTTGTATTACTTTGTTATAACCTGTCGAATTCTGTCGTAACCTGTAGTTCGTACACATATTTTAAAATTGATTTAACCCACATGTAACGTAAATGGTCATTCATGGGTTATTTCCAGGCCTTCAACTGCCCAAATCAGGTACCACAGCAATCAATTTATATGACTGACTGTGTGCGGTCAAGTATCAAAATCTAGTGTCGTAAGAAAGTACATGATCACTTGCAAGAGGGAATCAATATGTAAGACTCCAAACGAGAAGGAATTGTCCCAACTGGAAAATTTATTGAGGGAGGGGATCATATCCCCCAAGAACCCCATCACTACATCCCAGGCCTTAGGTTTTTCAGGTAATCACTTTTTAGATAATCCCGTTTTCTGATTTTCTGAGCAAGGGAAAGGCGAAAGCATAACAACTGATATGCTTATGATGCAGTGTTAGACCAAATGCTCAAATAAGCAACCATGAATATTGCAGCTCATTTCAAAATTCAAAAAAAAATTTCAATTAAGCTAACAATGTCAGGCCTTAAAATTCTTGTGAGAATCAGTGTCAACTTTGATTTTCGCAAAATGTTCATTTGATTCTAGTAATAGATTCTAAAAGTGACCTTAAAGAATTCTGCACATATTTTGGTCCCCCATAAAAAGGTTACACTTTGGTTTAGCAGTGGTATTAAGTGAAGTCCTGGCTGCCTATAAAGGCAGTCAGACTTCAACAGAAACCACTGCCAAGATACTGTAACTGTCATCAGCAAGACTACACAAAGCCTGTATGTTGGAACAAGAAACTTACAAAAAATGAGCTGGGCCCTTAAAGGTTAAACTAAAGTAAATATATAAGCATGAGGCTTGTTTTTCACTCTGGATTATGAGTTGGTTGCACTTGCAGGGTCAAAAGTATAACAGTACTCTTAACTGGTAGAGTGCTATAAGCCACTACCATGGCTCTATTAAAAAGTGCTGAAGGCCACTTTAGTGGCTTTGCCCTGAAAGAATTAGCTTGTTGTTTGCTTAGCAGTAGAAAAAAATGTTCAAATAAAATTGTTTTGTGACATTTATTGGAGAGTGCCAATGGGCACACTCTAATAAACTGTAACAAAACAGTTGTTTATGAATGCTTATCTAAGGCACCTCTTGCTGAAAATATGGGATCTTTGAAAAAAAATACTCATGTTACAAATCATCTTTGAAAAATAATTTAGCACTCTACCAGTTCACTGATAGAGTGCCAAGTTATTTTTGGTCATAACAATTTGTTCATGTGTCTTTGCTAGGGGCACTCTCCCATAAATTATAACAAAACAAACCCATATAGACCAAGTTATTTCAGTTCTAAGATAATATGAAGCACATCCACAGAATATGAGACCTTTAGGCTGAGGTATCAGCTCTTCATATTAAAGCCCAAATATGGCATTGTACCAGTTGAATTCAAAATTAAGAACTGAAAATTGATTCTTGCAGCAGCAGTTCATGACAGTCAAAACTGCTTCTCGTGAACTGGAACAAATTTTAAGGCCTTGGTGTGCTGTGATGTAATAATACACTGTTGGAAAGGGCCTGTTTCATATCACACGACTTGGTCACAAAGGTCGAAGTTTTCTCAGCATTATACAGTTCTGGAAGAGCTAACAAATGAATACCAAGTGCAACTCTAGTATACATTCTTGTTATTAGTCTTTGGTCAATCAATGTCGGCAGATGAAAAACAGGTTGCTTTATTTGGAATGAGGAGATACAGACAACTGAAATGACCGTTCACCTAATTTGTACAGTCTTCCAACACATTTGTAATTTCAGACCTGAAAAAACAAGAATTGAAGGCAACCTGATGAAAGGTTACCTTGACTTTTTCCAGGCAACCACTTTTTCATGCAGGTAAAAGCCAAGTGATACTAATTTGTTTAGCATCATTACTGCAAAGGGCGAAAAGAGCAACATAGAATACCACAGCTCATTTCATCAATTTCTTCCATTACACTGATGACACAAGAATCTGTCCAACAATGTTATAACATAACAATTCATTGTCAAAGTCGAATAACACTAAGTTTTATAATATTTAACCCTTTACCTAACGTAACGACCAAAACCGGCCAGTGCTATTCACAAAAAATACTATCCAATTTTCATTATTTTTTCATTTTTTATCACAAAAACATAGCTTATGACCCAATGAGCAGTCAAAAGCTATGTTTTGTGATAAAAAATGAAAAAAATGAGTTATTCAATAATTTTATTTGCAAGTGTCGTGTTCTTTTCGTGTTAGGTAAAGGGTTAAACATAACAGCAGATCAATGTTCTGGAAGAATTAACAAATTACCAAAGGCAATTCATGTAAACTTTCATAATATTTGTCTTAAGAACCAGTGATGATGTTAAGCAAAGAATGGGTCACCCCACTTGTTTTGAGGTGAATGAAATGGTTGTTTGCACCTTTTTGTACAGGTTTGGTATTTTATATTATGCTGATGGAATGCTGTTGTAGGACATATATTTGGAGAGGGCTTTGGAAGAGTATGGAACAGCATAGTTTAACCCTTCAGCTAACACAACAGTGGACATCACTTGCAAAAAAACCCCTCTTGATTAATAAAATCTTTTCATATTTTTTCACAAAAACATAGCTGATGTCCTCTCTTTGGAGGGGCTCATAAACCTCATTCCCATTAATATAAATGATGATTGTGTATGGTGTCGTTACCTGGGAGGAAATTTTCAGGCCAAAAAATGATGTTTTACAACCTCCCCCCCCCCCCCCCCCCTCCTCCCAAATAAACAGAAACTGTGTTTGCATAAAGTGAAATGTACGAAAATCATCCCTTTTAACGCCAAATACATAAATAAAATCCTACTCAAAAGGCAGTGAAAGAGTCTTTATTTCTTTGAATTTACACAAAAATTGTTGGGACTATTTTATGAAAATTTAAAGAAGTGAAAATTAGTAGTAAAGGGGGCATGATGACGCCATGTACTACGGCGTACTGCACGTCGATGGTGCACGTCTTCAAATGCTGTAACCCTGCTTGAGTCGAGCTTGAACAGAGTTAGAATGTTGAGGAGCTGACAGTTGCTCGTCGATGCTCGGTGGTTCTCTCCGGGTACTCTGGCTTCCTCCACCCGTAAAATGTCACGGTCACGATTAGCCATTGTGCATAAGTATGTGACCTTAAGCACCAATAAATAAATTAGTAAAATATTAGAAAAAGACTGAAATCAGATATTAAAAAATGAAGAATCTTTCACCCCTACATTTTGAACATGAATGTTTTAGCAGTAATACAATAGCTCATTTTTCATTCACAAATATATTTATAACATTGGACTGATTTGGTTAAATTCCAAGTTGCATTATGTGAAAAATTTGCTTTTTGAAATTTTGTATTTTGATGTCAATGAGCAGAAGGGTAATCATGCACTTTACAATGGCTTCAAAACATAAAAAACTGGGATGCAAAAATCAGGCTTTTTTTTCAAGTATTTCAAGCACTTGCATGACTTCTTAATCTTTTATAGGCATCCTACACTGGACTATAGTGCAGAATAATCAGAAAATGTCTTAATGCTAGAAAGTGTAGAAACCACTACTAGAGATTCCTTAAAAAGTTTTGGAAGCTGCAGTAGTGGTTTTGTACTTCATGTCTTTTACTAATACTGACAAAGCAACAAAAACAAAACACAGATAATTTTTTACTGTCATAATGTAATGGAGAGCGCCCATGTGCTTTCAGCTATGAATTAAGACAATTTGTTTTGTTGAACACAAACTGCTAAAACAGTGTACTCTACTCAAATAGATTCTGGTAAAAAAATATACCAGGAATAAAGTAAAAATTTGACGACACAAGGTGGAAATTTTTGGTTTTACCATTTTTTGGACCCCCCCCCCCCTCCCACTCCCCAAACTGTGCATATTTTGTCCACTAAATTTTGGGCCCTCACCCCAATCAAAACCCCACCAGATTGCTAATCTAAAGATTGATGGAACAAAACACAGAAAATGAGGTGTTATCAATATCTGTAGTAAAGAAGAGAAAATAAAGTTGATTGGGACCATCCATCGCAAGAATTAAGAGGGCTTAAAGGGGGCACAGAGGCCCAGTGTTACAAAGGCAAACCAAAAGATCGATCCCTGGCAGGGGTAAATGTGTTGTGACCTTGGGCAAGGCACTTAATCTTGATTGCCCACATGGGAGCACGGTGGTAATGTGTACTTAGGCGTACTGAATGTCTTCAACAAATGTTAACCTTGCTTGTGTGGAGTTAGTAAATTGGGGAGTCTGATAGTTGCTTGCCACTTCTCAGTGGTTTTCACCAGGTACTTCGGCTTCCTCATCCCATAAAACTGTCTTGACACAAAGTGATCCTGGCTGTTGAAAGTGTAATTAAATCCCAACAAATATATAATAAATAAAAATAGGGCTTAAAATTCATGCAAGAATCAGAACAGATTCTCACAAATGATTCTCATCTAGAAAACAATGATAATCAACATTGATTCTCGCAAAATGTTCCTTGGATTCTCAACATAGATTCTGAAAGTGCCCTTAACTGGTAGAGTGCTGAATTATTTTTGGTCAACAAAATTTTTTCACATACATTTGCCTAGTTACAATTTATGGGAGAGTGCCAATAGGCACTCTCCCATAAATTGTAACAAGGCAAATCCCAACAGACTAAATAATTTCACTTCAAAGGTGGTATGAACAACATCCACAAAATATGAAGCCTTTAAGTGCTGGTACTGACACTTCAGAGTAAAGCCCAAAAATATGGGCTTCCAGCACTCTACCAGTTAAAAGACTCGAGAATTTTACTTATTTTTTTGCTTCCTCATAATAAGGTAACACTTGGACTAAGCAGTGGTGTCAACTTCAGTCTTGGCTGCCTCTACAGGCACTTCACTGGAAACCACTGCCAAGGTGAAACTTCCATCAAACAAGTCCACCAAAAGCCTGTATGTTGTAGCATATGTTCTACCTGTACATGTAATACAAGAAACTCACATAATTGGTGTTGGGTTCTTGAGTCCAAACTCTTGTAAATGTACAAATATGAGAGTTCTATTTTTTTTAAAAGTGGAATATGTACTAGTTGCATTCAGCATCTAACAGTACTCTCCAACATTAAATTATTTAAGAACTGAAGTGAAGCAGGAGAAATTTTAAGGTCTGACTAAGTACATGAGAACAATGTGTAAAATAGCAAAAACATCAAACAACTATTTCAAGGTTCAAAACTGATTACATTGTATTTAATGGTGTTTTAAGGTTATTTGAGCATCTATGGCTACCAGAATATCATTACTCAAACACAAGTATAAAGTCAAGTTTTGCCAATGGTTTACACAAATGGTGTAAACTATAGAGGGCATCCACCCCTGGCATGTGGTTGCTGGGATCTATTTTACAAATAAAACAAATTGTTTACCACATTTAATGTCACTGGTCTGCCATCAGTTACACTATGCAATTCCAAGCAATGTTGAAAAATACATTCTTCATACATGAAGTTTAGATTTAGATATGAACTATCTGACAGTCTTGATATTTAACTCTTAACCTGCTGAGTATTTTCTAAATATTTTTCATCAAATCTAGTCATGGCTGCTGTTAAGCAGCCATGATCAGATTTGATGGAAAAGTTATCTAAATTTAACTTTAGAAATCTTTGGTGAAAAAATCAGTTCAGTTTACAAGGGGTAAATCTGATTAATAGGGCCAAATGATACTTTATATTTCAGTGGCAAGAGAAATCCTTTCCTTGGCAAGAATATCCACCAGAAGTATGCAAGGAGTACACAGACCCATGAAGAAATTTCTGTATTTACAGGTTTCTTCCTCTTCACAAATCCAACTACCCCCGCAGGGACATTTCTCCCCACTGTGCACCACAAGATGCCAGACTGCCTTCCATGAATTAACATTTTGAAATTGCTTCTCTGTTAGTCACGCAGATTAAGGCATTTAAAACTCAAAATTGTTTCTTTATACTACATGAGTGGGGAGCGCAGTGGCTCAGTAGGTAGGGGTCCAAGCTGCAAGCCTAGAGGTCCTCGGTTCGAATCCCACCTGTGACAACCACATTGTGTCCTTGGGCAAGACACTTCACCCCCACTGCCTACGTGGGGGCATGGTGACGTTGTGTACTAAGGCATACTGCACGTCGATGGTGCACCTGTCTTCAACCAATGCTAACCCTGCTTGTGTGGAGTTCGTATATTGGGGATCTGACAGTTGCTCGCCGTTGCTCGGTGGTTCTCTCTGGGTACTCCGACTTCCTCCACCCGTAAAACTGTCGTGGTCATGATTAGCCATTGTGCAGAAATATGTGACCTTAAAAAAAACACCAATAAATAAATATACTACATGAGTAAAATTTGCATGTCATGAAAAAATGCATTTCCGACTCTTAACCTTATAACCTTATCACTGTATCCAATATTTGACCTCATCCCCACCCACTGTCCATACCCTCTGTTTTAACTACATACATTTCCAAGAACATTTTTATTAACCACATTCAATAAAAATGTTATGTGTTAATTGCATACTGGTTGATGAAGTAATATTTGTTGAATGAACACTGTAATGAATAGAATACTTTATGAGGTCAGAAAATTTGTGGTTAGAGGTCCACTTTTTGTGTTTCAACTAAACCAAGGACAAATACTATAAAACATTGTGTTTTCAAGAATTGTATTTTCTAGCTTTGACTTTAAATGGGTTGAAATGAACCATGAGCATATTCAAAGAACTGGCAATTTGCCAGCTGGCATATTACCATATCATTTAAAATGCTTATGATTCATTTTAGTCAGCTTTTTTTAATAAGTAGAAAATACAATACTAGAAAATACAATTGTAAATGTTTTATAGCATTGGCTCCAGGTCTCATCAAAACTAAAGAAATAAATATTTATTTTATTTTATTATATGCTAAATGATAGATTATCGAAAAAATTGCAGAAAGATAAAAATCATATCCCCCCCACTCTGAAGATATAGAAATTTTCACTTTCATGGTATCAATCAAAATGGCGGCTTTCAAAGCAAAACTTCAAGGTGAATATGAGTCAAATTATCACTGGAAATGATCAATTTGTTCTAAAAACATATAATGAAAAGAAAGTCTTGTGTTTTTGAGTGGATTCCAATTATTTCCAGCAATAATTCAACATGTATTCACCTTGAATTGATGCATGAAACCCACCAGTTGAATCAGATTGCAAGACCCTACCTGTTTCGAGTATCGATCAAATCACTTCTGCATATCAATGTGCATCAGCTGTTTACTTTCATGCATCAATTGAAGGTTGAAACGAGTGGAATTATCGATAGGAATGATCAGATTCTTATAATGAAAGTGTCAATGACACTGTAGCTCAACTTGTCAAGACATGTACATGTATAGTATGTAACACAGCAATGACAAACATCCAGGTAATGACCTGATAACAAAGGTACATATAAAGTATAAATACTGGCCGTAGCCTGTAACAAATGTATAGGTAAAGTATTGTAAAGGTGGGTGACAGTCAGATGCTAAACTAGAAAAGAAATCTTTGAGTCCCAGAGTGGGTCTGACTGAACCCCAAAATATTTGTTCTCATAGCACAGTGATAACAAAGGCACCCCAAAACACACTCATTCCTGTCCCAAGGTGAAAACAAAGGTACCCAAGAAGTTTCAAAAAGATCAGTTCATAAATACGAGCTGTATAGAAGTTGTGACAAAAAACTGATTGGACCTAATTTCGGTACAAAATGGCCACTGGCAGCCATCTTGAATTTTGGACCGCACTCAGAAACACTCGTTCTCGTCGAAAGGTGATAACAAAGGTACCCAAGAAGTTTCGTGAAGATCGGTTGATAAATACAGCCTCTAGCCTGAGCCGTATTGACATGTGCACTTGCAGTGTATAAGTAGCAATAAATAAATCAAAATTCATCTAATTCGCATAATTTCTGCACGAGAAAAAAAACGATACTATATGTGATGTATTCCATGTTACTAAACATTCATACAAAAATTTATTCAAATCAGAACTTTCATACAGAAGTTCTGTACAAAAGACTGATTGCACTAATTTTGGTACAAACTGGCTGCTGGTGGCCATCTTGAATTTCGGACCACACCCCAAAACACTCGTTCTCATCCCACGGTGATAACAAAGGTACCCAAGAAGTTTCGTAAAGATTGGTTCATAAAAACGGCCTCTAGCCTGAGTCGTATAGAAGTTGTGTACAAAAAACTGATTAGACCTAATTTCGGTACAAAATGGCCACTGGCAGCCATCTTGAATTTCGGAGTGCACTCAGAAACACTCGTTCTCATCCCAAGGTGATAACAAAGGTACCCAAGCAGTTTCATGAAGATCAATTCATAAATACGGCCTCTAGCCCGAGCCGTATTGGGATTTGCACTCACAGTGCTGAAAGTAACACTAAATAAATCAAAGTTAGCCTAATTTGCATAATTTACGCACAAGAAAAAAACCCATATTATATGTAATGTATCCCATGGTACTAAACATTCATACAAAAAATTATTCAAATCAGAGCTTTCATATGGAAGTTCTGTGCAAAAATCTGATTGCCCCTAATTTTGTACAAAATGGCTGCCAGTGGCCATCTTGAATTTCCGACCAGACCCCAAAACAATCGTTCTCGTCTCACAGTGATAACAAAGGTATCCATGATGTTTCGTAAAGATCGGTTCATAAATACGGCCTCTAGCCCGAGCCGTATAGGGATTTGCACTTACAGTGCTGAAAGTAACACTAAATAAATCAAAGTTAGTCTAATTTGCATAATATAAGCACGAGAAAAAAACCCATATGATATGTAATGTATCTCATGGTACTAAACATTCATACGAAAAATTATTCAAATCAGAGCTTTCATATGGAAGTTCTGTACAAAAAAAAAATTTCTGCATCGTCGGTACAAAATGGCTGCTGGCAGCCATCTTGAATTTTGGACTGCACCCAAAACACTCGTTCTCATCCCACAGTCATAACAAAGGTACCCAAGAAGTTTCGTAAAGATTGGTTCATAAATACTGCCTCTAGCCTGAGCCATAGCAGCTTGGCACTTACAGCTCTGAAAGTAACACTAAATAAATCAAAGTCAGTCTAATTTGCATAATTTACGCACAAGAAAAAAACCTGTATTATATGTGATGTATCCCATGGTACTAAACATTTATACAAAACTTTATTCAAATCAGAACTTTCATACAGAAGTTCTGTACAAAAAACTGATTTTTGCATCATCGGTACAAAATGGCCGCTGGCAGCCATCTTGAATTTCGGACCACACCTAAAAACACTCGTTCCCGTCCCAGGGTCATAACAAAGGTACACAAGAAGTTTCGTAAAGATCGGTTCATAAATAAGACCTCTAGCCCGAGCCATAGCGGACAGACGGACGGACAGACAGACGACAGGCCATGACAATAGCTCAAATTTGACTTCGTCAAAGTTGAGCTAAAAAGCATATAATAAAAAGAACATCTAGTGTTTTTGAGTGGTTACTAAACATTTGTTTTGGTCACTCAAGAGATAATTTTCGGTATTCACTCAAAAACACTAGATATCCTCTATATATCTTGAGAGAGAGCTATCTAAAAGGAGATTTGTCAAACAAGATAAAAGAAGTTAAATTATTATTATTATTTTATAAGAAAGCTTGAGAGATCATGAAATTAACCCTTTACTAAACACGAACAGGAGATGAGGGGCTAGAGTGTCAAATTCCCAGACCAGTAGTGTGAGTCGGGGGGCGAAAAAGCATATTCGTTTAGAATCGGATAGTGAGGGAGATAGTGATGACCATGTGGAGTCTGTCAGGGCAGGAGTCAGAGGGAAGGTTAGGAAGGTGGTAAATGAGGACAAGGTGGCTTGTAGTGGGAGTGGGCAGAAGGTGGAGTGCAGTGTCCGAAATAGATTCAGTGTGTTAGGTAATTTCGAGAATTCTGAGGAGCAGGTTGGGTCTGAAGAAGTAGAGGTAGGCATGGAGGTCAGTGTGATGGAGTGCAAGATTGCGAGCCGGTCCAGAGGGAACAGAGGTGGTAACAGGGGTAGTAGGACTGGAAAGAGGACAGGAAAGAGGCAGTTGGTGGTTGCAGGGAGTAGTATAGTGCGGGGGTTAGATAGGGTGGTGTGTGGGCCCGACAGTGTCAACAGGACCAATTTGTGCTTTCCATGGGCTAGGGTGGAGGACCTAAGGGACAGAGTGGATAAATTAGTAAAGGGTCAGGCCCAGACCCAGTGGTTGTTGTACACGTGGGGACCAACAACATCAGGGAGAGAAAATCAGTTCAGCTTATTGAGGCTTACAAGGACTTAATAACTCAACTGAATGCGAAATGCCAAGAATGCACAGGTAGTGGTTTCGGGGCTTCTCCCAGTACTAGGTGGTGGGGGCGAGCATAATTCGCAGATCACTGGGACCAATGAGGAATTGGAGGAGTATTGTAAGGGACTTGGGATACCCTTTTGTAGACAATTGGGGATCATTTTGGGGCAGAAAGGACCTATATGGAAGGGATGGTCTCCATCTTAGCCCAAGGGGTACAGAGGTTTTAGGAAGAAATATGTTGCAGGTGGTGGAGCCTTTTTGGTACAGGGAGGGGGGGGGATCAGTGAAGGGGGGAATGAACACAGGAAATGTGTCACGAACCATAGGTGTAAAAAATGGGACAAAAGGGATAAGGAAAAGGGACCAAAAATCCAAACCAATAGGAATAGCTTCCCAAGGAAAGCACAGATACACAAAGTAGGATATACAAACATACAGGGACTAGATAATAATGGGACCAGTAGGCGGAAGCCAATGAACCTTGATACCCTGAAAGTGGGTTATAGCAATATCCAGGGTCTCCACCGGAAAGTAAGTGAAATTGCTACATTGATCGAGGCAGAGGAGTTTGACGCCATGGGCTTAAGCGAAAGGTGGTAAGACACGAGGAAAGGGTAGACCAAGTAACGGGTACATATGGACAGGTATAGGGTGAACGGAAGGCCAGAAAAAAGGGGGAGGGGTAGGCATATACATTAAAGAGGATTTAAAACCGTCGCTGATCACAGACCTGGAAAACATCAGCACCCCGGCTGAGGTATCGAAAAAAATTGGATGGGAAAGGATCAGTCTGAAAAACAAAAGTATTGTCCTTGGGGTTGTGTATTGTGCAGTGGAGGGAAGCAAACCCGAATGGAATGATTCAATATACTGAACACTAAGGTCCAATATCACCGAACTACAAAACAAGGGGCTCTGTATAATTCTGATGGGTGACTTTAATGGCCACATAGGTAATGATGAAGAAGGCATTGAGGGTGGGGACAATAAAGTCAACAGGAATGGAAGGAAGCTGTTGAACTTCACAAACGAGGTCGGTCTGAAGATTCTGAACAGAGACGTGAGGTGCAAGGGGAAATGGACCTGGGAGGGGAACGACAGAAAATCAATAATCAACTACATCCTCACAGATATTAATTTATGGAGGGAGGTGATAGGGGTAGAAGTGGATGATGAGGGTAAAATGGAGGTGGATAGTGATTACAACTTGATTACAGTGACGATCAGGGCCAAAACTCTAGTAAAAAGCAAAGGAAGCTCTAAGGAGATTTGGGAACTCCAAAAATGATGCTGACTGGGCAAAGTTCAATGAAAAACTGAAACCAAAGCTTGCAACCGTACCCAAGAGGGGCAGTGTCCAGAAGATGGCCAACGTTATAGTTGCAAGCCTGGTTGAGGCAGGAAAGGAAAGTGTAGGAAAGGTCAGGGTGCCAACACGGGAACTTGGGTACAGAGTGAATGAAGAACTGAAAAGGGCCATAAAGGGAAGAAAAGCTAAATGTGCTGCATACAGGAGAAGTAGAAAATAGGCCGATGAAATTGTCAGATGTGTACCCATATGCGCAACTAGTAGAAAGCTGTATGACGGAGGACCACCACGGATGCCGACATTATGTACACCATACAAGGTATGGGTACATATAGAAATGGATTGGAGGTGTGTCTAATTTGATGGATAAAGGGTTAATATCTCCAGATCAAATTATCAGATTTACATAAAAAAAACTGTACAGCACAGCACATCAGTAACCTGAATAAATATATAAAGTAACATGACAAGCGGATTGATATTTTTTGAGTTATCTCATGCCAAAGGGATTGGAGGAATTTTCAATTTGAAGGATAAAGGGGGTTAATATCTCCGGATCAAATTATCAGATTTACACCAAAAACTATACAGCTCAGCACATCAGTAACCTGAACACAATTATAAAGTAACTTGACAATCCAAGCAATATTTTTCAAGTTATCAAATGTCAAAGGGATTGGAGGAATTTTCAATTTGAAGGATAAAGGGTTAATATCTAAGGATCAAAATAACAGATTTACACCAAACCTATACAGCTCGGTACATCAGTAACCTGAACACAAATATAAAGTAACTTGACAATCCAAGCAATATTTTTCAAGTTATGGAATGCCAAAGGGATTGGAGGAATTTTCAATTTGAAGGATAAAGGGTTAATATCTCAGGATCAAATTATCCGATTTACACCAAAAACTATACAGCTTGGCACATCAGTAACCTGAACACAAATATAAAGTAACTTGACAATCCAAGCAATATTTTTCAAGTTATCGAATGCCAAAGAAATGGATACGGACGCCGGACAGACAGACAGACAGATGGATGGACAGACAGATGGACGGACAGATGGACGGACAAAGGATGGACAAACGACAGATGGTCACCCCGGATGCTGGCATTATGTGTACCATACATAGTATGGGTACACATAAAGCAATATTTTTCAAGTTATCGAATGCCAAAGGGATTGGAGGAATTTTCAATTTGAAGGATAAAGGGTTAAGATCTCGGGATCAAATCATCAGATTTACACCAAAAACTATACAGCATGGCACATCAGTAACCTGAACACAAATGTAAAGTAACTAGACAATCCAAGCAATATTTTTCAAGTTATCAAATGCCAAAAGGATTGGAGAAATTTTCAATTTGAAGGATAAAGGGTTAATATCTCGGAATCAAAATAACAGATTTACACCAAAAACTATACAGCTTGGCACATCAGTAACCTGAACACAAATATAAAGCAACTTGACAATCCAAGCAATATTTTTCAAGTTATCGAATGCCAAAGGGATTGGAGGAATTTTCAATTTGAAGGATAAAGGGTTTATATCTCAGGATCAAATCATCAGATTTACACCAAAAACTATACAGCTCGGCAAATCAGTAACCTGAACACAAATATAAAGTAACTAGACAATCCAAGTAATATTTTTCAAGTTATCGAATGCCAAAGGGATTGGAGGAATTTTCAATTTGAAGGATAAAGGGTTAAGATCTCAGGATCAAATTATCCGATTTACACCAAAAACTATGCAGCTTAGCACATCAGTAACCTGAACACAAATATAAAGTAACTTAACAATCCAAGCAATATTTTTCAAGTTATTGAATGCCAAAGAAATGGATACGGACGCCGGATGGACAGACAGACAGATGGACAGACGGACGGACAGACAGATGGACAGATGGACAAAGGATGGACGAACGACGGATGGTCACCCCGGATGCCGGCATTATGTGTACCATACATAGTATGGGTACATATAAAAACTTGAGTGGGCAGAAAGCAATGAGGCCACAGTAGCAAAGGAAGAATACCACCAAGCACGGAATAAAGTAAATAAGATTAAAGATGATAATCGGAGAGTACGAAATAGCAGTCTTATTAGGACAATAAGAACGACAGGGGGGGGGGGGGGGGGGGGGGGGGGGGGGGGGGGGGTCGAGTTCGAACGTATTTTGGAAATGGGTGAATAAACGTAAGAAAGGAAGTAACCCACAGAGTATTAAAAAAGATGGTAGAGTTACGGACAAGCAAGATCAAGTCACATCAGAACTAGTCAAGCACTGGAAAAAGGTAAATGATAAGCGATGGGGCATGGGGAGCCCACCTGAATGTCTGAATCAGGTTGAGGAAAACCAATCGAACTTTGTGTGCAGCGAAATTAAAACGGAGGAGGTGCGAAAGATGATAACAAAATTAAGGGATGGAAAAGCGGGAGGAGTGGATGAAATTCCTAACGAGTTTATCAAAAAGGGGAGAGGAACATGTGGAAAGCCTAACTGCCCTATTCAATCTAGCCATAGAAAATCAAGAGGTCCCAAAGGAGTGGAGAGAAAGCAAAGTGACATTTATTCACAAAAAGGGGAAAAAAGACGTTTTGGATAACTATCGAGGGATCTCTGTCAAAAGCAACATTGGAAAAGCCTTTTGTAATTCCCGTATGGGAGATCAGAGGTGATTGAAGAGAAGGGTTTTTTGGGAGAAAGCCAGAATGGCTTCAGGAAGGGAAGGAGAGTAACTGACCATCTTTTCAAGCTATCGCAAATGATAGAATCCGCAAAAGCAAAAAAGAAAAAGATGTTTATGGCCTTTTTGGATGTCAAAAAGGCATACGACAGAGTATGGAGGGAGGGTATGTGGCGCAAGCTGGAGGCTCTGGGCTTAGGAGGCAAGTTTGTTGGAATTATGAAAGCATTATATGAATATGTACAGAGTGAACTTAGCCTGGGAAACATTACAACAAAACGTGTGCCTATGGAGATATGCCTAAATCAGGGGTGTATCCTTTCGCCAATCCTGTTTGCATTGTACATCAAAGGTTTAGGAGATGAACTCCTGCGTGGCGACGAGGAGGTAGCAGTTGGGGACTTGAAGATCCCAGGGCTATTTTTTGCAGACGATATGGTTCTAGTGTCAGAAAGCGAAGAGGGGCTAACAAAAATGCTGGGAATTGTTGGGAAATATGGGAGCAAATGGAGACTCAAACTTAATAAAAGCAAGAGCAAAGTTATACCTGTGGGCCGCAAAGTGGACCCCACTCGAAGGTGGAGAGTGGGTGAGTTCTGCATTCCAGAAGGGAGCAGCAAACTTCTCAGTGTAGGAGAGACAGGTGATTACAAGTATTTGGGGGTAAATATAAACATTACAGGAAGAGGCAACTACCGAAACCACACAAATAAATTGATTCTGAAGGGGAAGCGAATCCTTAAGCAAATGAAACTTATAGGGAGAAACAGTTTCAATAAGGTTTTCGTGGGGAAAACCATTTGGGAAATGGTGGGGCTGCCAAGTATAACATACGGTACAGAAGTGGTACCCCTAAACCAGACGGCCGTAATGAGCTTGGAAATCTTGCAGAACGATGCAGACCGATGGTTAACGGGGTCGAGTAATGCCGCAGCACTAGAAGCAATCAGGGGTGAGCTTGGGTGGATGAGGATCAAGGACAGGATAGACCTGTTAAAACTCGGTTATCTTAATTATTTGGTAAATCTCCCCGACAGCCGATGGTGTAAAGTAATGTTTCTGAGAATTTTCAACTCAAATATCAAAACGGGGTGGATGGTCCAAGTGAGGGAGCTAGTAGAGAACTACTCATTGGAGATCTCGGACCTGGACATCGGTGCAAACCAGGGTAAAAAATCGTCAAGAGAAAGGGTCATGGAGGATTGTAACCGTAATTGGCGAGAAGGGGTCAAATCAAAGAGGTCTTTGGGTGGCCTGCGTGATAAAGAGAGGCCAGGTTTTGAAGAGTACCTTGATGGCACCTTTGGAGGGGTCACTGTCGTTCAAGCTGAGGTCACGATCTCTGGAGCTGAGGGGAAAAAATGGGAAAGACGGTGAAAGGGAGTGCCAGATGTGTAACTTGGGCATGGTGGAGACCCTGGAACACTTTCTTCTAGAATGCCCAAAGTATCAGTCTAAAAGAATGAGATTCACTGGGAGTATAATGGGGAAGTGGGAAGGGAGAATGAAGGACATGTGGTTAGGGGGAGACTCAAAGGAGAGGGTTAATATGCTAATCGGAGAGATTGGGAAGAATGGGGCAAGGGATGTCATCAAGCAGTTCGTCTCTGAGTGTTGGGAGGAGAGGAGAAGCATGGGAATAGGGAGGCAGTTGAGAGTTTAGGGGTAACCATGGCCTTCTCGTCCGAGAACCGCGACAAATCAGCGGCTGGCCAAAGTGTTATTATAGATGACTCTTGCCAAAAAATATTTTGAACCAAGATTTTTATTTTTTGCCTCAAAACATAGCTTAATGCCTTCACCGGAACGAGCTTTTTCAAATGATGGGTCATGGCCATGTTTTATAGGCAAAAAATTAAAAAAAATCTGAATGGCAATTTTTGTGAATAGTGATGGCCAAGTAGATTGGGTGAAAGCTTAATAAAATTAAATATTAGATATGGAATATTCATTATCAGAATATTTTCTGCATAACACTTAAGCTCTTCAATTAATTATATCCCAATACTATGGCAAATTTTGAAAAAAAAAATAAGTTGACCATTTGACAAAACTACAATGTTTGTTATGCAAAAGTACCTTATGTTTCATATATGATTAGTATGAATGCACTCATATCGATCAAATGAATTAACATGATGGCGAGAATTTATGGACTCTATTGAAAAATTAGGCTACAGTTTCTCATCCTGATCTTGTTAACCAATCACTCGCGGAAGTTTCCCACAAAGAGCAACTTTCCATACCCGTTAAAATTAGGTCTCACAGAAAGACAAATGTAAAGGTTGTATACACTTGTTTCTATTTACAGCATATGCATCCATGAAAACTATCTCAGTTTGCTATTGTTGATATTCATTTTGTGGGTTTTATTGGAAGCATAACTATGCTTCATTTGAAATATGAAGTTTTTGATCTGATAAGTCCTAGTTAGTGCTAAAATAATGCACAATTGTTGTTTGTGATGATCAAATATTCGGAATACCAGTGTGCAAAATTATATGAGTCTGCTCGTTTCATTTGCGTGGTGGTTATGCAAATTTAAATCTACGCGAATGGATTACAGGGTTAGCCAAAAGTGTCATCTTGTATGGTAAAGTCTGAGTAACTTTACTGGTAGAGTACCACATTTTTCTCAGCCTCAAGATTTATTCACACATTTTTGTCTTGTTACAATTTATGGGAGAGTGCCAATAGGCACTCTCCCATAAATTGTAACAATGCAAATCGATAGAGATGAAGTAATTTTACTTCCAAGATAATAAGGAGGACATCCACAGAATATGAAGTCTTCAACTTTAGGTACCTGTACTTCAGAATAAATCCCAAATATGGGCTTCTAGCACTCTACCAGTAGTTAACCAGTCTTTCTTGTGTCTAGATAGATTTTTTAGAGTCCATACATATTTCAACCCCACGCAATATATGAATTCTTGTAAATGATAAAAAAAACAGTTTTCCAAGAATTTTTAGATAACCGAGTGTTCGATTAGTCATCTCTAAACAACGTGAATGGTCAGTCAGTTAGAGTCATTTTTGAAATTTAGCACACTGGAATACAGCTGGAGTATTCAATTATTTCCACATGTATCAGAAATTATATTTTTTTACATCCTATCACTTCGGGTGAAATTCGTTTTTATCTTTGCAATGTTGCATCTTCTAGAAATTTGTTTGCATGATAGTTTTCTAAGTGCTAGAGTGCTAAATTATTTTTTCAAAGGTGATTTGTAACATGAGTATTTTTTCTCAAGAGTACCTTGCTACAAGCAAAAGGAGCCCCAGTTTAGTAAGATTTTGTTCATAAATGCCTACTGGCACTCTCCAATAAATTGTAAAGTGGCTTTCAGCACTTTTCAGTAGTGTCCTGATAGTGGCTTCTAACACTCAACCAGTTAAAACCCAATTTCATTTTTTTTTATATCCAACACTTTGCACACACCAGTTTTCAACCAGCTTTTTCACATACAAGCAAAATCTGAGTTGATATTTTTTCAAATTAGATTGTCTCCTTAAACTAATTAAATCTGGACACAGCTCTCTGGAGATATGCTTGGTTAAATTTTTAGACTTATCTACAGAATGTTTTATTACAAATTATTGGAGAGTGCTTGTTGGCACTCTTCAATAATTTGTAATAAAATAAATCTGAAAAACAAAATATCATTGGTGTATGATTGAATATGAAATATGAGCAAAGAAAATGTTGGATTTTGCTCTTGTATCCTCATTGTTTTGAAAGCCGTGATAGTGGCTTCTAGAACTCAATGAGTTAATTTTGAATAAACATTCAAAAACTAATTTTGTTGTATAACATGCACAGAGTAATCTTATATTAATCTGATATTGCAGTTTAGATAGAAATTATTTTCTTACAATTTATTAGCATGCTAGCAGACACTTTCCAAGAAATGAAAAGCAAGAGAAAATTCTTCACTTTCACCACTAGTAAACAGGTACCAAAATTTTGACTTCCAGCACCAAAACCACAAAAAGTTGATTATTATTATGTTGACAAATCTTTCAGTCACTATTCAATTTTTGCAGAAATATTAGTTTTTGAAAATGATGTCCAAAATTCGTAGGTTTCTGTGACATTATCAACTTCAGAACTGGATGGCTGCTGGATGTTTTTTTTTATAAAATGCTACAGTACAACAAACCTCTGAAAAGGGTTCTCCTCCCAACAGCGTGTGACACAACAAAATATTATGTGAGCAATACACAATAATTCAGAGAAACAGCTCGGAAATTCTGGGATGCAGCAATAGTTTAAAAAATGTAAAACTTTTATCTCAGATGATGGTCATTTAAATTTTATTATATTTTTGTTTTGACATAGCCTATAACCCCTCACTGGAATGAGCTCACTGAGCTCAATCCAATGAGGGGTCATAAGCTATGTTTTTTGAGACAAATATGAAAATGTTTAGTATTCAAGAATTCTTTTTGCAAGTGTTGTCTACTATTTGTGTTGGCTAAATGGTTATTTTTTTATTTATTGGGGTTTAACAACAATTTCGACAGCCAGCATCACCTCTTTTCGGACAGTTTTATGGGTGGAGGAAGCCGGAGTATCCGGGGAGAACCACTGAGCAACGGTGACCAAATATCTGACTCCCCAATGTACTAAGTTCACACAAGCAGAGTTAGCATTGGTTGCAGACAAGTGCACCATCGATGTGCTGTATGCCTTAGTACACAACGCCACTGTGCCACAACATGGTTGTCGCAAGTGGGATTCAAACCAAGGACCTCTCGACTTGCAGCCT